>CM042170.1:52984332-52986832 GCA_023376005.1 Doryteuthis pealeii
AATAGAGAGAGATTCCGTCCTGCGGGAAGGCAAACCAAAATGTACCAATATGCTGTCGCGGCGCCGATCTAAACACGTTGGGTGTTATTTGCCCACAGGAAAGTTGAAGGCTTGTTTTCCGGGCTGTACCTGAAAGTAACCAAATTCCCAATGTTGTTCCACAATTACAACGGACGCGTTTTTAATAATAAAATACCTTATTAGTTATACGGTGATAAAAATCACGTACAACCAAAAGGGTATCGAAGTTGAAGTGGAGTCGGAATTTTGTGGACTGACTGGCGATATATGTTGAGTTCTGATTCAAATTCAGGACTTGTGAGTAGCAAGATGACAAAACAAAGACGGCGACAAGGGCTGTGAGACGGAGCTATCAATCTGGTCAAGAACCAGCTGTCCGATCTGTCAAGAACCATTCTCCGATCTGGTCAAGAACCAGCTCTCCGATCTGGTCCAAAACCAGCTCTCCAATCAGCCTGGAACCCTTTTGGTACCTCTTTTATGGGTTCCAAACCCATGAATCCAGGGCTCTGATTGGCCAGCCAATAGAAACACCGGACCAATGGCCCTACAGTGTAAACATCAGGAGGCGTACAAAAACCCACCCACGCGGTCTCATTTGATTGGACGGCCAATCGAAATCATGGTCTTGGGTTACACATCTTTGAGGGGGGGCAACAAGTTTCCGCCCCAGTTTCCTGATTGGTGAGGCACCTGATAATATTTTTGTTATTGTATAAATGGTCTTGTGCCAGACTTATCTGTCAGTTGCTATGATAATTCCCAGAAATTGGTCTGGGATTATGTTATTCTTACTGAATCTATATTTTTAAGATTTAATCTTTAAACTAACTTCGTTGAGTAAATTCTCTTATCTTATGCAGTCCTCACAAGAACGACAATAGATATGTATATGACAGCAGTTATATAAAACAGTCATTTGTTTAATATCAACCGACTTTTAGCCATTAGAATTTCTTTTGTTCGAGTAATTTCTTCTTATCTTGTGTTGACGTTACCCCTACCACTGACTTGTACTCTGATATAGTCGCCTGTACGACTCTAGACACAATTGTTATTTTTATATCCAAAAGTTAACCAAAATTGTTTTTTTAAGTATCTAATGAAATATCGCCAGTCGATCCATAACACCACTACAGTGTTATACTATGTTGTTGGTTGGGCTTCAGCATCACAAGAAAAGAAGAAAAAACTATAATGAATGAAGAAATTTACGAGTTCGGAAAGTATTTAAGCCTAGCGGGGGGGGGGGATAGAGAGAGGGGGAGAGGGGAGTCTATTAATCTATTTTAGTAGTGAAGATGTGGCGAATCTATGACGCTAAAAGTAAAGAGGAAAGAAAAAAAGCAGGTGAGATTTGAGGCCCCCTGAGAGTGGGTGAAAAATGTCCGATTTCGTGCAAAATTAAAGTGCCAATTTTATATGATTTTCTGATAGAGTTTGATGAGAAGTATCACATAGTAAAAGATGGTTGAATTCTGTTGAGAATTGCGGGAGATATGGGGCTTCAAAGATGCCACCAAAATGCAATTTTTCAGCCATTTTGTCTACGTATGTTGGTGAAAATTTAAGTTGTCGATTTTATTGTTTTTTCTCGTGGATTCTGATGCGTAGAATTTACTGATGGAGAAAAAAAAGTGCTCAATTCAGAGTTTTAGGTGATGTCCCTTCATGTCACGGTGTGGAAATTATTTTTAATCAGTAAAACTCCACTTAAAATTGACTTTGTGTCATACCTTACTCGTGTGGACGGGTTGGTAAATATATACATCCAACTACTCTACTTCCAGCTATGGGTAAATAGTAGGGCAGACTGGGCTCTTTAACATTGGTTAGGCAACTGGTCTAGAAGAAGGAAAACTCTGAATTCAAACCTGTTAAACTCCGCTTAAGAAATCGACCTAGTGTCACATCCTGTTCGTGGGGAAGGGTTGGTAAATATGTAAGTAAAGTAAAGTCGTCGGGGCGGCCTAAGGTTGGTATCAGCCATGCAGCGAGGGAGTCTATCCCCTTTTCCCTAGCGCTAGACCAAGGAGATTATTTTAGCGTCTGAGGTGGAGCGCCACACCTACCATCAGCTCCTTACTTTACCGCACAGATCCCTGTGCTACGCATACGCTAAGTTGGCAAGGGTGGGTATCGAACTAGGAACCTTGTGATTTCTAGCCGAACACTCTATCGACTGAGCTAACCCGGCCGCTTAGATATGTACATCCGACTGTTCTTTTTCCATCTATGGGTAAATAGTAGGGCAGACTTGGTTCTTTAACCTTGGTTAGGCAACCAGTCTAGGAGAAGGAAAACTGAATTAAAACCTGTTAAACTTTGCTTCCATGCGCAGGGACTGATTGATAAATACATTTGAGTTGCAATACTAGCTTTCACAACCGCCCTGTCGTCTGTGGCTGTAAAATATACCACCAGAACCTCTGCAACGGGGTTAGATCCCACTTCTCCCAATGGGTCCACCTGTTGTCCG
>CM042170.1:52991832-52999332 GCA_023376005.1 Doryteuthis pealeii
GAGGTTGATATGCCGTAAACCAAACAAAACAAATCAAAACAAACGAAGAATTGGAAATTATTATTTACTTGAGATACGTAAATCTATATAATTATGTGCATTGGTATTATATATCTACCAACGAGCAGTATGCGATACAAGGTCAATTTCTTAAGTGGAGTTTAACAGGTTTGAATTCAAAATTTTCCTTCTTCTAGATTGGTTTCCATAACAAGGTTAAAGAGACCAGTCTGCCCTACTATTTTTCCGGTAGCTGACGGGAGAATAGTTGGATTCATATATTTCCTAAGAGCATTAGCGCTATATGAAATGCAAACAGCCTTGTCCAGGATATAAAATCTCGCCGTGTCTATTTCCTACATCGTTTGGAGTTCCATTTCGGGGTCAAATATATCTGTTCTGACTTTGGTATAATATAACCCAACAAGGATTGGCATGATACATTTTCGTACTATATATAATTGGAGACCATAATCATTAAACTGAATTTGACATAAAATAACCCTCACAATATCTCATGCCATACCCAGGACATTGAAAGGAAAATATGCCGACACGAATCTAACCGAGTTTTTTGATATCAGCTAAAGATGATATCCCCACGCTGAGAACTAAATGCCAACTAATCCTAATCCAATTTGTGAGGATTAACAAGGTCAGTCTATAAAGTATTGAGATTAAATTGTTATTCTTTATTTTTCCCGTTGCCAATGATTAGTTTGTATTTAATGGCATATCAACTTTTGCGGGTTATTTAGTTTTGGTTTCGTTTGTTTTGCTTTACGGCATATCAATCTCAGTGGGTCATTTAATGCCGATAAAGTTTTGAAATAAGTTCATTCTTAATGGATAATCAAATTTTGTTTATAAACTCATGTTTTTCTATTTAATCCATAGATGGGACCCTAACAGGTACTACCAATCCGGGTCAGAGTGGACCAGGGAGCAATGGTGATGAAGGGGTGCTCCACATTCCCCAAACCTCCAGAACTGGAACCTCATCATCAGATAGAGTTTAACGTCATTCCCAGGACATGTAGATCCTCAGCCACCGCCTTCTAGCACCCATATGATAAAAAGGGGTTGGGGTTTGCCGTAAGGGCCATAGTGTTGGGAAAATCATATAGCGTCTGATGAGGCTCTTTTTTTGAATTTCTGGTCGAAATAAAATTATAAGTATAAATAATAAAATTATAATCATAAATAGAATCATCCCTTACTTACCACTAATACTATTCATACGTAAAATGCGATTCTAATGATATTATCTCTTGCGCGCTATTCTGCATTTGTACCTTATTTTTTTATCGATTCGCCCCATCACCATCCCAACCGCCACCACCGTAATTCTAGAACCTCGCTTACGTCCCTAGCGCTGCACAGTCACCGAAATAAGTAACATCTATATATTAGTATATAATTGTAGACCATAATTTTTAAACTGACTTTGGCATAAAATAACCCATCAAGGGTTGATATGACCCAAATAGAATCATCCCTTACTTACCACACTATTCATACGTAAAATGCGATTCTAATGATATTATCTCTTGCGCGCTATCCTGCATTTGTACCTTATTTTTTTTATCGATTCACCCCACCCTTACCACGGCCACCACCGTAATTCTAGAACCCCGCTTACGCCTCTGGCGCTGCACGGTCATCGAAATAAGTAACATGGCTTTTGTGTCGGTTCAAACTCGTCGAAAAATCTCTTTTTTTTTTCTTTCTTTCTGGCGCTATGCATCTTTGACTTTGATTTTAAAAGGGTTAAAAAAAATAAGTGGAAACATGATCGGTACCTGTCATTTCAGTTTAATTTTCGTCACCCCACAGTTGTTCTTGGTGACGGACGGGACAATGGCAAAACGCTGGGTGATAGACAACCCGGAAAAAGAAGAAAAAAACAATTATCTATACTGACCACTTGGACACGGTGAAATCAGAAGAGAAGCGATTGGTACCCTATAATTTAAGGGAAAAAAGGACGAGAGTGAGTCGTATTGGCTGGGTGGCTGGGTGCATTGATAGGGGTAGGGACAGTAACCCATACTAGAAAAGATTAAAAGAAAATAGATATTTAAGAAGATAGAAAAAGAAGACGAACAATAGATTTTTTTAATGATTAAAAAACTAAAAAAATAACGTTTAGCCTAGTTTGACACAAGGTCAGAAACAAGGAGCACTCAGTGAAAATCAAAGTCATTAAGAACGTCGGTTCAACAATTATAGATCTCCAATTACCATGGTTCCTTGAAAATTGGCTTATGGCCAATCACACAGTAAACACCGGTTCACGCTTGATCACCAAACTTAAGCAACGATGAACGTGTTCAATACTTAGATGGGTGATCTTTTAAGCAACAGCAGATATCGTAAGAAACTGAATATCATATATAAAATATATATGACTTGTTTCGGCATTAAATGACCCAAAATGATTTGATATGCCGTAAAACAAAAGCAACCAGCAAACAAGAATGTTTCTCATCTTCGATTAGAAAAAGAGAATGGCCAGATAATGGGGGATCAATATATAACTTGTTAGAATCGAAAATGGAACCCCCACTTTATGTTAACATCCTTTTCTCTTGTTTTTTAAATAATGATTCCCAACAATAATATTACAGTCAAGTCACACTGAAAGCACCGTTTCCCGCTAGATCACCAATGTTAAGCAACGATAAGCCTGTTCAATACTTAGATAGGTGACCATTTGGCTTATGATCAACCGACAAGCATGTTTTTTACTATTGCTTTCATTTTCGGTTCGACAAAGAGAATGGCCAGATAATGGGGGATCATTTTATAACTTGTTAGAATCGAAAATCGAACCCCCACTTTATGTCAACATCCTTTTCTCTTGTTTTTCAAATAATGATTCCCAACAATAATATCACAGTCAAGTCATGCTGAAAGCACTGGTTTTTGCTAGATCACCAAAGTTAAGCAACGATTAGCCTGTTCAATTCTTAGGTGGGTGATCATTTAAGAAACAGGTACTAAAAGAACCCGAATATTAAAATTACTTTATTCTGCACTAGCAGCGGTTTATCCGGCGTCGCCTGAGTGGAGCTTTTTTTTTTATGTTAGTCCTCGCAGATCAATTATTACTGAATCGTAAGTTGAATCCTCGTGGGATGCCCCATTTAAATCCCTATGTAAAATAAAATAGACCTTGCATTGATCCAGCTACTCTGAAAAGAAATGTTAATGTCTACTATCTAAAATATTAAATGAAAAAAAAATCCATGCTGTTATCATTTAAATTTATTTTTTTAATTATCTTCATGAATATAAATCAAATCTCTATTATTTTTACTCAAAAGCCAAGCCCTGGTGATATTTAATGAGTATATATATTTACTTTGTGGTTAATTGTCTTATTTTTGAAGTTTCCTCCGGACATACACATACACACAACTGCCCTTTATATATGTATAGAATAGATAGATAGATAGATATAGTTATTCTGCATTAAATAACCCGAAAGGGGTTGATATACCATAAAACCAACTAACCAATCAACTAACCACTATTTTGTTTGTTGCTATTCAAATTTTGCTTTACCATTGAGTATCTTCCCATAATGCATCGGGGTTTTGTTTCATTTTATTCCTTCATTTTATAACTATCTTAACGCCTCTAGTGGACTTGCCCATACCCCCCCCCCAAAAAAAAAACCTGAAGGTACTGTTGCTTATCTGATACACAAATGCAAAATGTTTCCCCAGGAACACTAATAACAGAATACTCGCATCGATCCCCAAATGGGTTAAAAGGGGCTCTTTAGCCTTCAAGTCAAGGAAAAGTCCGACCCAAAACCACTGCTGCCTTTCATGGAAAGGCTAGGGGAGTAAACCCCGAAAACAAATCAGGAGCCGGAGCCCCTTAGGTGGTGTGATGCTGAAATCCAGTGCCACCCATGAACTCCTGCGACACTACTGTTGCCAAACCGCATTGGTACCTTACCTTTCCTTTGGATCACAGCGCCAGTGTGGAAAGGGGGTTCTGCATGGGCAACCACTTATCCTCCAAGCGAACACACCCAGGCTATGTAGTTCAAAGAAAGAAAAAAAACTTTGACACTACTCCATCGTCTCTCGTAGACTGAAGACTTATTCCTTAAAATGTTATCACTGTTACAGCTTAATTATTTGGTAAAAAGCAGCATATCAGAGGTATAAGTGATGAAGGGGGCATATTTTCAATTTGGATTCTAGTTATGATATCTTATTCGTTTCGTTTAAAATGACAACCTTTTCTGTTTTAAATATTGAAATTGTTATATTTTCTAACCAATTTCTAGACTAAATTTTGCGAAAACAAGGATTTTTAGTGCATTTTAGTAGACGATCTTTGATGCTATTACCTCAAACAATGGTGCAAGTAAAAGATCTAATTTTTAATATCAGTATTTATCATTATTTATTATTGTTGGCGTTTTGTAATATAAGGTGTGTGCTAGATGCCCACTCCTATTTATAGATTCGTCGATAATCATGTGACCAACTTCTTGGCCAATCACTGGCAGTACTCTGCTGCTGATATTGTTATTTATACCGGCTGTTCTGGTCATACCTACTCATAACTACTTGAACCTTCGTGGACGACGGAACATAGGATTATATCACTGGACCTTTGACACTACGTAAAAGTAAAGTAAAGTCGTCGGGGCGGCCGAATGTCGGTATCAGCCAGACAGCGAGGGAGTCTATCCCCTTTTCACTAGCGTTAGACCAATGAGATTATTTTAGCGTCTGAGGTGGAGCGCCACACCTACCATCAGCTCCTTACTTTACCGCACAGATCCCTGTGCTACTCATAACGCTGAGTTGGCGAGGGCCGGTATCGAACTAGGAACCTTGTGGTTTCTAGCCGAACGCTCTACCGACTGAGCTAACCCAGTCCTAGGATTCCATAACTCGGGACTTATTCACTTACCAAAGGATTCTATAGCTCAGGACTTACTTACTTTAAGTCCTTTTCAACTGGCCAAGGATGGCGGTCAGAAACTTAACAATTATACCAACACAAAACTTTTGCTGTTTGGGAGCATTTGATTTTTTTTTTAAAGTAAAAAATCAACCTACCATAAGCAACACCAGGTACTGTACGCGACATGATATCAAAATGACTTGATTTGGCATTAAATGACCCAAAAAGTGTTGATATGCTGCAAAACCACAAAACCAACCAACCAACCAACCAATTAAGTCACGTTGAAAGCACCGGTTCTCGCTCTATTACCGAAGTTAAGCAGTGATTAACCTGTTCGCTGCTTAACTTGGTGATCAGTTAAGCAACAGCAGGTACTGTAAGCAACCTGAGTACTTTGCTTATCAAAATGACTTGATTCGGCATTAAATGACCCGAAAAGGGTTGATATGCCTTAAAACAAACAAACAAACCAACCAAAGAACTGAAGTTAAGCAGTGATGTGCCTGTTCAAAACTTAATTGGGTGACCACTTACAGAACAGCAGGTACTATAAGTAACCTCAGTCCTTTGTTTATCAAAATGACTTGATTTGGCATTAAATGACCCGAAAAGGGTTGATATGCCGTGAAACAACCTACTAACCAACCAACATCGAAAATAAGACCTAGCGAGATTTTACAGGATGATTTTGATATAAACCCTTCCCTTAAAATAAGCCGCCCTGTCGGCTGGGGCGTTAGAATGCACCGACTGCACCTCTGCAGAGGGGTAAGACTCCCCTAAATGGGGCCACCTATTGGCCGTGGGTGGTGACCTGTGATCCTTAAGGATAGAACCCAGGTGGATGAGCAGTGCATGACCTGCAACACTCCACTTGGAACCTTACTTAGGCTACACGGGCGGTCGGAGAGGCCCCCTCCGATCAATCGGCTGGTCACGTCAAGCCCTAGCACCTATAGGATTGCCCCAACCCTATTGCCCTTATGGCAAGCCCCAACTCTTTTTATCATATGGGTGCTAGAAGGCGGTGACTGAGGGTCTACACGTACTGGGAATGACGTTAAACTCTATCGGATGGTGAGGTTCCAGTTCTGGAGGTTTGGGGAATGTGGAGCACCCCTTCATCACCATTGCTCCCTAGTCCACTCTGATGATGACATTAAAACTTAAATACTTCAAATTTTGAAGAATGTTATTTTGTGGTTGTTTGAACATGAAGAGATTCCCGCTTAATTAGTTTTTACTTTTGGCGCCAAAAAGGCTTTTTTGAAGCGTTTGTAGTTCATGTTGGGGATAATCCAGATAATGGGAGGAATAGATAAAGTTGTAAATATTCGGAATGAAGAAGAAGAAGAAGAAGAAGAAGAAGAAGAAGAAGAAGAAGAAGAAGAAGAAGATGGCCAAAAGAGAAAAAGAAGAAGAAGATGGCCAAAAGAGAAAAAGAAGAAGAAGAAGAAGAAGAAGTTGGCCAAAGAGAAGAAAGAAGGCCAAAAGAGAAGAAGAAGAAGAAGAAGAAGAGAAGAAGAAGAAGAAGAAGAAGAAGAAGAAGAAGATGGCCAAAAGAGAAGAAGAAGAAGAAGAAGAAGAAGAAGAAGAAGAAGAAGAAGAAGAAGAAGAAGAAGAAGATGGTCAAAAAGAAGACGAATAATAATAAGAAAATGACCAAAAGAGAAGAAGAACAAAAACAAGAAAAAGAAGAAGAAGAAGAAGAAGAATCTAATCCTCTTAGGATTAATGTCACTTTAACGAATCGGCCTCTTAATATTTCAAACTTCATCTTTCAATAATCTATCATAAAAAACCTTTGGTCGGTAAAAGTAAACCTGCGTCTCTTGAATATTTAAAAAAGCCGATAAAAAGAAATCTTGATTATGGAGTAAAAAAAAGCAGCTGTTCGGCCACCTGCCTTCTATCACACAAACTATCCGAGTAAGATGAATAACATCTGTAAAGCAAAATTGTTTATAAAATGTTGTCTCGCACTTGAACAATTTCTTTTAAAACAAAATATTTACCAACAAACTATTGATATCTTAAACTACCTCTAATGGTGAAGTTCCAGTTCCGGAGCTCTGGGGAGTGTGTAGCACACCTTAATCACTACCTACTACTACTACGGACGGTCGAAGAGGCCCCCTCCGATCAATTGGCTGGTCATATATCCTGAAGAAGATATCAGATCTGAAACACGTGTCGCAAATAAAATAATAATAAAATCTAAAAGGAAACATAATCCATTTTGCAGACTTTCTTTTTTATAAAATATTTAATTTTCTCCCATTGGACCCATGACAACACTTTATAATATATATATATATATATATATTATATATATATATATATATATATATATATATATATATTGGAGGATATGTGCTTAATTGAAGTCATACCTAATTTTTGAAAATTAATTAGATAATAATTAATGAATTTAGGCGGGCATATATGTTCAAATGTAAGGCTAAACACATCGAGAAAAGTCAATAAAAAGTGGAATATAGATAAGTTCAAAACAAATGAAGAATCTGGGATTGGCCAGCTAGTGTAACGGTTAGCGTC
>CM042170.1:53004332-53009332 GCA_023376005.1 Doryteuthis pealeii
AGATATTTCCGAACTTGTTTTATCAAATATTTCGTTAAAAAAAGATCGTACACGGTTGTTTACAAAGAAAATAGTTAATTCAAAGATCAAATTATCCGATTGGGAAAAATTACATCGTTATCTTAAAAATAAACAAACCTATCCATATTACGTGCGAAAGGTAATTTTCAGGACGCGATTTAGAGAGAAAAGAAATACATTATTACCCTCTTACAGTTATGCATCTAAGTACGGATGGGTGTAACGGACAAACTTTTTAGCAGCAAATCTTTTCTATTAAAATGAATAAATCTTTAAAAACTTAATATTACAATTAAAATGAATAAAATCTTTAAAACTTTAATATTACAATTTACTATGAATAAAAACTTGAAAAACTTTAATCTAAAATTTCGCAGTGAAATTGACGTTAAAAATGTCTTCGTTTAGTATTAATTCTTAAATCGAAATAAAATGAAAATTTGAATATTTTTTCTAAGAGAAAAACTGATAAAACAATCATTCAATATATTATTTTTTATTCTAATTGGTTGTAAAAGTTAAAATAAATATTTTTTTACGCTCAGAAAAAAAACTTTAGTTACCGAGAAGCGTCTCGTCATATGTCAGTTTTGCTCTTTCGTACATTCTAAGAATCACACATTACTATTCAACAATAAAAATTACAAATTCTTTTAAAATATTAATCGAGCACGGATCGACCAACTTTTAGTTCACCTGAATTCTAAAATTCATGTTTTTAAATATCCGTAAAAATTTTGATTTTTTTCCACAGGAAAAAAAAAAAATTTAATTATTTCACGCAGAAAATAAAAATATTTAATCACACAAAAGATTGAAAATCTCGTAAAATTAATTCTTAAAAAAATTTTTTTTTTTTGACAATTTAAGAATATAGTACATACCAATTACATAAGAAAAAAAAGTTTTCAAATATTAATATTATGACATTTTTTTTGCACTTTTTATTTCCGATTTCATTATTTTTTCCTAAAAAAACTATTATTCGGTAGTTATACAATTCATTGATATAGTATTCAGACTCTTATCTTTATAGAAAAAAAGTACCAAAATTTTTTTCCACATCATTTTTTTTTATCTCATAAAATAATATAGGGGGGGTGATAGACATCGTAAAAAAATATTTCCCCTAATATATTTTAGAAAAAAACTATTTCAGATGTATTTACATCCATGGTAAACATTTATGAAAATTTTCGTGAAAATCGGACATTAATTGATTTTTCATAGAATTTTAAAAAATCCTCTTCGTAACTTGTTTTTAGCTACGTTAATTTCAGTTGATTTACAGTGCAAAAATGAAAACATGTTTTTTTCAATCATAATTTTCATTTATTTTCGTATGCTGATAAAAAATTTAAAAAAAATCATCAGGAGTTTATTTAATATTTTTTTCTTCGAATGGAAAAAAATTTTTCAAGAAATATTAATTTTTCTGCAAGTTTCATTGTGTTAAATGTAGGGGGGGTAAATTGCACAGGGTCAAATTGGTGGTACCTAGAAGAATAGATTATTTCATTTCATTTCTAACTAAATTATATTTAAAGACAGGAATAAAAAGATTGCGATATGATATAGATTTGATTTTTCCTTAAAACATACTTTGCTGTCCGAAGCAAAATAATTTTTTTTATAATTCGCTATAAAAAATGATTCAATTGTAAAGACCCGTACAGAATTTGAGCAAGTTATTTTCTCTTCTTTATTCATGAAAATTTCACTGAAACTCCCAGTTTGAAAATAATAATAGTATTGGGACAATTTTAAATTCAGTTTTTAATTGCTTGATAAGTTAGAAGTACATTGTAATTTATTTCTTTGAATTTTTTCTACATGACAATTCAAATCTAGTTCTTTAACGATAAAAGAGAATGCAATATCTATTTTTGCTTACATTTTAAAACGTTTTCATTAGTTCTCTAAACTATTAAGACTTTTTTTTTTTTAAACCATTAGTATTAATTACTAAACAACTCGTTTTATCATTTTTTTTAAATTTACATTTATACAACCCTATACTGGTGACTGATTTTTATTGACATTTAAAATCTTATTTTTAAAAAATGTAACCGTAAACACTTGTGTTTTGAACAATTTTCATTTTTCTAGCAATTTTTGTGCATGACAACAATTTAATTTAAGTGAGTATACATGTAAATAAAAGTTAGTTTCAAAACATACGATAAATATAATAATATTTAGAAAGATTATAAAAAAAACGAATTTATTTTACGTTAAATTTAGTCCATAGTTTCAAGTTTGTCGCTAAACATTTTTCGTTGTTTCTTTCTTTCTTTCTTTCTGCTGGTAAACAGTCAGCCGAGCTCCTGCTGATATACCAAGCATTAGCAGCAGCAGCAGCTATGCTATGGCTTTCGGAAAAATCGTTTGATTTTTGTTTGATTAATTAATTATATCCCTTAATAGTAAAAATCAATAACCAAATTTGGAGTGTTTTAGTTAGAACGATATCAATGTGTATGCAAGATTTTAAATCTGAGTGACCTCCCGTTTTGGAGTTATACGTCGACACGTACATACCAAAATCTCTCTTTTATAGATTAGATGTAATTTTCTAAATGATTTTCCTAAATAATTATATAAATGCTAGCATATATATATATATATATTATATATATATATATATATATATTATATAATATATATATGCGTGTGTGTTATGTGTGTACCGCACGTGCTTGTGTGGTATACCAATAATTGTAGGGGTACAGATCAAAAAGTGTTATTGGTGTGGTGGCTGGCTGTGGGTGCGTGTGGGTAGGTGGTGTGTGTCCCCTCATAAAGCGGCGGTGTGTCGGCATGCCAATATAAAAGCCGTTTCTCTTCATTAAAAAGGCGAAATTATGTCTTACCATTTGATGAGGCATTATCATCAGACGGTGGGGGGCCGACAAAAGAATGAGCCACCTCCCCAGGAATTTATAAAAAAAGAAAAAGAAAAGGAAAAAGGAAAATTAGATGAATATCCTGTATAAAAAGAGCGACAATCGTGAATCATTCAATAACCCTTCCCCCCCACCTTTATCTCTCTCTTTCGATCAATAAAAGCGGGAAAATTGATCAACAACAAAAAAAGAAGAAAGAAAAAAGATAGAGAGAAAATAATGAGACAAAGAAAGAAAGAAAGAAAGAAAAAAGACTAAAAGAACGAACGACAAAAGACTAAAAAAAAGAAAGACAAGAAAGAAAAGAAGGCCAAAAGAAGAAAGAGAAAGAAAAGAAAGAAGAAAAGAAAGAAAGAGACAAAGGAAGAAAGAAAAAACAAGAAAGAAGAGGAAAGAAAGAAAGGAAAAAGAAGAAGAAGAGAGAATAATGAGACAAGAAGAAAGAAAGAACGACAGAAGACTATAGAAGAAAGACAAAACACAGAAAGAAAAGAAAGAAGAAAAGAAGAAAGGAAGAAAGAATGAACAAGAAGAAAGAAAAAAGAAAAGAAGGGGCAAAGAAAGAAGAAAGAAAGAAAGAAGAAGAAGAAGAAGAAGAAGAAGAAGAAGAAGAAGAAGAAGAAGAGAAGAAAGAAAGAAAGAAAGAAGAAAGAAAGAAAGAATACAAGCCGCTGCCGTCTATGTTGTTTATCGTCTCCGTCCTCATCTTCATTTTTCATTGATTTCATTATCATCTGACCCTGTTTTGCTGTAAACGAGGGCCTCTTAGACTTTTTATTTGAAATTTAATTTTCAATTAACCCACAAATAAATAAACTCTTAAACGGTCCTCTACCACCTCATTCACCCGGCCGGAAGTCACATTTGTTTTCCCTAATCTACCCCAAAATGATAGCCTTTGTTTAAGTGTAATATTAAACATACTTAGAAGTCTTTGATTTATAGGAATTAAAGGTTTAATGAGAGAATAAATAAATAATTTGGGTTCTGTTTTTTCTGGGTCACCCTGTAATATCGTGATTTTAAAGGAAAATGGCCATTTTTTAACCACTTATTGATAAATCCTTATAGGAATGAGGCTCTGGCTTTGTTTAAATGTAAATTAAACTATTTAGAAGTCTTTGATTTTAAGGGAAATAACAGGTAACTTTAAGATGAAAAGGCCCATTTTGCCATTTTTTTAATAATCCTATAAGAATTGGGACTCTGGACTTCTGAACAGGATGTTAAGAGTTTTAATTGAATAATTTACAAGTGTTTAATACAATTTACATGAGAAATGAGAATACAATGTATGTATATATGTGGATGACATTGTTTTCTTGAGAGAAATCAGATTATACCTAAAGTTATAACGTAAACTTGATCAGAATTATTTCCTATAAGTCCACATAAACAAAGGGAAACCATCTTGACTGATGAATTATTTTATTTAATTTTCCCATTAAGCTACCCTAACCTAACCTAAACCCTAATCCTAACCCGTCTCTTTTTCCTAGTAGATCAATAAATAGATAACTAATTTATCAGTCAAGAATGGTTCTCCTTGTTTTATGTTGGAGTTATGGAAAACCCTTGATCAGTATCCTACAAAGTAAATTGTTTTAAAAGTCCGATACAAACCTCCGCTGCCTAGCGGCTTTATTTCATCCCAAGGCAAAAGCTAGGGGAGTAAACCCGAAACAAATCAGGAGTCGGAATCCCTTAAGGTGGTGTGATGCTGAAATCCAGTGCGTCCCAGCAACTCCTGCGAACACTACGTTCATCTCCTTTTATGAACCCGCCCAGGATACGTAGTTCGGAAAATAAATTTTTTTTGGAGACACACTTCATGTCTCCTCGTAGAATGAAGAATGCCACAACATGAAGAAAAGAATAACTACACACTATATGCAAATACAGACTTAAAACTCTTGAATCATTTTGGTGTAACATCGATTGTGGTGCATTAGGAGATCACGAATATTCAGATGCAGATTCGTGAGTCTGAACAGTGAGAATTTCGATTATCTCATAGAATCATCCCTTTGGGATTACTTACTTATATATTTTAATATATATAAGTTAAAAGAA
>CM042170.1:53011832-53021832 GCA_023376005.1 Doryteuthis pealeii
CCCAACAATTTTACCAACTTGGCATAAAATAACCCTGGAACATTGACGTGCCATTAAAACATGAAAGATGATTGGGGCAGGATGTGGGTTTTTTGGTGGGGGTTGTTGTGTTTTACATTTCTTTGAGATTACAGGTATGAATGTTTTATTGCTTGTATCTTTAATAATGATTCAAAGTAAAACATTAATTCTTAAGTATTTTAAACCATTTCAGACGCAACATCTTCTTATTGTTTTTTCTATTCAATTAATTATAAGAATTATTCTTTAGTAGCAAACCAACTGAGACAAATCAAGAAAAATACTTAAAAAACATACTAATTGGTATAAACTTGCAAATCGTCGTCAAATTAAAAACGGGAAACTTTATTTGGTGGTGCATTTCCCAACGTTTATACTACAGTGTATGAAATGTAACTTTTTTTGATGAATTGGGTTAATGTCGGCTTAGTGGGGTTGGGGATTAACGGTTGTTTTTTAATTATGCTATTGCTTTAAAATAAAACAACAAAAACAAATTATAGCATTTAATTAACCTTGAATTAATTATTGAATCCACGGTAGGCACATTATCTCGTTTGTTTGGTGTTAGTATTGCAATTATAATTCAATTAAACTTGTTTAAAAAAATATTTTCAACACTAAATGTATAGTATTTTGGGTTTTTGTTGTTGGGGAAGGTATGAATCCAACTACTCTCCCTCCAGCTTATGGGTAAATAGTAGGTGCAGACTGTGCTCAATTTACCTTGGTTAGGCAACAGTCTCGGAGATGGAAAACTCTGATTCAAACCTGTTAAAATCCCGTTGGGGGTCACTCTGGACAAGGGCTCAGTCCAAATTAGTGATCTATTTCACTGGGCTCTTACCTTGGTTAGGTAACTAGTCTAGGAGAGGAAAACCTGAATAATTTTAATAAACTGAGCAAATTTATTAGTGAATTAAAAGGCTATATATATATATATATATATATTATATATATATTAATATATATATAAAGGATAAATAAGAAAAGGAAAGAGAATATAAAATAATTCTACCAGGCAGTATAATTATAAAATTAATACCTAATAAATTTTTGTTTCTTGAAGGAAGGTGTACATTGAACACCGGAACAGTGGTAGAGAGAAAGAACAATTTTTCTAGCAACATATATTATATATATATATATTATATATAGAGAGAGAGAGAGAGAGAGAGAGAGAGAGAGAGAGGGGGACGGGGAAAGAGAAGAGAGGTGTAGGAGAGAGAGGAGAGATTTAAAGAAATTTTTGTTAATTTTTTTGCTAGCTTTCACACACCGCACCGCACATCACTAAATTCAATGTCGTTCCAGGCTTTAATATTCTTAAGAAAACCGCGTATCCCCTTTTCCTGGATCTGCCGCTTAGGACAAAAGATCAAAGTGACACCAAGAGTTCGCGCCGAAATCGCAGGTGTTTTTTGAGGGCCTTTTTGCGATCCCCAATTTCATTAAACCTTCTATCTTCTTGCTCTTTTTTTTTATAATCTTTCTTGTTTCTTCACTCTCAGTGTATATCATCTTTTTTCCTTTTTTTTTTTTTTTTTTTTAGTTGTCCCCTNACAACAGGTGGACCCATTTGGGAGAAGTGGGATCTAACCCCGTTGCAAGAGGTTCTTGGTGGTATATTTTACAGCCACAGACGACAGGGCGGTTGTGAAAGCTAGTTATTGCAACTCAAATAGTATTTATCAATCAGTCCCTGCAGCATGGAAGCAAAGTTTAACATTGGTTTAAGTCAGTTCCTCTCCTAGATGGTTTGCCTAAACCAACGGTTAAAAGAACCAAGTCTGCCCTACTATTACCCATAGTGGAAAAGGAACAGTCGGATGTACATATCTAAGCGGCCGGGTTAGCTCAGTCGTAGAGGTTGGCTAGAAACACAAGGTTCCTAGTTCGATACCACCCTTGCCAACTTAGCGTATGGTAGCACAGGGATCTGTGCGGTAAAGTTAGGAGCTGATGTAGGTGTGGCGCTCACCTCAGACGCTAAAATAATCTCCTTGGTCTACGCTAGTGGAAAAGGGGATAGACTCCCTCGCTGCATGGCTGATACAACCTTAGGCCGGCCCGACGACTTTACTTTACTACATATTACCAACCCTTCCCACGAACAGGATGTGACACTAGGTCGATTTCTTAAGCGGAGGTTTTAACACGGTTTGAATTCAGAGTTTTCCTTCTTCTAGACCAGTTGCCTAACCAATGTTAAAGAGCCCAGTCTGCCCTACTATTTACCATAGCTGGAAGTAGAGTAGTTGGATGTAATATTTTACCAACCCGTCCACACGAGTAAGGTATGACACAACAGTCAATTTTAAGTGGAGGTTTATCTGATTAAAAATAATTCCACACCGTGACATGAAGGGACATCACCTAAAACTCTGAATTGAGCACTTTTTTTCTCCATCAGTTAAATTCTACGCATCAGAATCCACGAGAAAAAACAAATAAAATCGACAACTTAAATTTTCACCAACATACGTAGACAAAATGGCTGAAAAAAATTGCATTTTGGTGGCATCTTTGAAGCCCCATATCTCCCGCATTCTCAACAGAATTCAACCATCTTTTACTATGTGATACTTCTCATCAAACTCTATCAGGAAAATCATATAAAATTGGCACTTTAATTTTGCACGAAATCGGACATTTTTCACCCACTCTCAGGGGGCCTCAAATCTCACCTGCTTTTTCTTTCCTCTTTACTTTAGCGTCATAGATTCGCCACATCTTCACTACTAAAATAGATTAAAGACTCCCCTCTCCCCCTCTCTCATCCCCCCCCCCGCTAGGCTTTAAATACTTTCGAACTCGTAAATTTCTTCATTCATTATAGTTTTTCTTCTTTTCTTGTGATGCTGAAGCCCAACCAACAACATAGTATAACACTGTAGTGTGTTTATGGATCGACTGGCGATTTTCATTAGATACTTTAAAAAAAACAATTTTGGTTAACTTTTGGATATAAAAATAACCAATTGTGTCTAGAGTCGTACAGGCGACTATATCAGAGTACAAGTCATGGAGGGGTAACGTCAACACAAGATAAGAAGAAATACTCGAACAAAAGAAATTCTAATGGCTAAAAGTCGGTTGATATAAACAAAATGACTGTTTTAATTAACTGCTGTCATATACATATCTATTGTCGTTCTTGTGAGGACTGCATAAGATAAAGAGAATTTACTCAACGAAGTTAGTTTAAAGATTAAATCTTAAAAATATAGATTCAGTTAAGAATAACATAATCCCAGAAATTTCTGGGAATTATCATAGCAACTGACAGATAAGTCTGGCACAAGACCATTTATACAATAACAAAAATATTATCAGGTGCCTCACCAATCAGGAAACTGGGGCGGAAACTTGTTGCCCCCCCTCAAAGATGTGTAACCCAAGACCATGATTTCGATTTGGCCGCTCCAATCAAATGAGACCGCGTGGGTAGGGTTTTGTACGCCTCCTGATGTTTTACACTTGTAGGGCCATTGGTCCGGTGTTTCTATTGGCTGCCAATCAGAGCCCTGGATCATGGGTTTGGAACCCATAAAAGAGGTACCAAAAGGGTTCCAGGCTGATTGGAGAGCTGGTTTTGGACCAGATCGAGAGCTGGTTCTTGACCAGATCGGAGAAGAACTGTTCTTGACCAGATCGGACAGCTGGTTCTTGACCAGATTGATAAGCTCCGTCTCACAGCCCTTGTCGCCGTCTTTGTTTTGTCATCTTGCTACTCACAAGTCCTGAATTTGAATCAGAACTCAACATATATCGCCAGTCAGTCCACAAAATTCCGACTCCACTTCAACTTCGATACCCCTTTGTGGTTGTACGTGATTTTTATCACCGTATAACTAATAAAGGTATTTTATATTAAAAACGCGTCCGTTGTAATTGTGGAACAACATTGGTGAATTTGGTTACTTTCAGGTACAGCCCGAACAAGCCCTTCAACTTTCCTGTGGGCCAATAACACCCAACGTGTTAGATTCGGCGCCGCGACAGCATATTGGTACATTTTTGGTGCCTTCCCGCAGGACGGAATAGTATTATATTTGTTGCCGCGACCACCGTAGTATTACATTTGGATCCGTGAAGAGGGTGTTTACAATATAGAACGAGCAGCATCAGCAATCGGTACGATAGATTTAGGAATCATAGTACTCCACCGACAATATATATGTAAAATGAACGATGGGCGACTTCCTAAACAACTGTTCTATGGGGAACTTGTAAACGGAAAGCGTTTGCTTCAAGGGCCCAAGATGAGATACAAGGATTGCCCGAGGTCGACCTTAAAAAAAAGTAACAATCGATGAGAAGACCTGGGGAGAGTAAGGCTCTGGACCGTGAGCAGTGGAAAAGGGCTTTACAGGAGGGTAAAAAAAGTTTGAGACCAACCGTATACAGCATGAGCAGTTGAAACGAGATATTCGCAAGAATAAAAAAGTAGACAATCAAGGGCTTCAAATCGGTCTACTATGTGACCAGTGTGAAGGCTATGTATGAACAAGGCTGGCCTGATCGGTCACCAATCTGTGCATCGGCGGGAGCGGACTAATAAAATACCCTGTGCTCCTTGGAATGTAAATGTGGGAAGATGGCAAGACTTTGACAGGACTAAAGAACCACTTTCGTTGCAGCTCATTGTTGAACTTTTTGAAGCTCACCGTTATAATCTTTGAACTGTTGAACTTTCATTTAAAATTTTTTTTATCAAGCAATCAACATCTTGAACAGAGTTTGCTGCCATCATAATATATATGAAACCTCTTAGATAAGATAATTATTCTTGTATTCTTGTATTTTTTTTGTCTTTTAGTAATGTTTGATTCTTGATAAACTTAATATCAGTGCCAAGTAAAAATTATTAATTTATTTTGTGTTTTCGTTTAAGTAAGCAATGACCACCCCAAATTGGAGTCGAACTCTATTCTCCCCTGTCAGTCCGGTCAAAGCCAAGATTATATAATATATATATATATATATATATATATATAATATATATATAGGTGATTGCCACTTCTTGACAGAATAAGGCCATTTCTACAAGTTCGGCGGTGATTGCGCGGTGCCCAGGCGTTCAGCTTTTGTTTTATTTGCTGTTATACATATGAGCCTCTTCCCCGGTTTCCTCTCGTGTGCGACCGTACATGACTAAGAAACCCAGCCTTTGTCAGGCAGGCCTGCCACACGATCACATATATAGTCCGGCTTAAATGTAGGAAATGTTTCCATGACGTTTGTCATGTGCCATTTGCGTAGGGACGCTTTAGGATGGAGTGTCGAGCCGTTTTACCTCAAAGCCCTTGCAGCTATCATAGACAAGTTTTTCTCCGTCCTGCGCGATTCATAGCTATTTTTCTCCCATTCATGAACGTTTATGTTGAGAGTTTTGATGTTGTTTTTGATAGCATCCCTATGTCGTCCACAGACACGTGTTTCGACGTTTACGTCTCATCAGTCGGCTCGACTTTTTAGACAGCTATGTCTAGCCGGGAGCGAAACCCGACAGAATTATATCTATCGGCTATCAGAGATTATCAGTCAAGGACGAACATTTAATTGATACATACGTTGAAACACGTGTCTGTGAAGACATATATATATATATATATATATATTATATATATATATTATATATATATATATAGATAAAAAGATATGAGAAAACACACAATGCTGTTAAAATGAAAATATTTTATATCATATTCATAGCTAATATTGAACAATATTTCGATTTATAAAAATCATCATCAGAGCTGTGTGTGTGTGTGTGTGTGTGAGTGAGTGTATGTGTGTGTGTGTGTGTGTGTATGTGTATGTGAGTGAGTGTATGTGTGTGAGTGTATGTGTGTGTGTGTAAACTTCTGAGACGAAAAAGAAGTATTGATGTATTCATAAAGAGAAAGAACCCGTTTTAGATTTTAAAAAGAAAGAAAGAAAGAAAGAAACAAAATAAAAAATAAAGAAGAAAGAAAGAAAGAATATCTTCGATTTCAAAACAAAGAACTTGAATGAAAAGGGGGAAATCATACAAGTCATTTTTAATCATGGTCGTACGTAATCTTTTATAAAAATATATTATCAAAACGGAAAAAACGAATAAAAACTACAAACTCGGGTCAAATATGCAGAGGGGGGGGGCGAGGGGCGCGGAGTGGCACATTTGTGGTATCATAGATAATAAAGAAAAAATTTAGAAAATTAAAGAAAAAAATTAAAAAAAATGATTATTGACCCGAAAAAATGAATCCACTAAGAACTGTGCAAAAAACAAAATGTGATGCTACTTTGTATACGGTTATTTCTAGGATCTACGTCCCCACTGAATATCATCTTTTTAATCATTCAAATTCTTCACCACCACCACACACCACACACACACACACACACCACACACACACACATATATATATATGTGTGTGTGTGAAGAAAATGTTTCCAAAACTAAACAGACACAGGATGTTACGATCAAAGGAAAAATTTATGTCTATACTTAAGTATTTCGGTTTATAATAAACTATCATCAAGGACAATGCAAAAGGAAATTTTGTAAGGGAAAAAATGAAAAGTTTAAGTGTATGGGGAATGTGTGAATATAATGCTATATAACCGTTTTTTTTTCCTTTGATCATAACATCCTGTGTCTGTTTATGTTTTTGGAAATATTTTCTTCACATATTGTCGGATTATTTCCTTCATCGTATTTCCCATATATATATATATATATAATATATATATATATATATATATATATAATATATATCATTCACAGACACGTGTTTCGACATTTGTATCGAATTAAATGTTCGCCCCTGACTGACAGTCATGAAGCAGGGTAGTCAATGCTTGGTTACTCACATTTCTCGCCTAAGCGATTTTTAAGTTCAAGTACTTATTGAAAAATTCGCATAAGCGAAAAAACTGTCAGTAACCAAGCGCCGTTGACTGCAGTCCATGCTAAAATAACTTAGTTTTATCTCACAATATGAGTGCTATTTAAATATAAATTAGCATTATATATATATATATATATATATATATATATATATGATTAATTTCATTCGTTTTTAAAAATGTAGCAAACGATTTATATATTAGGGTGCCCAAAAAATATTGTTTGCTACGTTTTTAAAAAAAAAAAAAATTGATTAAATCTATTATTTAAGGTTCAAACTTTTGTCTAAATCGATAAGTAGTAACATAATGACCATCATTTAAAAAAAGAAAAATATCATTACATATGCAGTTTATTTTTAATACATTTAAAACGATTTGTTTTGGTCAATTTTGACGCGATCCGTCATTCTGTCTCTTTTTCAATGGTTTTAAGTGCTTGTTTACAATTTTAATGTAACATTCGCGATTGCAAAAAAAAAAAAAATAAATACCAAAAATCAGGTAATTATCCGATTTTAATGAAATCTTTAGTATTGATTTATCAATAATGATTTTATAATGCATTAGTTATTTTATTTCAAAACTTTAATTTAGTATTTTTGCTATGAAAAATTGATATATAAAATTCATTTTAAAATATGAAAAGCCTGATGTTAAGTTTAAAATGTTATATTTTGATTCTAGAAATAAATATCTACTTAATGCAAACCTTATTTTAGTCATTCAAAGTATACGTTTTGAAGAAAAACTCTATTGAAAATGTACCCCTACTTTTTAAGCAGAAAAAATATCGATGTATAATCTTTTTCTTTTATAAGATTAAATAATTATCGAAATGAGTAAAAAAGAAATCTCCAAAAAATTAATCATTTATTATTTTTTACATTTTATTTTTCGATTTTCGGTATTTATTTTCCCATAGAAAAGCCACCGTAATTCTTTTTTGTTTCTATTCATAACTTCGGTCTTTATCTCTTTATTATTACTGTAAACTAGTACAGTATAAGACCAACTCAAAAAAATGTTACACTCCAAAATAAGGGGTGGGGGCAAAATATAAGTAACCTGAAAAAATGAGAAAGTTTTGAAATAAAATAGATAATGCATTAAAAAGATCGTTCATGATAAATAAACACTGAAAATTTCATTAACATCCAATAATTCCCTGATTTTTGGTAAATTATTTTCTGTGGTGTTGTGTGTGTGTTAAAATTAATTAGTTGATAATTAATGAATTAGGCAGGCATATATGTTCAAATCTCTCTCTCTCTCTCTCTCTTTTCTCTCTCTCTCTCTCTCTCTCTCTTTCTCTCTCTCTCTTTATATATATATATTATATATATATATTTATATATAATATATATTATATGACAACAAAAACAAAATTAATAATATATTATTACTAGCTAAGTACCCGGTCCATGACCGGACTAAAATGAATTTGGATCACCAGGGAGTGAGAGAGAAAGTGGAAGACAGTAGTTAGAGAGGGGGTAAGAGGAAAATAATTCTTGAAACTAAAATCATTGAGAATTTGTATATTTCAGGATTTGTATTTTCTGTTTATTAGTTTAAAATTATTTCATATTATTATACAACAAATTGAAAGTATTCGTTTGTATATTTGTTTGTATTGTTTTTAAATTTTTTGTACATGACAAACAATTCACATTTAGTTCTTAATTGCATGTTGAGTTTAAAAAGAAGCTGAGAATCGAAAATTTTAAATTCTTCGTAGTGCAATATCTAATTTTTGGCTAAAACCTAAGGATAGTATTATAGGACCACCAATTGATCAGTTTAGGCCATCTTGAATATAACGGAAATATTTGTTATTATTTATGATTAATTGATTTTCATAGAATTTAAAAAAACTCTTATCGTAACTTGTTTTTAGCTACGTTAATTTTTCAGTCGATTTAACAGTGCAAATAGAAAACATTGTTTTTCAATCATAATTTCATTATTTCCGTAATGCATTTAATGTTTTTTTCTTTTCAAATGGAAAAAAATTTTTCAAGAAAATATTAATTTTTCTGCAAGTTTCATAGTGTTAAAATAGGGGGGGGGGGTAAAATTTTCACAGGGTAAAATTGGTGTACCTAGTTATTTATAAAAACATTGTTTAAAAACGTTTTGGTGGACCTGATTATCCACCCCCCCATCTATTTTTTTCCTTCAGTTGATTATTATCGATTACACACCAATCTATCAGATTGAAAAAAAATTCTTAAAAGTTTCTTTATTATTTGAGTATTCACGGGTGCTCATTTCCTCGTATAAGTTTATAGTAAATTGATCCCCCATATCGAACCGCTTGAACGGAACCCAAATTATTTATTTATTTTCCCATTAAAACTATCCCCTAAACCTAACCCCTACCCCCCCCTAGTTAAAATTAAGTTTTATTAAAAATTTATATTAATTACAAAACATCAATTTTCATAAAAGTTCAAATGTCACCTATGAAATCTCTATTTAAACATGCCAAATTTTCAGAACTGAAAAGTTGCACTATAAACTTCAGCGATGTTTATTGACTTCACAATAAAGAGTAAAATACATAAAACTTAAAATTTAATTTGTAAGACAATTCTGAAGAATATTTTAAATTGTATTTTGAATAATAATTTAAATGTTGGTTGTTAGTTGTTTTGTTTTATCAACTTTCGGGTAATTTACTAACGAATCATATCATTTTGATAAACAAAGCGCTTACAATTTTTCGTATTACATATAATTTTTTTTTAAATGTTCCAATAACTGGATATTGTCAGATAAACTTGAATAAATTTCGTCTTACAAATAATGACTACTTATCTCCAGTCGGGCCTTCGACTAAAGATTAAAACACCGGATTTGTCCGTATTAGTAACCTTTGTTTTTGTTTTTTTTATCGTGGTTGAGAAAATAATTAGTTAACGAACCAAAAGAAAAACAGTTTCTAAGGAAATTCGTCAATCTTATTGTTATTTTTAACCCTTTAAAACTCTAACAATAAAAATTAATAAATAAATTAAAGAATTAAAAAGTCATTTTATTCGAATGAAAAAACTTAGTTTAATTTATACAAATA
>CM042170.1:53031832-53034332 GCA_023376005.1 Doryteuthis pealeii
AATTCAGAGTTTTCCTTCTCCTAGACCGGTTGCCTAACCAAGGTCAAAGAACCCAGTCTATCCATACTATTTATCCATAGCTGGAGGGAGAGTAGGATTCATACATTTCCCAAGGGTATTAACGTTAAGTGAAATACAATTACCACATCCAGGATTTGAACTCGGGGCGACGAGTCCATTTCCCAAGACTTTAACCATTACACCACGCGCTTCTTATCTCTCTTTATCGGCAGACTTCTCATCTCCTGAAACGTTCAATTCTGTCGGCTGTAAAAGATGGCTCGATAATTTTAATGTAATTTTGGTAAAATCACTTTGAGGGATTTTGGCGTCTGGGATTGTAGCCTATTAAACGTTGATGTGACTATCTATCCATTAGACTACATTACGGGAAATAAATCATGCCTTTATTGTAGAACTAGCCGCGGCTACCCGGCGTCGCCTGGGTAGAGGTTTTTTTTTAAAAGTTAGTCCGTTATTACTGAATCGTGAGTTGAATCCTCGCAGGATGCCCCATTTAAATCTCTGTAAAAAAAAAATAGACCTTGCATTGATCCAGCTACTCTGAAAAGAAATGTTAATGTCTACTATCTAAAATATTAAATGAAAAATTAATCCATGCTGTTATCATTTCAATTTAATCTTTTTAATTATCTTCATGAATATAAATCAAATCTCTATTATTTTTGCTCAAAAACCAAGCCCTGGTGATATTTAATGTGCATATATATTTACTTTGTCGTTAATCATTTTATTTTTGAAGTTTCCTCCGGACACACATATACACACAACTGCCCTTTATATATGTATAGATAATCACACTAAGTTCCAATTACCGTCGAATTGGTAAGAGCAGGCAACAAGTAGTCGTAACTGAATACGAATCTAATCTTGTTGCAATACTACTGCAAAACGATAGGGTTTTTATGAAGCCTCATAACATCATAGAAACCAAGTAGCCAATCAGGATTCAAGGAATGGAATCACCCAAATACATGAATGGACTATTCTTGATTTCCATAAATACCAGCTATCTAGGGGCACTAGCAGTGGTGCTTAGTCAGTCGCTGTTTTTCAAACCAGCAGTATACTGACTGACTGGCTGGTTCAGTTGTGGTTAGCCAGTTGCTATTGTTCAAACCAACAGTATACTGACTGACTGGCTGGTTCAGTTGTGGTTAGCCAGTTGCTATTGTTCAAACCAACAGTATACTGACTGACTGGCTGGTTCAGTTGTGGTTAGCCAGTTGCTGTTGTTCAAACCAACAGTAGACTGACTCACCTCAATGGTATTCGGCACCGAGGAATCTCTTGTTTGGAAGCAGTTAATTGGGCAACCAATCCGTCCAATTGAGACAGCTGACGTTTTCTTATTCCTCTTTGAGAAAACGGTCGGTGCCATTTGACAGCGTGAACGATCGAATATTGGGATATGCGTTCTTGGAAGGAGTGCGCAATGACGTCAGCTGGTTCCTGCGAACATCATCAAAACTGGGGTAGATGGGTATTATCTGTGTTATTCGGACTATTGTCCTCATCTTCATTGTTATCTGTACAACGCTTCGGCCGATGTATCCTCCGGCCTTCTTCGGGTATTTCTTGTCGGACTCGGGAACCTTCTCAGACTCAGGAACCTTCTTGTTGTAATTGGGAACCTTCTTGTCGTAATCGGGAGTCATCACAGAACTTTGAACCCGATTACGACAAGAAGGTTCCGAGCCCGAAAAGAAGGTTCCCGATTCCGAGAAAGTTCCTGAGTCCGACAAGAAATACCTGAAGAAGGCCGGAGGGCACATCGACCGAAACGTTGTACAGATAACAATGAAGATGAGGACAATAGTCCGAATAACACACAGAATACTAATCATCAAGCCTCATCTCAAACATTCAGAGAAATTGGGTAGATGGGTTGGTTGGGTGGATTTTATGGCATGTCAACCCTTGTTGGGTTATTTTATGCCGAAGACGTTTTGTTTCATTCATTCTTGATGGGTACTCAATTTCGTTTTAAAACTCAATTTTATCAAAACTTTTAAAAACTCATTTTTGATCTATTTAACCCATAGATGGGATCCTAACAGGTACTAACACTCCGAGTCAGAGTGGATCTGGGAGTAATGGTGATGAAGAGGTACTCCACAATCTCAGAGCTCAAGAATTGGAATTTCTGAATCAGATAAAGTTTAACGTCATATCCAGGACACTAAGACCCTCAGCCATCATATATATGATAGAAAATATTGGAGGTTTGTAATACGGGCAATAGGATTGGGATAATCGTATAGGTGCTGGGGCTTGATGATACTAGCATATTGATTGGAGTAGGCATCTCCGATCATCCGTCTAGCCTAAGTGACAGCCAAAGTGGAATGTTACATTTCATGGACAGCTCAAACACCAGGATTCTGTCCTTAAGCATCACAGGGTGAGCTTCAGAATTAGAATGCTACCATCAAATAGAGTTTAATGTCATATTTTGGACAATAAGGCATACAGCCAC
>CM042170.1:53041832-53046832 GCA_023376005.1 Doryteuthis pealeii
CCGCCAGGATATTCTAAAGCTCAAAAGTAAAGAATGCTCAAACCTAAGTAGAGCTAATAATAAAGTATATATATATATATATATATATATATATAAGTAATCCACAGACACGTGTTTCGAAGTATCACTTCTCATCAGTGTGGTTATACATTAACAGCTACCACTGGCCGGGTTTGAGACCCGAATGAACTTTCGTTCGCCAATCCTCTTACCCGTGCGGCCAGAGGCAGCTGTCAAATATAGGAGAATATTTAATCGCTACATTTCTAAGCGGAAATGAATTCA
This sequence comes from Doryteuthis pealeii, assembly GCA_023376005.1. Classification (NCBI taxonomy): domain Eukaryota; kingdom Metazoa; phylum Mollusca; class Cephalopoda; order Myopsida; family Loliginidae; genus Doryteuthis; species Doryteuthis pealeii. The sequence continues at coordinate 53,042,118 of CM042170.1, forward strand.
TTAGAGGCCTCAAACATTTGTAAACAAAACGAGGTTTAGCTACACGCCAGAACGGTGAATCTGCAATTAAATACCTATTTAAAGTACTCGGCCAAAGTGGGAGTATATATATAATAAATAAGTAATCCACAGACACGTTTCGAAGTATCACTTCTCATCAGTGTGGTTATACATTAACAGCTACCCCTGGCCGGGTTTGAGACCCGAATGAACTTTCGTTCGCCAATCCTCTTAAAGACGTAACCCATAGATAACATATATATATACAATAAAAGACGGTTTGCAAACTCATGAAAATTGCCGGAAATTAGAGCATTTGTTCAGAATATCCCACTGAGGAAATAACATTGGTAACAATGAATAGATGCATAGAAATGAATGATTAAGAATATAAATAAAATATATTCATAAATAAAATAGATGCATAGAAATAAATGATTAAGAATATAAATAAATATGTAAGATGTGGCCCGTAGACGCAATTCTAATATACAAAAAAAAAACGCTTTGGAAACTCATGGAAATGGCCGGAAATTAGGACACTTGTTCAGAATATCCCACTGAGCAAATGACAACGGTATCAGATAAAATGAATTGATAGATAAATAAATAAATAAATGATTACAAAATATATATCAATATATAAGAAGTGACCCATAGATGCGACTCTAACGTGTAATAAAAGACGGTGTAGAAACTCACCTTTTTCGGGTATTGAATTCTTATTTATTTATTTATTCATTTTATATGTTCTTTAGGATTTGATATTTCTAGAAAGATGGGAAATGGGAAAATAAATAAATAATTTATCAGTCAAGAATGGTTCCCCTTTGTTTATGTTAGACTTATAGGAAATAATCGTTTATTTGTTGACGAAACTGTAATTGCTAAGCAGTCGAGGACAGGGGCGTGAAAAGACCCCATGAACATACATGTACGTCTTTTATTATTTATTTATGGAAAAGAAAATGAATAAGAAATTGGCAGGGACTGAGTGGTTGTGGGTGTGAAGATATTTATATATATATATATATATATATATATATATATATATATATATATATATATATATATATATAAAAAGAGTGGATGAAAGATTGTCAAAAAAAGAAAAAAAAAAGGAAAAGAAAAAGGAAGCCCGTTCTGAAAAAAAGAAAATGGCTGAAATAGCTGGCTATACGGTAACTTAACTTTTTTCAAAGAAACAATCTAAACAATCAAACAAGAGATGAAAAGAGAGAAAAAAGGAAAACAACAAACAAAAAAAACAAAAAACAAACAAAAAACAAACTCGGCTTTAAAGGTTGCCAGGAAAAATTGAAACTGGAAAGAGAAAACTGAAACGAAATAAAATGTTAGAAAAGATATAAAACACACAGACAGAGAGACAAACAAACAAACAAACAAACAAACAAATAGACAAAGAAACAAAGAAACAAAGAAACGAACAAATAAATAAGTAAATAAATAAACAAATAGATAAATAAAAATAAACCGCCAAAAGAAGAAAGAAATCGATTCTAAAACTTCAAAGAAAGATACCGCTTTTCTCCACCATAGTATATATATATATATATATATATATATATATTCGCTTGGTTTTTATATTATATATAAACCACCAAACCAATATAAACACAATGTTTCAAGCAAATTATAAAACCCTTATATATATATATATATATATATATATATATATATATATTCGCTTGTTGTTATATTTATATATAAACCACCAAACCATATAAACACAATGTTTCAAGCAAATTATAAAACCTTATATATATATATATATATATATATATATATATATATATATATATATTATATATAAAGTAGTCGTCGGAGTGGCTAAAGTCAGACAGCGAGGGTGTCTATCCCCTTTTCACAAGTGCTAGACCAAGGAGATAGTTTTTGGCCTACCGTCAGTTCCTCACTTTACCGCACAGATCCCTGTGCTACACATACGCTGAGTTAGCGAGGGTCGGTATCGAACCCGAAACCTTATGGTGTACAAGATGTGTAAAAAAAAGTACCGAGATTGAAGGTACTTTTTGACGCACCTATATTCTGAAAAAATTAACGTTCCATTCATTGTTCATTTCTATCTTGGTAAATACAGCTTCAATCTCGATATTTTTATGACACATATATATATATATATATATATATATAAAGAAAGAGAGGGAGAGAGAGAGAGAGAGAGAGAGAAGAGAGAGAGAGAGAGAGAGAGAGAGAGAGAGAGAGAGGGTCAATTACCAAAAATCAGGGAATTGTCTGATTTTAATGACATTTTCACGAAATTAAAATAATAAGAACAGCATTATTAAAATCGGATTATTAGTTTATTTTTGCTGATTTTTAAAAAATTCTTGGGCTTCCCCTTATTGACGATTTTGGAAATCACAGAAAAAATAAATAAAAGCCAGGTAATTTCTCCAATAAAACTAAATTAATTTTATCAGTGAAGATACCGTAAAATCATGGAAAATTAAATTTTGTAGTTATTAAGGATTAAAGTAAAGTAAAGGTAAAAAAACAAATAATATAAGAAATAAAAAACAAAAAACAAAAAACAAAACAACAAAAAAAAACAAAAAAACAAACAAAATAATAATAGAGATTTGATTTATATTCGTGAAGATAATTAAAAAATAAAATTTAAATGATAACAGCATAGACTTTTTTTCATTTAATATTTTAGATAGACATTAACATTTCTTTTCAGAGTAGCTGGATCAAAGCAAGGTCGATTTTTTTTACATAGGGATTTAAATGGGGTATCCGACGAGGATTCAACTCGCGATTCAATAATAATGGATCTGCGGGACTAATATTAAAAAATCACCCTCTACCCAGGCGACGCCGAGTAGCCGTTCCTAGTTATTATTAAAGCAAATTAGTGAAATAGATCACTAATTAGGACTGAACTTTTCCAAGCGGACTTTAACAAGTTTGAATTAAGAGTTTTCCTTCTCCTAGACTGGTTGCTAACCAAGTCTGCCCTACTATTTACCCATAGCTGGGGTGAGAAGAGATAAATACATGCAAATAATAGATATTTATTCAACCCGTTCGCCATGGGTAGGATGTGACACAAAGTGACTAGTATGGATCATCCAGCGAGAATTGAACTCGCTATTCAGTAGCAATGGATCTGCGAGACTAGCTTGTTAACCATTACACCACAATGGGTTGGCATGCCTATGGTATTTACCCAACCCATCCGCCACGAGTAGGATGTGAAAAGACATGAGCCCGAAAGTAGGGGTCATCCAGCGGGGATCTGCGAGAATAGCTTGCTAACCATTACACCCCGATGTGACACCCTAGTCTTTCCCCGGGGTGGGGTGGATTGGTGTAAAGTGCCTTGCAAGAGTACCTCGGTAAGGGTATTTGCCTCATACCCCACTTGTATGGGCGGGGCACAAGGTCTCGTTTTAACGTGGGCCCACCCACAAGCCGAAGCTCATAGGTGGGAAAGAACAAAAATTGCGTCGATCCCTTCGGCATTCCCCCTCAAGGGGGACGCCTCAGGCGCTGGGCAATATTGCCTGGGGGGATGGCCCCCTGGGATCGACGCTAATAATTGTACTCTACCGGTCCAGTGGCCGAAGCGCACTGGACTCCCAGCCGAGGCCGGGTATAGAAGGTAAGTGTCAAAGCATAGATACTACACTTTGATCCTCCCTTTTAGTTCAGGTAAGGATATGAACTGAGTGACGTCATAGTTTTCGAAAGATATACATTTACCTTCTGGCTTACCAATTTTTGCACAGAATTATATAAGTGGGTAACGCAATTGAAAAAATCCGCAAGTCATTGTTAACTTTGAACACGTGTGAAAATATTTATCTCGTGTTTACGTCACAGTTACGTCACGGATTATCACAAATGTGTTCGGTTGTGATATGTCACGAATACCCGAATAGGGCGTCCCATAGGCGTGTAATGGTGAGCATGTGAATCTCCCAGATCTGTTACCGAATTATCATTATCAAATCACACACACACATACACACAGACACACACACACACACACACACACACACATATATATATATATATATATATATGGAAATATTTTAAGATATTTTCTTCTCATATATATATATATATATATATATATATCTTATTATAATGGAGATTGCATGTTTTTCTGTCTGTAACCGAAACTATATTACTATACAAACCACAAATCCCTTTGTTATCTGCATCCCATTCTCCATGATTTTATTTTTATTTTAACCTCAATTATTAATAAAATGTTTTACATCATTAAGACTGTTGACCATATCTACATACAAATAACATGCAGTTGTATTTATATATACAACAAACAGCGGTTTACAGTGTGAATGGAAGGCTAATTTGCATATTGATCTTATAAAATTTGATTTTAATAAATATGTGCTTAATATTATTGATTTCTAATTGTTTAGTTTTATCTTATTGAAAATGAGCAAAATTCTCTTCAATAAATCTTAAAAGAAATCCCTTAACAAAAAGAAATAACTGTACTATTATTCTTTACTTCCTATTTTAACTAAATAGTTAAATTAGGAAAATTTACCAATGAAAGACGGGAGTGATGGAAAATGATGGAAGAGTTAGTTTCAAAGTTGTTCTATTTTTCAATCATACCCCCTCTGTTCCAAATCATGTTATCTGCATTTTTATTCAGTTTCATTGGCCTTTCTAATTTAATATGATAT
>CM042170.1:53059332-53079332 GCA_023376005.1 Doryteuthis pealeii
AAATTATATTTAAGAATAAGATTTTCCTAAATATATATTAAGGGAAATAATGCTTACATTTTCGCACCATAAAATCAATTTAATTTACAAGAATAGAACTTTAGAAGCTTAAGTTGGTATATATTTAATAATATTTGCTTAGTTTGAATCTCTGGTGTTAGTTTTTTTTACAGTACCTAGTGTTTCTAAGTGGTTACTATGGACGTCCAATCTGATGCGTAAAATTGACCCCCTCCCCTATATTTAACACAATGAAACTTGAATAAACGTTAATATTCAAAAATTTTGGACCATTCAAAAGAAGAAACACTAAAAATAAATAAATAAATTAAAAAAAAAAAATCCAGATGATTTTTAAAAAAATGTCAAGCTTACGGAAATAATGAATATTATGAACGAAAATGATGTTTACATTTTCGCACCATAAAATCAATTGAGATTTAAAGTAGCCAAAAACAAATTACGACTAGGGGCTTTTTAAATTCTATAAAAAATCAATTAGGAGTCAAATTTTCACGAAAACTTCGATACTTATTCACCTATTGATGAAATTATGTTGATTTTTATAGAATTAAAAAAAAAGCCCCTAGTCGTAACTTGTTTTTGGCTACCTTAAATTTCAATTGATTTTATGGTGCGAAAATGTAAACATTGTTTTCGTTCATAATCTTCATTATTTCTGTAAGCTGGAAATTTAAAAAAAAATCATCAGGAGTTTTTTTTTAAATTTATTCATTTTTAGTGTTTCTTCTTTTGAATGGTCCAAAATTTGTTAATATTAACGTTTATTCAAGTTTCATTGTGTTAAATATAGGCGGGGACACATCAGATTGGACGTCCCTAGTGATCACTTAGGAACACCAAGTACTATAAAAAAAACCCCAAAAAACTGACACCAGAGATTCAAACTAAGCAAATATTATTAAATATGTACCAACTTAAGCTTCTAAAGGTCTATCCTTGTATGTCCCCATTCTTTTCAAAGGGAGACTACTTTTTAAGCCTTGATTATCTACCCTTGTCCAGAAGGGTTTTCCTTTTCGTCTCATTCGGAGCCTAAAATTTTTATTTCTCAAACAAACAAATTGACAGTTGTTTGTTTAAGAAATAAAAATGTTATTTCTCAAACAAACAAAAATGTATCGATAAGAATGAAATGTATTTTTATTCATTCAATTGATTAAGAAAATCTCACAAGAAAAACTATACAAGCAAATTTGTTAAGGGAGATAATGCGCACGCACAATTTTATGCTAGGAATTTGGCCAACTGAAGTTCATAATTACCCAGAACACTTCGGTATTAATACGAGGGTGAGTCAAAAAGTAATGCCATTTTCATTTCATGTGAAGTTTTTTAATTTTTTATTTTATTTTTTATAAAACTAAGGTCTACATTGAGACCCTAACGAGGCTCAGAGCAAGAATCTGACGAGTAAGACCCAACCTGCCAATTGACAATGTCTTCCTTCTGCATGACAATGCTCGACCATCAACTTTTTTACACATGCCGTAGCCGGTCATTCACTGGAGACTGAGTGACAGCAAGTCTCCTCAGGTCTGTAGGAATCTTCTGGGAATTCTAGCCGATCTTAACAGTGCTGTAGTTTGGATGGTCTCGATTCTTCCTCTGATTTACAATTCACCCAAATTCTTTTCCCGAGCTTTGCGGAGCGTTCCACGGGCATCAATTACAATTGGTACGACCTTTACCTTCATGTTCCAGTTTTCTCTGTTCTCTGGCAAGGTCCAAGTATTTGTCTATATTTGCACTTTCTTTTATTTTCACTCGGCGGTTGGTCGGAACGGCAAAATCCACGAGATGACAGGTTCTTTTCTTCTTGTTAATCAATACTAGGTTCAGTCCCCTGGCCAGGATTAGGTGAATTTTATGCGTCTTATTCTCTTGGACAGATTCAGATTTGTGATATACCATTTAGTTGTATGGTGAAAATTGAATCTTTTGCACATTTCCCAGTGGATCACCTTTCCTACCCAGTCGTGCCTAGTCTTGTACTCTCTTTGTGCTAGTTTGCTGCATTCGATTATTATCTGATTAACCGTTTCGTCTCTGTCTCCACACACCATGCCCTTGCTATTCTGCTACGTTGTATCTATTTTTGCCTTTATAAAGTTTCTTCTTCTTCTTCTTCTTCTTCTTCTTCTTCTTCTTCTTCTTCTTCTTCTTCTTCTTCTTCAGAGTGTCGCCACCTCATCTAAGAAAAAGGACATGCTACACAGAAAAATATAATAAGAAAGAAAGAAAGAAAGAAAGAGAGTAGGGGAAAGGTGGAGAGAGGTGTTGAGCGTGCGGAAGCGATAATTACTAATCTGTTTCAATCGAACATGACGAAAAGATAAAAAGAAGTAGAGAGAGAAAGAGAGAGAGAGAGAGAGAGAGAGAGAGAGAGAGAGAGAGAGAGAGAGAGAGAGAGAGAGAGAGAGAGAGAGAGAGAGAGTGTGTGTGTGTGTATGTTAAATAATATTAGTGAATTAACGAGCCAGCGTCAGGCGAATTTCCTGCCAAACCTAGATATTTTTCGAGTCGTATTTTTGTCACTTTTTTGTCGTTTGATTAATGTATATATTTTAAACGCCCCCCTCCAGATTTTCATCGACGAAGCAATGTAAATATTTGACAACCCTCCCTTTTAAGTGAGAGAGAGTTAAATCAAGATTATTATACTTTTTACATATTGAACTATTTAGCAATAGCTCTTTAAGTAAACATATGAAACGTTGTAATAATTCAATTATCATACTGTGGTATATCCACAGGCCCTGCTAGTCAAGATTACTATACTTTTTACATATTGAACTATTTAGCAATAGCTCTTAAACATAACACACGTTGTAATAATTGAATTATCATACTGTAGTATATCCACTGGTTCAGCAAGTAAAGAGAGTTAAATCAAGATTATTATACTACTCCTCTGAATGTTTGAGATGAGGCTTGATGATTAGTATTATCTGCGTTATTCGGACTATTGTCCTCATCTTCATTGTTATCTGTATAACGTTTCGGCCGATGTGCTCTCCGGCCTTCTTCAGGTATTTCTTTTCGATATCGGGAACTTTCTCGGACTCGCGAACCTTCTTGTCGTAATCGGGAGCCATCACGAAACTTTGAACCTAACCCTTTATTCTGTCCATGGGGGTATCCTGTTCTCATTCCGCTAACCATAGTTGGGGTAGAGGCGTTAAGCTGTGTTAATTATTATTCTTTGTTACTGCCGCCCTTGACCAAGATTGAACCTGCAGTCCAGAGATAACTGTCACTTAGAACTAACTCCTTTATCTTGAAGAAGGCCGGAGGGCACATCGGCCGAAACGTTGTACAGATAACAATGAAGATGAGGACAATAGTCCGAATAACGCAGATAATACTAAAGATTATTATACTTCTTACACATTGAACTATTTGGCAATAGCTCTTAAGTAAACATCTCCAGCTAGTTATTATTATCATAATTTTACATATTGAACTATTTGGCAATAGCTCTTAAGTAAACATATCAAACGTTGTAATCATTCAATTATCATACTGTGGTATATCCACAGGTCTCCAGCTAGTTATTATTATTATCATACTTTTTACATATTGAACTATTTGGCAATAGCTCTTAAGTAAACATATCAAACGTTGTAACCATTCATTTATCATACTGTAGTATATCCACAGGTCTCCATATAGTTATTATTATTATCACACTTTTTACATATTGAACTATTTGGCAATAGCTCTTAAGTAAACGTATCAAACGTTGTGGTCATTCAATTATCATACTGTAGTATATCCACAGGTCTCCAGCTTATTATTATTATTATCATACTTTTTACATATTAAACTATTTACACTAGTTCTTAAGTAAACATATCAAACGTTGTAACCATTGAATTATCATACTGTGGTATATCCACAGGTCTCCAGCTAGTTATTATTATTATCATATTTTTTACATATTGAACTATTTGGCAATAGCTCTTAAGTAAACATATCAAACGTTGTAACCATTCATTTATCATACTGTAGTATATCCACGGGTCTCCAGCCAGTTATTATTATTATCATACTTTTTACATATTGAACTATTTGGCAATAGCTCTTAAGTAAACATATCAAACGTTGTGGTGGTTCAATTATCATACTGTAGTATATCCACAGGTCTCCAGCTAGTTATTATTATTATCCTGCTTTTTACATATCGAACTATTTGACAATAGCTTTTAAGTAAACATATCAAATGTTGTAGGGGTTCAATTATCATACTGTAGTATATCCACAGGTCTCCAGCTTATTATTATTATTATTATTATCATATTTTTTACATATTGAACTATTTACACTAGTTCTTAACTAAACATATCAAAAGTTGTAACCATTGAATTATCATACTGTGGTATATCCACAGGTCTCCAGCTAGTTATTATTATCATTCTTTTTACATATTGAACTATTTAGCAATAGCTCTTAAGTAAACATATTGTGGTCATTCAATTATAATACTGTGGTATATCCACAGATCTCCAGCTAGTTATTATTATTATCATACTTTTTGCATATTGAACTATTTGGCAATAGCTCTTAAGTAAACATATTGTGGTCATTCAATTATCATACTGTGGTACATCCACAGGTCTCCAGCTATTTATTATTATCATACTTTTTACATATTGAACTATTTGGCAATAGCTCTTAAGTAAACATATTGTGGTGGTTCAATTATCATACTGTGGTATATCCACAGATCTCCAGCTAGTTATTATTATCATCATACTTTTTACATATTGAACTATTTGGCAATAGCTCTTAAGTAAACATATTGTGGTCATTCAATTATCATACTGTAGTATATCCACAGGTCTCCAGCTAGTTATTATTATTATCATACTTTTGCATATTGAATTATTTGGCAATAGCTCTTAAGTAAACATATTGTGGTCATTCAATTATGATACTGTGGTATATCCACAGGTCTCCAGCTAGTTATTATTATCATTCTTTTTACATATTGAACTATTTGGCAATAGCTCTTAAGTAAACATATTGTGGTCATTCAATTATCATACTGTGGTATATCCACAGATCTCCAGCTAGTTATTATTATTATCATACTTTTTACATATTGAACTATTTGGCAATAGCTCTTAAGTAAACATATCGTGGTCATTCAATTATCATACTGTAGTATATCCACAGGTCTCCAGCTGGTTATTATTATCATACTTTTTACATATTGAACTATTTGGCAATAGCTCTTAAGTAAACATATTGTGGTCATTCAATTATCATACTGTGGTATATCCACAGGTCTCCAGCTAGTTATTATTATTATGAGAATAACGATTGAACGAACAACTGGCAAAATCACGTGAAGCAAGAATGTAAGTAATTTGATTCGATCAATCAATCGATTTGTCTTTGTTGAGTTTGTGGATCGCTATGATCGTTCGAATCGATAACATTTGCTCTTTACTGAAAGAAAAATCTTTTCTTTTTTTTTATTATGAAAATTGTTTTTTGTTTAGAAACAATTTTCGTGTAGTGTTCCTTTTATTACAGACCATAACTTTCTATCTATCTATCTATCTATCTATCTATGTATTTATATAGATAAAGGGTGGCTTACCGGTGAATATGGACACGATCGTTGGAGGTGCACAGAATCCAGGGGTTAAGTCCGCGATAAAACAAATACAAAGTGCTCAATACAAAGTAGAGCAAATTTATTAAAGAAATGGATACAATAGAAACCTACTCGAGTTTCACCGTTAGGATCATCAGGGTTAAATCCACTGAATTAATCGAGTTACCGATTAATTGAAGCTAATCACACGTGTGCTCATTGAATAAGATGTTACGTTACGTAAATAGAACCTACTCGAGTTTCACCGTTAAGATCATCAGGGTTAAATCCACTGAATTAATCGAGTTACCGATGTACGTTACGTAACATCTTATTCAATGAACACACGCGTGATCAGCTTCAATTAATCGGTAACTCGATTAATTCAGTGGATTTAACCCTGATGATCATAACGGTGAAACTCGAGTAGGTTTCTATTGTATCCATTTCTTTAATAATAATAATAATAATATATATATATATATATATATATATATATATATATATATATATATAAGTAAAGTCGTCGAGGTGGCCTGAAGTCGGTATCAGCCAATCAGCGAGGGGGTCTATCCCCTTTTCACTAGCGCTAGACCAAGGAGATTGTTTTTGCGTCTGAGGTGTGGCGCCACACCCACCATCAGTAGCCCATTTATGTGAAATTATTATTATCATCATACTTTTTGCATATCGAACTATTTGGCAATAGCTCTTAAGTAAACATTACTGCTCCCTGTGCTACTCATACGCTGAGTTGGCGAGGACCGGAATCGAACTAGGAACCTTGTGGTTTCTAACCGAACGCTCTACCGACTGATCTAAAAGGGCAGTTGCGTGTATGTATTATATATGTATGTATGTCCGGATGAAACTATGAAAATAAAACAACGTCAAAGCAATATATATATATATATATATATATATATATATATATATAAATATATACATTAAATATCAACAGTTCTTGCTTTTTGTGCAAAAATTATGAAAATTTGATTTATATTCGAAGATATTTAAAAATTAATATATATATCTATATATCTTATTATACTGGAGATTGTGTGCTTTTCTGTCTGTAACCGAAACTCATATTACTACTCATATCACTATTCCCTTAGTTATTGACATCATATTTTCCATGATTGTATTTTTATTTAAACCTCAATTATTAATAAAATTGTTTTACATAATTAATACTGTTAACCATGTCTACATACTGACAACATGCAATTATATTTATATATACAACAAAATAGTGGTTTACAGTGTGAATGGGAAGGCTAATTTGCATATTGATATTAAAAATGTGATTTTATTAAATATGTGCTTAGTATTATTGATTTCTAATTGTTTGGTTTTATTTTAATGAATATAAGCAAAAATCTCTTCAATGAATCTTAAATGAAATCCATTAACAAGAAAAAATAACTGTCATTTTATTCTTTACTTCCTTTTATAACTAAATACTTAAATTAGAAAAAATAACAATGAAAGACGAGTGTGATGGAAGAGTAAGTTTCAGTTGTTCTATTTTTTATTATACTCCCTCTGTTTCAAGTCTTTTATTATACTCCCTCTGTTTCAAATCTTTTTATCGGTATTCTTATTTAGTTTCATTAGCCTTTCTAATTTAATATAATATTTTATTACATTAAACTTATATACTTGCACCCAGAGGGTGCATATATTTGCTAGTATATATATATATATATATATATATATATATATATATATATATATATATATAGCATTGAAATTCTACTTAAAAATATCCAGCATTTGTAAATCTCAAAATTAAACAAATCAACACACCAGAGTTTTTTTTCCTCTCCCATCTACCCAGGTGATGCCGGGTAGCTGCTTCTCGTCTATCAATAACGGGCAGTTGTGGGTATCTGTGTGTGTATGTATTTCCGGAGCAAACTACGAAAATAAAACAATTAATGACAATGCAAATATATATACACATTCACTACCACCAGATCTTGCTTTTTGTGTTAAACCAATGAAGATTTTATTTATATTCGTGAAGAAAATCAAAAAATGGATCCCGAACTAAGAAAAATATCTAGACGACTAGAAAAACTCCAGATAAGGATCATGAAAAATAAATATTATGTGGTTTTTAACAATACTTGCTTATATATATATATATATATATATATATATATATATATATATATATATATATATATATAGGAACGTGACTTTGGGAATTTTTTATTTAAAATATTCTCTTTTCTTAAAAAGTACGGTATGAATTAATCCCTGATGGTCACATTTTTCATAAACCTTATTAACACAACATATGCTCTGAAGAAGATTTTTAACAAATCGAAATATTGCAATATCAGCATAATAAAAACTTTATTTAAACAACATCTGTGTGTTTTTCATATTATCTTACTCTTATATATATATATATATATATTATATATATTATATATATATGAATGCTGTCAGAGACATACGCATTAATTCGTATTGATTAATATTGATATATTTCGTGTTTTTCTTTTCCTTATTGAATTTTTTAAAATTCGTTTTCTTAGGCGAAATATTCATTTCCTATTTGTCTTGGATTCAAATCGGATAGATTTACGTGGAATGGGTGGGAGGGAATTGGTAGGAGGGAATAAGTAGGAAGGAATGAGTAGGAGGGAATGGACAGGAGAAAGAAAGAAAGAAAGAAAGAAAGAAAGAAAGAAAGAAAGAAAGAAAATATGAAGCCAGTGAAAAAGATGACAAAATAAATTCTCTTCCACCATAAGAGAGAGGTAGTAACGGAGCCAGTAAGGTCAGCCGGCTCATCAATCTGGGCATGATTGAAAGGAATCATTAAGCGGTAGTTACATAATGAACAGGAACAACATCCTATCATTAATGTAAGGAAGTGAGCTAGGATTATAATCTCAGCCGTTAACCCATCCGCCCTGTGCGGCTGGGGCAAATAGAATACCACCACTGGGCACCTCTGTAGAGGAGTAAGACCCACCCACTCAATGGGGACCACCTATTAGCCGTGGATGGCGACCTGTGATTACTTAAGGATGAAAAACTCGGTGAGCTGAGCAGTCCATGACATGCAACACTCACTTTGGGTCCTTATTAGGTTAGTACGGTAGGTCGCAAACCCTCCTCAGATCAATCGTTGGTCACGTAAAGCCCTGAAGAACATATGATTATCCCAACTCTATTGCCCTTGTGGCAACCCCTAACTCTTTTTTTTATCATCATATGTGCTAGAAGGCGGTGGTTTAGGGTCTTAATGTCCTGGCTATAACGTTCGATTGCATCTCAGTAGATCGAATTCCAATTCTGAACTTCTGGGGATGTGTAGTACTCTTTAGGCTGAACTTGCACAAAGGTGTCAAAATTAGAGTGACCCAGAAAAAACAGAACCCACAAATTTGTAATAAAACTGTTAATTTTTAACTATGGGGAACCTAGGATTAGGGTTAGGAGTTAGGGTCCTAGGGTTGAGGGTTTAGGTTTACAGTTTAATGGAAAATGAATAAAATATATTTGGGTTTCTGTTTTTCTGGGTCACCCTGAATCTAGTGACAGCCAGAAAAACAGAACCCACAAATTTANAGAGAGAAAATAAACGAAATTATGTTGTGAGGCAGAAAAGAAGAAGGAAGAAAGAAAAAATAAGAACGGAAAAAAGAAAGAATGAAGATAGATAAAAAGAAAGAAAAGAAAGAAAGAAAGGGAAGGAAAGAGAGAAAGAAATATGAGGATAGTGAAAAAGAAAAAACAAACTAAATATTTTTTGTGATGCCGAAGAAAAAGAAGGAAAGGAAGAAAGAAAGAAGAAAAAAAAGAACAAGTAAAGAAAGATGAAAGGAAGAAAGAAAGAAAGAAAAAAAAAATGGTGATAGTGAAAAAAGTAACAAAATAAAAGATAGAGAATAAAACGAAATGTGATTTTGCAGACTACCTACTTTTTCAGGGTCACAAAGAATACAGGGACGGTTTTGTTTGGTTTCTTTGTTAAATGGCATATCAACCTTCATGGGTTATCTATGCCAAAGCCAACCTTGTAGAAGAACAGTAGTAGTAGTAGAAGAGAGGTTTGGTTTAGTTTATTTTTTGTTTAATGGCATATCAATCATTGTGGCGTTATTTAATGCCAAAGTCAACCTTGTAGAAGAACACAAGTGGTACTATTTAACTCATGAACTGCGCGCATGAGTAGCCACAGCTTGGATCGGGGAGCTGATGGTTGGTTTGATGCTCCACCTCAGATGCAAAATCAATCTCACTGTCTAGTTGCAAGTGATAGCCACTACGCACGGAGATAGAGAGCAAATAAAGATAAAACAAACCATTAAGGGAAAGTAACAAGGCTTCAGGGATCAGTTTTTTAACCCTTTACAAACTGAAGATGGCGCTACAGGATCTTTCTCTCCACATTTTGTGTAAACCACTAAGTTCTCCTTTGACTGGAGAGATGTGTTAAATACGTTTGTTTATTTACCCTCTCTTAGTCAGAATGCTTAGTCGAAATGTTGACCCCCCCCCCCCCAAAGTTCTTTGTTGAGGGGGGGGCTGCAATCAAATCCGATGCATATGCTCACTGGTCTCTAGTCCGACGCATATGATCACTGGTCAGTCAGGGGCGTTCGCCCGCTCTACCCTGTCTTCCTTAGACCCCCGCTACTTATGGACGTAGTTTTTCAACATCCGGGAACATGAGTCGAACCGCCATCCGCGCAACGCCCACGTTTCATTTCCCTGCATTTGGGAGGACGCGTTTAATTTTGACGACGATTTGCAAGTTTAAACCTCTTCGTCTAGGTCGTCTAACTTATCTGGGCACCATGTTATTCCTGTTGAATCATCTGGGCTTTTTATTAAGGGCTGCTTCTTCTTTGATTCTTCTTTGAGCTGGGCTGGACATTGCTTTTAATAATACAACAAGACTTAGTTGTTTTATGATAATAAAGCTTTATTTACGCAACCCTGCCTTTGATTCCGACATGGGCGAGTTTGCGAACCCTAAGAGACATCCTCTCTGATAAGTGCCAGCTCGCATCTGACTAACTAAACTAAACTTATTCCCAACGCGTCCAATCGCGCGCTTTTTAGAGGTCAAATCAAAAGGTTATTGGCTGACTCTGATTTAGGTCGCGAAAATTAAAACGGAAGTTTTTTGGTGATACCCAATGACAGTTAACTTACAGTCTATGAATTAACATTTTGCGAATTGGGTTACGGTTTATAGGGGATAAGGTTGTTTTTAATTACGTTTGCTTAAACAAAAATAACAACAAAAAACCCAAATTAACCAAATTACTATACAATTTAATGTGAAAAATATTTTTAAACTAGTTTAATTGAAATTATACATTGCAATCCTAACACAAACAACTATCTCAAATAATAGATTCAATAAATTAATTTTCAATGGTTAATGTAAATGGTATAGTAATTGGGGTTTTTGTGTTATTTTTTCTAAAGCATTACGTAATTAAAACAACCTTAATCCTAAACCGTAACCAATTCGCAAAATGTTAATTCACTAGAGTGTAGTTAAACTGTCATTGGGGACCACAAAAAAACTTTCCGATTTTAATTTTCCGACCTAAATCAGAAGTCAACCCAAAATTCTAACTACATTTAATTACGTTCATAATTATAAGCATACTACCTAAATTATGTAACATCTTCTCTGGGGTAGCTTGATTAAATCATTAACGGAGCCAGCATAGTCGCCAGGCCATCATCGTTGGGCAGGATAAGGAATCATAAAGCGTGTTACATAATGAACAGGAACATCTATCATTAATGTAAGGAAGTTGAGCTAGGATTTTAATCTAGCCGTTAACCCATCCGCCCTGTCGGCTGGGGCAATAGGAACTACACAACTGGGCACCTCTGTAGAGGAGTAAGACCCACCCACTCAATGGGGACCACCTATTAGCCGTGGATGGCGACCTGTGATACTTAAGGATGAAAAACTCGGTGGCTGAGCAGTCCATGACATGCAACACTCACTTTGGGTCTTATTTAGGTTAGTACGGTAGGTCGGATAAACCCTCCTCAGATCAATCGTTGGTCACGTAAAGCCCTAGCACATATGATTATCCCAACTCTATTGCCCTTGTGGCAACCCCTAACCCTTTTTTTTATCATATATGTGCTAGAAGGCGGTGGTTAGGGTCTTAATGTCCTGGCTATAACGTTCGATTGCATCTAGTAGTGAAATTCCCAATTCTGAAATTCTGGGAGTGTGTAGTACTCTTTAGGCTGAACTTGCACAAAGGTGTCAAAATTAGAGTGACCCAGAAAAAAACAGAACCCACAAATTTGTAATAAAACTGTTAATTTTTAACTATGGGGAACTAGGATTAGGGTTAGGGTTAGGGTCAGGGTAGGTTAGATTAGGATTAGGGTTAGGGTTGGGGTTTAGCGTTAGTTTAATGGAAAATGAATAAATATTTTTGGGTTCTTGTTTTTCTTGGGTCACCCTGTATACTAGTGACCCAGAAAAACAGAACCCACAAATTTTGTAATAAAACTGTTAATTTTAACTAGGGGGTTTAGGTCAGGGTTGGGGTTAGGCTTAGGAGGTTTAAGGTTAGTTTAATGGGGGAAATAAATAAACAATTTTTTTTCTTGTTCTCTTTTCGGTCACCATAATTTTGACACCTTGTGCAAGTTCAACCTCTTTTTTATTGTCTCATTACTACCAGGTTCACCCTGACCCAGAGTGGTAGTACCTGTTAGGGTCCCATCTATAGGTTAAATAGATAAAAATGAGTATTAAAATGTTTGAATTTAAAGTAAATATAGGTATTTGTTATTATTTTAAAACATGATAAAGCTTGAATGATGTATTTTCAGTTTTTATGATAGTTACTAGACAGGACCTGATGGATATACCACAGCTATGATAATGTTATATCATTTAGAAAAGTGTGTTATGTTTACTTAAGAGCCTACTTTGCGAAATAGTTCAATATCTGTAAAAAAGTATAATAATTTCATCTCACCTCTCTCTATACTCTTTTTTCTTTTCTTTCCTCTTCTTGATCATTTCATTCATGTTTCGTTGAAACAAATAGTATTATCGCTTCCGTTTCAGTGCTCGCCCCTCTCTCTATCTTTTCCCTACTTTCTTTCATCTTATTATACTTTCTCTTTTTTTTCTCTTTATGATAAAAAAGGAATGGTCCATTATTTAGCTGAGGTGTTCGACATACATAAGAAATAAAGAATTCGGTAGATAAGCAACACCAGATAATCTAGTCTTAATCTTTTGCTTCATGTTGGACGAATTGGACGGTCTCCATTTTTATAACCAGAGGGTATTGCAGGGATGATAACCGTATGAAGATTAAGGAACAAGCGTATAATATATAGATAGTATATTTTATTGCAATTTTCTCATAAAATACTATAAAAACGAAAAAACATAAATGGAATTTTACCAACACTGGAAAACGTGGGGGGGGGGGTCGGAATTTACCAAATAGAAACGGATATTAAGAATATATATTAATGTATAATAATTGGTTTATTTTCTTTATAACCTCCAACCTAAAAAAAAGGGAACATACTCTGAATGAATTTTATAAATTATTTATTATTTACTGATTTCTGCTAGACAAAAAAGAAGACGCAGGTTTAGCAGGTTAGTCGCTTAGGGTTTAGAGTTTAGGATTTAACGGGGAAATATGGTTAAATATAAGTAAGTTCGTCGGTGGCGGCCTAAGTCGGTATCAGCCAGTCAGCGAGGACTCACCCCCTTTTCAATAGGCTATGCAGACCAAGGAGATTGGTTTTGCATCTGAGGTGTAGGCGCACACACCTACCATTCAGCTCTACTTACCGCACAGATCTCTGTGCCTACTAATACGCTGAGTGACGAGACAGGAATCGAACTAGGAACCTTTTGGTTTTCTAGCCGAACGCTCTACCGAATGAGCTAACCCGCCCCAAAGAATACAATATGAAAACTTCTGAGTGCGGTCCATCTCTCTCTTTGAGATAATTTTGTATTAAACTCTTAATTTTTAACTAGGGGGGTTTAGGTTTAGGGTTAGGTTAGGGGTTAGGGTTAGGGGTTAGGGTTGGGGTTGGGGTTTAAGGTTAGTTTAATGGGAAATAAATAAATAATTTGGGTTCTGTTTTTCTCTGGGTCACCATAATTTTGACACCTTTGTGCAAGTTCAGCTCTCTTTTATTGCCATTACTACCAGGTTCACCCTGACCTGGAGTGGTAGTACCTGTTAGGGTCCCATCTATAGGTTAAATAGATTAAAAAATGCGTATTAATATGTGTTCAAAAAAGATTAATTTAAAGTAAATATAGGTATTTGCTATTTATTTAAACACATTAAAGCTTTGAATGATGTATTTTCAGTTTTTATGATAGTTACTAGCAGGACCTGTGGATATACCACAGTATGATAATTTAATCATTACAAAGTTTGTTATGTTTACTTAAGAGCTATTGCGAAATAGTTCAATATGTAAAAAGTATGATAATTTTCATTCACCTCTCTCTTACTCTTTTTCTTTCTTTCTTTCCATCTTTTCATCATTTCATCATGTTCGATTGAAACAGATTAGTATTATCGCTTCCGCGTGCTCACCCCTCTCTATATCTTTCCCCTACTTTCTTTCTTTTTTTTCTTTCTTATTATATTTTTTCTGTTCATGTCTTTCTTCCCTTTTTTTCTTTATGATAAAAATGGAATGGTCCATTATTTAGCTGAGGTGTCGACATACATAAGAAATAAGAATTCGGTAGATAAGCAACACCAGATAATCTAGTCTTACATTTTTGCTTTTCATGTTGGATGATTTGGACGGTCTCATTTTTAACCAGAGGTTATTGCAGGATGATAACGGTATGAAGATTAAGGAACAAGCGTATTGAATATATAGATAGTATATTTTATTGCAATTTTCTCATAAAATACTATAAAAATGAAGAAAAAAAATGGAATTTAACAAACGTTGGATCGGAATTTACCAAAATAGAAACGGAATTAAGAAAAATTAAAAAAAAAATAATTGGGTTATTTCCTATAACTCCAACCTAAAAAAGGGGAACCACTCTGAATGAATTTTATAAATTATTTATTATTTATTGATCTACTAGGAAAAAAGAAGACGGGGGTTAGGGTTAGGTTTAGGGTTTAGAGTTAGTTTAATGGGGAAATAATGCTTAGATTAAGTAAAGTCGTCGGGGCGGCCTTTTCAATAGCGCTAGACAAAGGAGATTGTTTTTGCGTCTGAGGTGGAGCGCCACACCTACCATCAGCTCCTTACTTTACCGCACAGATCTCTGTGCTACTAATACGCTGAGTTGACGAGGACAGGAATCGAACTAGGAACCTTGTGGTTTCTAGCCGAACGCTCTACCGAATGAGCTAACCCGGCCCCAACTAGTTAGGTTAATTGACAGATAAAATTCATTCTGAGTGGTTCCCCTTTTTTAGGTTAGAGTTATGGGAAATAACCGATAATTGGACGCTCTATAATTTCTATTTTACGTTTTTCTGTAAAAAAAAAGACTAAAATATTTACCCTACGTATAGGATCTGACATAAGCGCGTGGTGTAATGGTTAAAGTCATGGGAAATGGCCTCGTCGCCACGAGTTCAAATCCTCGACGCGGTAACTGCATTTTCACTTAGCGCTAATACCCTTGGGAAAGGTATGAATTCAATTCTCCCTCCAGCTGTGGGTAAATAGTAGGGCGGACCGGGCTCTTTAACCTTGGTTAGGCAACCGGTCTAGGAGAAGGAAAACTCTGAATTCAAACCTGTTGAACTCCGCTTAAGAAATTGACCTTGTGTCACATCTTGCTCGTCCGGAGGGGTTGGTAAATATATATATAGGATCTGACATAAGTTTACAAGTATGGGAGATCCAGCGAGGATCGAACTCACTTTTCAGTAGTAACGGATCAATAAGACTAGCTTGCTAAGTATCACACACGACGACGGTACGCCTCTTTTTCTTTATATATTTGGTTAGCTCAGTCGGTAGAGAGCTCGGCTAAAACCACAAGGTTCCTAGTTCGATATCGGCCCTCACCAACTCAGCGTATGAGTAGCACAGGGATCTGTAATGTTTACTTAAGAGCTATTGCCAAATAGTTCGATATGTAAAAAGTATGATGATAATAATAATTTCACATAAATGGGCTACTGATGGTAGGTGTGGCGCTCCACCTCAGACGCAAAAACAATCTCCTTGGTCTAGCGCTAGTGAAAAGGGGATAGACTCCCTCGCTGATTGGCTGATACCGACTTTAGGCAACCCCGACGACTTTACTTACTTACAAATTTTAAGAGCCAAGTGAACAGGTAAAGTAAGGAGCTGATGGTAGGTGTGGTGCTCCACCTCCGACGCAAAAACAATCTCCTTGGTCTAGCGCTAGTGAAAAGGGGATAGACTCCCTCGCTGATTGGCTGATACCGACTTTAGGCAACCCCGACGACTTTACTTTACTTACTTACAAATTTTAAGAGCCAAGTGAACAGGTAAAGTAAGGAGCTGATGGTAGGTGTGGTGCTCCACCTCAGACGCAAAAACAACCTCTTTGGTCTAGCGCTAGTGAAAAGGGGATAGACTCCCTCGCTGATTGGCTGATACCGACTTTAGGCCATCCCGACGACTTTACTACTTCTAGTAAAAATAGACAAATAGAAATGTTGCTGAATTTGACATAATTATAAGTAATACCTAAGTAATACAGAGTTATCGGCCTTTAACTGGTGAGTGCGAATTTTATTGGGAAACATTGTACGTGTGTTATTTTAGCATTATTGATATGAGTTAAATTTTAATATTAAACGAAATTTTCTCGTTTTCAGACATCATCGATCATTATTGATAAAATTATTTAATATTTTATAAATTGGCAACTCTTTATGCGTACAAATTAAATTGAAACTAATAAGATTAGATAAAATTTCCCGTGAAATCGATATATATATATATATATATATATATATATATATTATTTATTTATTTATTTATTTATTTCCACGACTCTAAACATTAGACCACACGCCTCCATATATATATATAATATATATATATATATATATATATATATGGAGGCGTGTGGTCTAATATATATATATATATATATATATATATAATGTCATTTATTGGTAAGTTGGATTTTACGGCATGTCAAACCTTGTTGGGTTATTTTATGCTAAAGATGTTTTGTTTTATTCATTCTTGTACTTAAGATACTTAACTTTTTTAAAAACACAATTTTTAAAAATATATTTTTTATACTCATGTTTTGGTTATTTCTTATAAGTCTAACATAAACAAAGGGGAACCACTCTTGACTGATAAATTATTTATTTATTTTACCATTAAACTAAGCTGCACAAGAATGCTGCGAGCGGTCCTGAATAAGTCGTGGAAGCAGCACCTCACAAAGAAGGAACTGTATGGCCACCTGCCCCCCCCCATCTCACAAACCATACGAGTAAGACGGGCTAGACATGCAGGACACTGCTGGAGAAGCAAGGACGAGCTCGTAAGCGACGTACTACTGTGAAAGCCAGCACATGGGCACGCTAATGTGGGCCGCCCAGCCATGACCTACATCGACCAACTATGTAAGGATGCTGGATGCTGCGCGGAGGAGCTCCCAGAGTCGATGAATGATAGGGAAGGTTGGCGAGAGATCATCATGGATATCCGTGCTACTTGTGCAACTAACCCTAAACCCTAAACCCTAACCCTAAACCCGTCTTCTTTTTTCCTAGTAGATCAATAAACAAATAAATGATTTATCAGTCAAGAGTGGTTCCCCTTTGTTTATGTTAGACTTATAGGAAATAACCCTCGCATATCCTTTAATACTGAACAGAGAGTTAAATCGTCGCATGATGTCCCATACTTGCAAACTTCTGTCACATCCTACATGTTTGGTTTGGTTTGTTTTGTTTTACGGCATATCAACCTCGGTGGGTCATTTAATGCCGACAAAGTTGTGAAATAAATTCGTTCTTAATGCATAATACAATTTTGTTTATAAACTCATGTTTTTCTATTCAACCCATAGATGGGACCCTAACAGGTACTACCACTCCGGGTCAGAGTGGACCAGGGAGCAATGGTGATGAAGGGGTGCTCCACATTCCCTAAACCTCCAGAACTGGAACCTCACCATCAGATAGAGTTTAACGTCATTCCCAGGTCATGTAGACCCGCAGCCACCGCCTTCTAGCACCCATATGATAAGAAGGATTGGTGGTTGCCATAAGGGCAATAGGGTTGGGGCAATCATATAGGTGCTAGAACTTGACGTGGTCAGCATCACTGGTCGCCACCCACGGCCAACAGGTAGCCCCATTGGGTGCGTCTTATCCCTCTGCAGAGGTGCAGTCGGTGCATTCTAACGCCCCAGCCGACAGGGCGGTCCTACATGTTGCGAACGGGTTGGGTAAAATAGGACCATCAACCAACCAACCAACCAACTATACTGAAACCAATATAACTGTGTGTATATTTTCATGGGAATTTTGACAGGAAAGCCGGATATGGATGTACGGAAAGCGACGTGATGCCGAAATGATAGTCAAATTCCATACTACGTCCGTATTTTAAAACCCGCTGGAGATGGGATATAACACTTCCAAACTTGTGTCACACGTTACCAACGGGTTGAGTAAAATACACACATAGGACCAACCAACCAACCAACCAACTATATTGAAACCAATATAACTGTATGTATATTATTGACAAAACAGGGGACGACATTTTCATGGGAATTTTGACTGGAAAGCCGGATATGGATGTACGGAAAGCGACGTGATGCCGAAATGATAGCAGGCGATGAGAATAGCAAATTGCCAAGGGACTGGCACCAGAGAAAAATGGTTCAGTCAATCGGGGGGAAAGAAAAGGAAAAAAAGAAAAAAGAAAAAAAAAAGAATAATAAAAAAAAGAGACGGAAACGTGTCAAATTGTCGGCGAGGAACGAATAGCAAAAAAAAAAAAAAAATGGCAGATAGCAGACAAAAAGAGTAAAAATGAAGCCGATAGATTTTGGGTGGGGTGGGGGGTGTATGGGGGGATTTGGAAACGACGAGACTGTCTACACCACCCCCACCCAACCCGCAAGAAAAAAAGTTTGAAGGTTCTGGAATAAAGATCAAGCATTATCACCAAAGAATAATCCGGAATTCTCTGCTTTATTTCCCAAGAGAGAGAGGGGGGGGACTGGAGAGAGGGTGAAAGAGAGAAAGAGTGAAAGAGATAGAGAGTGTTATAAAGAGAGAGAGAGAGAGAGAGAGAGAGAGAGAGAGAGAGAGAGAGAGGGAGGGAAGAGAAAAGAGGGAGAAAAGCGAGGGAGAGGGTAAAAGAGAGGAAGAGTAAAAGAGAGAGAGAGAGAGAGAGAGAGAGAGAGAGAGAGAAGAGAGAGAGAGAGAGAGGGTGGAGAAAGAGGAGGGGAAGCGAGAGAGAGAGAGAGAGAGAGAGAGAGAGAAGAGAGAGAAGAGAGAAAAACTGGAGAGAGGGTGAAAGAGAGAAAGAGATAGAGAGGGTTATAAAGACAAAGAAAGAGAAAGAGAAAGGAAAGAAAAAAAGAGGGAGAAAGCGAGGGAGAGGGTAAAAGAGAGAAAGAGTAAAAGAGAGAGAGAGAGAGAAGAGAGAGAAAGAGGGAGAGAGAAGGAGGGAAGAAAAGGGGAAGCGAGAGAGAGAGAGAGAGAGGATGAAAGAAAGAAAGAGAGAGAGAGAGAGAGAGAGAGAGAGAGTGTGTGTGGAGGAAGAGAAAGAGAGAAAGAGACAGAAGGAGAGACAGTGAATGAGATAGATAGATAGATAGATAGAGAGGGAGAGAGAGTGGAGAAGGAGGAGGGGGAGTGAGAGAGCGAGAGAAGGTAAAAGTGAGAGAGAGAAGTAAACTGGAGAGAGGGTGAAAGAGAGAAAGAGTAAAAGAGATAGAGAGGGTTATAAAGAGAAAGAGAGAGAAAAGAGAAAAAGAGGGAGAAAGCG
This sequence comes from Doryteuthis pealeii, assembly GCA_023376005.1. Classification (NCBI taxonomy): domain Eukaryota; kingdom Metazoa; phylum Mollusca; class Cephalopoda; order Myopsida; family Loliginidae; genus Doryteuthis; species Doryteuthis pealeii. The sequence continues at coordinate 53,078,957 of CM042170.1, forward strand.
AGAGAGAGGGTAAAAGAGTGGAAGAGAGAGAGGGAGAGAGAGTGGAGAAGGAGGAGAAGAGAGAGAGGGAGAGAGAGTGGAGTGGAGAAGAAGAAGACAGACAGACAGACAGACAGGGAAGGAAAATCTATAAGACATTGGCAGACGAATGATAAAGCTCGATGGAAAATAAGAAGGAAAAATATTAAATGTCGAAGAAGGACAGAAAGAAAAAAATGTGATAAAAGGAGAAAAACTCCATTAATGACGGACATGTTGAAGAAGGAGAAAGTTTTTCTAAGTAGCTTTTATGACCCTCACGGTCATTTCTGCACTCCAGGCTAGTTCAACCCGCCCCACCTCAGACACACACACACACACACACACCACATTCTTG
>CM042170.1:53084332-53086832 GCA_023376005.1 Doryteuthis pealeii
GCAAAACGAGTTGAATTCGGAACAGATTAGATTGAACAATTGGACATCCAAAATAAATAAATAAATGTGCTGATGGGTTTCAGTACACTGTTATAAAAAAGAATGTTGCTGTCTTAGAAACATATGTTGGTTGCCCCTTTGCGAAAAAAATAATTATTCACATTGTAAGTGACGATAGCTAGCTGGCTCAAAATGAATATCTAATAAAATAAAATAAAAAAAGAAAAAAAAAGTAAAAAAACAGACATGACAGAGTAGGAACATAGATATACTGAGAACAGTGCAAAACGAGTTGTATTCGGAACAGATTAGGAGCAACAATTGGACATCCAAAATAAATAAATAAATAAATAAATGTGCTGTCGTGTTTCAGTACACTGCTATACAAAAGAATGCTGCATTTTGAGAAACATATTTTGGTTAACCCTTTTGCGAAAAAAAAAAAAAAAGATAGTAATTCACGTTGCAAGTGATGATAGCTAACTGGCTCAAAATGAATATTTAATTTAAAAAACAACCCCCCCAAAAAAAAAACAACAAAAACAGACATGACAGAGTAAGAACATAGATATACTGAGAACAGTGCAAAACAAGTTGTATTCGGAACAGATTAGGGACAACAATTGGACATCCAAAATAAATAAATAAATGTGCTTTCGGGTTTTAGTACATTGCTATACAAAAGAATGTTGCCTTCTTATAAACATATGTTGGTTATCCCCTTTGCGAAGAAAAAATAATTCACGTTTTAAGTGACGATAGCTAGCTGGTTCAAAAGGAATATTTAATAAAAATAAAAACAAAAACAAAAAGAAAAAAAACAGAAAAAAAAAAACAGACATGACAGAGTAGGAACATAGATATACTGGGAACATTGCAAAACAAGTTTTATTCGGAACAGATTAGGGACAACAATTGGACATCCAAAATAAATAACTAAATAAATGTGCAGTCGAGTTTCAGTACATTGCTATTATAAGGAGGTGCAAAGTTATACATACTTTGGATACAAATAACTCCGACGAAGGTTAATAGACAAACATTTAATATACACAGCACATGGATAACAGTAGATACACGTACATAGAGAAAGAGTACATATAAAAAGGGGTACACAAATCAAGATAGACACATTCATGAATGATACAGATATAACATAAAAGAGTACAGACATGAGACTAGCGATAGTCCATGCTGTAAAGAACTTACAGTAATGTAAGGGGGCGGAGCCCCAACGAGAGGGGTTAGCTAAAATCTACCCCATGTGGCTCGTAGTTGGTGAAACCGGCAAAGAGGCCGAAAGGATTTGAAACCGGCGCTTAAATACTATGGTGCCCCTGGTGGGCATCATCAAACTAAAAAGGGCAGACAACTCCACCAGGCGAATACAAACTAACGCTACACTATATAAAAGAATGCTGCCTTCTGAGAAACATATTTTGGTTACCCCCTTTGCGAAAAAAAAAATAGTAATTCACGTTGTAAGTGACGATAGCTAGCTGTCTCAAAAGAAATATTTAATAAAAAAAAACCCCAAAAAACCCAGACATGACAGAGTAGGAACATAGATATACTGAGAACAGTGCAAAACGAGTTGTATTCGGAACAGATTAGGTGCAAAAAATTGGACATCCAAAATAAATAATTTTTAAAAAAATCAATTGAAAAAAAAATTTCACAGGTTCATATTTATTTATGTTGTCATATCAAAAGAGAAAGTATGAAAATTGAGTATCCATTAAGAATGAATTCATCTCAAAACTTTGTCTGCATTAAATAACCCACCGAGGTTGATATGCCGTAAAACAAAACAAACAAACAAAAAGTAGCGCTTTCTAAAACTCTTTAGTGATTGGAAAAGTGACACCTGAAAGTATAGATGGAACATAGAATACATATAATCACCCCACCCTCAAGCTAGGTTTTGGGTAAAGACCCAGTTAAGGATAGTAAGTAATCGAAAGTAAAACAATGCGATAAGGGCACATTATAAGCGAATGCAGGAAACTGGCATAAAAGGAGTACAAGACTAGGCAGGACTGGGTGGGAAAGGTGATCCACTGTGCAAAAAATTAGACTTTGACTATGCTATAAAATGGTATATATACAAAAAATGTAATCTATACATATATAAAGGGCAGTTGTGTGTATGTATGTCCGAATGTAATCTATACACATATAAAGGGTAGTTATGTGTATGTATGTCCGAATGTAATCTATACATATATAAAGGGCAGTTGTGTGTATGTATGTCCGAATGTAATCTATACATATATAAACGACAGTTGTGTGTATGTATGTCCGAATGTAATCTATACATATATAAACGACAGTTGTGTGTATGTATGTCCGAATGTAATCTATACATATATAAAGGGCAGTTGTGTGTATGTATGTCCGAATGTAATCTATACATATATAAAGGGAAGTTGTGTGTATGTATGTCCGAATGTAATATATACATAAAGGGCAGTTGTGTGTATGTATGTCCGAATGTAAT
>CM042170.1:53091832-53106832 GCA_023376005.1 Doryteuthis pealeii
ACACCACTTGGAAGCTCACATTTTGGTGATTGCCTAACGTTAACATAGTCCACACCTGGAAAAAAATTCAGAAAAATTGAAGTGAGTGACAATTTTACTTTTTTCCGAATGAATTGACCCACCTGTTAAACTCATGCTGCCTAACTTTGATCTAGAATGATTTTGGTCATTATGAAACAAAAATAAGAAAACAACAGAAATCTTTAATAGCTAAATAGTTATTCACTAAGCTTAGGTAAGATGTGGCACAAGGCCAGAAGTATGGGGAGCCCAATAAGAATCGAACTCCCTAGTAATTATCTGCAAATTATCTGCAAATCTAGTTAAATGACACGAAGCTTACCTAAGATGTGGCACAAGGCCAGAAGTATGGGGCGCCCAATAAGAATCGAACTCCCTAGTAATTATCTGCAAATTATCTGCAAATCTAGTTAAATGACACGAAGCTTACCTAAGATGTGGCACAAGGCCAGAAGTATGGGGCGCCCAATAAGAATCGAACTCATTAGCAATTATCTGCAAATCTAGCTAAATGACACGAAGGATCAAAGAAGAACCGGAAGCGGAACTAGATATTGGATCCCTACCAGTGACCTTCACGAAAACTGCCTAGTGGAAGGCACTAGGACCCCGACGGGATCCCTGGATTCTCTTTTCAAACGATTTACGTCGGTTCACGATGAATTAGCACAATATTTGCGCAAATGCCCACAAGAGGGACATACGTTCCTTAATGAATGATGAAAGGAAAAAAAAAACCCCAAAAACCTACTCGGATCCAGAAAGCCCCCCCCCAAAAAACAAAAAAAAAACAAAAAAACAAAACAAAACAAAGCGAAGCAAAAAACAAAAGCACGGCTATATCATACAAATTTATATATATATATATATATATATATATATATATATATATATATATATATATACATCTGACATCCCAACAAACGGAAAACCAACAACAAAAAAATGCAGAATCCTTGATCAAATACTGGGAAACCCACTATGGATACCTACAAAAATACAGAACATCCACAGAGAGGAGGAAGCCTACAAAACAAGGAAATACAACCTCAAAATGTGGAGAAGCCTCCTAAACGAAAGGAAAATAGCATTTTTTAAAATGCTATTAAAAGCAAGGAAACTGCTAAAATATACAAGGAATTCATAGAAAGGGAGGATATCTTTATTCCCAGAGCGTATGTGAAATAAAAAGAATAAAACATTTTTTCTGGGAACGATACATTTTGCGGACCTTCTTTTTTTATAAAATATTACATTTTCTCCCGTTGGAACCAGAACAACATTTTTATATAATATATATATATATATATATATATATATAATATATATATATATATATATATGCACATATATTTTCTCATGTGTGTGTGTGTATATACCATATAATTTATGCATAATAAAAAAATACCTTCTTCGTAGGTATAGTATATATATTATATAATATATATATATATATATATATATATATATGTTGGCGCCAAAACCAAAAACTTCACTTATCACGGAGCATTCACTGAGGGTAGTCGCGTGAATAGCGAGCCCTAAACTTCACTTATCGCATAGCAGTTACTGGAGGAGAGACGTAAAAATAAACGCTCTCATCACATAGCCCAGAAACAGGGCCCACTTTATCTACGGACCGTTGACCTGGACGGAGGCATTTTTTCACAGCATACTTTCGAATGCATTGTGTCCGCATACTACAAGGCGGTCACAATAGCACACTACAGAAGGCTGAAGACCAAATAGTCTACTTGAAAAGGGCCCATTCAAGGAACTGTTACCCGGGCGAGAAGCTTCTGAAATAGCATCCCCCATCGCTTATTACAGAACCGGATACCAGGAAGAATGAGAAACGTGAAAACAAGCATCCTATCAACTTTCCAACCAGCAACAGAATACCCCTGTTATCACCACTACTCCAAGAACATTACTTGAACTCAGATAAGTCTTGTAGCAAATACCAATAAAATTTGCAACAAGTTCTTGTATTATTTGTCAATACATGTAATAATTTCCATTGTGTGTTTGTCTTCTTTGTCCGACAATTTGCCTACAACTACGGAGAAATAAGAGCTCCTTCGAACCCCGTAAATACTCTTACTAGTTTAGCGGAGCATTGTTAGTGAGTTCGGTTCTCACTGGATGTCCCACACTTCTAGCCTTGTTTTATGTTGTGTCCTTAAAAGGGATACAATCAGACAAGGTTGAAGTCGAGTGGAAGGACCAGTTAACACGTTCGTAGATTTAAGATTCTAGCAAACAAAACGTAATTCTGATTCTACCAAAGACACCGTAACACTTGAGACGAATTTTGAGAAACTGAGTCCGTCGTGTCCCCCCCCCCCGCCACTGTCCAACCTCTCCTTTTATACTCGGTCTGGCCGAGACACGTCACAACTCTCGTTCTCGCCAGCTCCGAGACTTGCCACTACACATTGCGGCCTCAAGGATACTCACGATTTCACCACTAGTCGGACTCGTCACATTTCTGCTTCCGCCCACACGTACAACATGCCACTCGCTGTCTCTTCGACCGACGGACCGTTTTGGTCATCACAGGTTTTGTGGTTTTTGCCGTTCGATCTCGCTACAAAGATAGAGGAACAGACAGACAAGGAATAGTTGAGACATGCTACTAATCCTCGAAGCCAGCCCAGCATAATACCGTGCGCACTATATATTATAGTCAGACTATAGGAGGAGAGAGAGAGAGAGAGGGAGAGGGAGAGAGAGAGAGAGAGAGAGAGAGAGAGTGGTATTCCATTACAACATTTACAACTTAGCTTAGAAATAACTACAGAAAAGCTTACATAACCATCGGTAGTAGTTATTTACTATGGTTAACTCAGTTGCACACAAAGGCCATGGGTAGTATATAAATTTACCAACCCCTCCACACGAGCAGGATGCGACACCAAGGTCAATTTATTAAGTGGAGTTTAACGGTTTTGAATTCAGAGTTTTCCTTCTAGAACGGTTACTAGCCATGGTTAAAGAGTCCAGTCTGCCCTGCTATTTACCATAGCTGGAGGGAGAATTGGATTCATACCTTTCCCAAGGGTATTTAGCGCTATGTGAAATTCAAATAGCTTCATCCAGGAATTGAACTCGGATCGACGAGTCCATTTTCCTACGACTTCTAACCATAGTAGACCACGCGCCATGGGTAGTATAAGGCTAAAAATGTTTATAATATCTTATGAAGATATTACAACCAGTGGCGGACATGGGCAGAGCCAGACAGGCAATTGCTTTGGGCGCCAAAATTGTTGCATAAAAAATATTATACTATTTCTTGAATGTTTGAGATGAGCTTGATGATTAGTATTATCTGCGTTATTTGGACTATTGTCCTTCTTCATTGTTATTTTTACAACGTTTCGGCCTTCTCCAGGTATTTCTTGTCGGGAAACTTCTCGGACTCGGGAACTTTCTTTTCGGACTCGGGAACCTTCTTTTCGAACTCGGGAACTTTCTTGTAGTCAGGAAACCTTGTCGTAATCGGGAGCCATCACAGAACTTCGAACCTAACCCTTTATTCAGTCCACGGGGGTATCCTGTTCTCATTCTGCTAACCATAGCTGGGTAGGAGTTGTGTTACGCAGATAATAATAAAAAAAATATATATTTCATATTTGATAAAGCGGAGTCAGTATTTTCCACGTCATGGGTAACACATACTCAATAAGTTCCGGACCTAACTAATAAAAAAAACAACTTTGAGGCAAAAATTCGATTTTATCCATCAAGTCTCCTTCTAGGGTGATATATTGATTCCAACGCTTTCTCTAACAATTCGAACTTTTTTTTGTAGAACGATTTGTCTTTGGCCTCAAAATACGCCTCAATTTCCGATATCACTTTTTCATTGGAGCCAAATCTCTTTCCCTGGAGCATTCTTTTGAGGTCTGCTTACAACCAGTTTGAACAGTATTTTTTTTCCAATCAGAAAGCAGTGCTTTCAAACACACGAAATTCAGATTTTCCATTGTTTTGAAAATTGCAACAGTAGCTTCACTTAATAACTAATTTGTAAACTGATAATCCGATTGGGCTCACATTTTGACACGTGCCATTTGAGGTTAGTTCTTTATAAAAAAAAATGTATTTTTAATTAGTGGCGCCATCTATGTGTCAGTCCCGGGACTTATTGAATGGTGGTTTAATTCTGTGACTCCAGTTTAGCACCCTCTAAGGAACTGATCTGTTCGAACACAACGCCCAAGTCAAGTTTTGTTTTCCAGTTTACGGGATAAGTTTATCTATAAAATAAATAGAATAATTAGTTCCGTTTATTTTTGCGTTTTCTGTCCGTGAATTCTGATAGAATAAATGTATATTTATTTGATAAATAACACTTATCAAGCCATTGTTTTGCTTGAACAGTATTTATTCCCATCAGAAGCAATGCTTTATCAACACACAAAATTAAGATTTTTCCATTGTTTTGAAAATTTGCAACAGTAGCTTCACTTAAATAAACTGTAATTTCTTAACTAATAATCCAATTGACAAGTGCCATTTACACTGATGGCGTTTCCCAGTTGAGATTTCCCCCGTAAAAATAGTTGTTTTCATCTTAGTTAAAGATGAACTATAATTATGATTATAATAATTGTTGTGATGTTAGTCCAACAGTAAAAAGAAGTCAAGTCGAGATAGGGTAAAATAAGACAAGTGTATTTACAATAACGGTACAGGAACGACTAGCTTGTCGTTAACGGTAACAGCACAACCTTTTCACTCTGTGTCTCACTATTTATAGTGAGAACCGGTGTATATTCTCCACTGTAGGAACGGCCGGTACAACAATAATTAATGAATTTGGTATAAATTCGATAGTAAATTCATTATAATGGGAGTAGCATCTTATTACAATGGAGATTATATTGCTGTCTGTAACTGAAACTACGTCACCTCTAACATCAAAATTTCCTCAGTGATTTACATTATATTCTCAATGTTTATTAAATAATCATTATTTAATCTTAATTAGCATCTTATTTATTAACAATGTCTCTATTAAGGTCTAGCTGAGATAGATTTGCCTCAAAATAGCCAACATTACTAATGTTAAAACCCTGCAATGTTTGTGAAATATCATTAAGAAATAAATGTTTTATAGTAGATAGTGTGAATAATTTACATACTGCTTTAAAAAAACAGTGTTTAATAAATAATAACTTGGTGTTATTTATTTCTAATATTATTGTTTTATTCTCAGACATATGAAAAACAATCTTATATATAATTTTATATAATCTAATTATAAATTCTATAAGTGTAATCTTTTTTGTGTTTGTATTTAATTTCATTAGTCTTTCTAATTCAATATGATATTTAATTCAAAGATGCATTCTGTATCACTGACTAGATGACCAGACCAGCGAAGACGTGATCTAAGGATTAAGCTCTCAATACTATGCAGCTGACATCTTTCAAGTATTGTGGTCTCTGGTGTAAATGACAATCATTCTATCCCTAAAATCCTGCAAAGGCAATTCTTATAGGAATCTCGAGTGTCCTGAGATGTCATTTGTAAACAACCCAAGTCTCACAGGCGTACAAAAGGTCAGTGAGCACACACTCTGTATACACCTAGCTTGGTGGAGATCTTAATGCCACGTTGGCTCCAAGCCCTCTTTTCAAGCAAACCAAAGGATTCGTTGCTTTCTGCAACCTAAGGAAAATTTCTCTATCCAAAGAGTTGTCCTGTGATAATATGCTTCCAAGATAGACAAAATGATGTGGATTTTTTTTATTAGTGGCACCATCTATATGACAGGCCCGGGACTTATTGAGGATGTGTTAAACAAGGTAACGGTCAATAATTGCTAGGGGTGGTTCCTTTTTGGATAAATAAAATGACAAAATAGTCTTTTCTTTTTAAAACATTTGTAGTTTGATTTGGTTTCTTTGTTTAATGGCACATCAACCTTCGTGGGTTATCTAATACCAAAGCCATCCTTGTAGAAGAACAGTAGTAGTAGAGAGGGAGATTTGGTTTGCATTTATTGTTTAAGGACATATCAACCTTTGTGGGTTATTCAATACCCAAAGCCATCCTTTGTTAAAGAAAGTAATAGTATGTAGTAGTAGTAGAGTGAGGAGGGAGAGAGAGAGAGAAGGAGAACTGAAGAGAGAGAGAGAAGAAGAAGAGAGAGAGAAGAGATGAGAGACAGAGAGACAGAGACAGAGAGACAGATACAGAGACGAGAGAGAAAAAACGAAGAAGAAGAGAGAACACAGACCATCGAGTCACCGAATTGTTAAGATCAGCTGAATACTCAAAAGACTCCTGCAAAGACACCGCTAACACTTGAGACGAATTTTGAGAAACTGAGTCCGTTCGTGTCCCCCCCCCCGCCACTGTCCAACCGTCTTCCTTTTATACTTCGGTCTGGCCGAGACACGTCACAACTCTCGTCTCGCCAGCTCCGAACTTGCCACTACACATGCGGCGGCTCAAGATACTCACGATTCCACCACTAGTGGACTCGTCACATTTCTGCTTCCGCCCACACGTACAACATGCCACTCGCTGTCTCTTCGACCGACGGACCGTTGTTGGCTCATCACAGGTTGTGGGTTTTGCCGTTCGATTCTCGCTACAAAGATAGAGGGATAGACAGACAAGGAATAGTGAGACATGCTACTAATCCTCGAAGCCAGCCCAGCATAAATACCGTGCGCACTATATATATAGTCAGACTATAGGAGAGAGAGAGAGAGAGAGGAGAGGGAGAGAGGAAGAGAGAGAGAGAGAGAGAGTGGAATATTCCATTACAACATTTTACAACTTAGCTAGTAAATACTACAGAAAAGCTTACATAACCATCGGTAGTAGATATTTACTATGCGTAACTCAGTTGCGACACAAGGCCATGAGGTAGTATATAATTTACCAACCCCTCCACACGAGCAGGATGCGAACCAAGGTCAATTTATAAATGGAGTTTAACGGGTTTGAAATTCAGAGTTTTCCTTCTAGAACGGTTACCTAGCCATGGTTTAAAGAGTCCGTCTGCCCTGCTATTTACCCATAGCTGGAGGAGAATTGGATTCATACCTTTCCCAAGGGTTTAGCGCTATGTGGAAATTCAATAGCTTCATCCAGCGAATTGAACTCGGATCGACGAGTCCATTTCCTACGACTCTAACCATTAGACCACGCGCCATGGGTAGATATAAGGCTAAAAATGTTTATAATATCTTATGAAGATATTACAACCAGTGGCGGGACATGGCAGAGCCAGACAGGCAATTGCTTTGGGCGCCAAAATTGTTGCATAAAAAATATATACTATTTCTTTGAATTTTGAGTATGGCTTGATGATTAGTATTATCTGCGTTATTTGGACTATTGTCCTCCTCTTCATTGTTATTTTACAACGTTTCGGCCTTCTCCAGGTATTTCTTGTCGGGAAACTTCTCGGACTCGGGAACTTTCTTTTCGGACTCGGGAACCTTCTTTCGAACTCGGGAAACTTTCTTGTAGTCAGGAAACCTTGCTCGTAATCGGGAGCCATCACAGAACTTTCGAACCTAACCCTTTATTCAGTCCACGGGGGTATCCTGTTCTCATTCTGCTAACCATAGCTGGGGTAGGAGTTTGTGTTACGCAGATAATAATAAAAAATATATATATTCATATTTGATAAGCGGAGTCAGTATTTCCACGTCATGGGTAACACATTACTCAATAAGTTCCGGACCTAACTATAAAAAAAACAACTTTGAGGCAAAATTCGATTTTATCCATCAAGTCTCCTTCTAGGGTGATATATTGATTCCAACGCTTTCTCTCAACAATTCGATACCTTTTTTTGTTTTTCCCAGTCGGATAATTCTTGTTTGTAATAGTTTCTTGTAACAACTCTGTAAGTTTGGGTTTTTTTGCCAAATGAAAAAAAAAGTTCAAAAATATTTACTTTCTTCCTTCATATGCCTTAACTGATCATGTGACATGATTTTGGTGGTACCTTAGTGTACTGTAACGAAAAATTAAGATATAGCAGTCCCCCAAAAGACGACACCACTTGGAAGCTCACTATTTGGTGATTGCCTAAATCGTTAACATAGTCCACACCTGGAAAAAATCAGAAAAATTGAAGTGAGTGACAATTTACTTTTCCGAATGAATTAACCCACCTGTTAAACTCATCTGCCTAACTTTGATTCTAGAATATTTTTCATATAAACAAAAAAAGGAAAAACAAACAGAAATCTGTAATAGGCTAAAATTAGTAGTTCACTAGCTTAGAAATTGTGCACAAGGCCAGAAGAATATGAGCCCAATAAGAATCAACTCCCTATAATTATCTGAAATATCTGCAAATCTAGTTTAAATTGACACGAGAAGCTACCTAAATGTGGCACAAGGCCAGAAGTATGGGGCGCCCAATAAGAATCGAACTCCCTAGAATTATCTTTGCAAAGTTATCTGCAAATCTAGTTAAATACACGAAGCTTACCTAAGACTGTGCACAGGCCAGAAGTATGGAGCGCCCAATTAAGAACTCGAAACTCATTAGCAATTATCTCAAAATCTAGCGTAACATTGACACAAGGATCAAACGAAAACCGGAGCGGAACTAGATATGGATCCCTAACCAGTTGACCTTCACGAAAAACTGCCTAGTGAAGGCACTAGGACCCCACGGGATCCCTGGATTTCTTTCAAACGATTTACGTCGGTTCACGATGAATTAGCACAATATTTGCGCAAATGCCCACAAGAGGACATACCGTTCCTTAATGAATGATGAAAGGAAAAAAAAAAACCCCAAAACCTACTCGGATCCAGAAAGCCCCCCCCGCCCCCCAAAAAAAACAAAAAAAAAAAACAAAAAAACAAAACAAACAAAGCGAGCAAAAAAAAACAAAAGCACGGCTATATCATACAAATTTATATATATATATATATATATATATATATATATATATAATATATAATACATCTGACATTCCCAAACAAACGGAAAACCAACAACAAAAAAAATGCAGAATCCTTGATCAAATACTGGGAAACCCACTATGGATACCTACAAAAAATACAGAACATCCACAGAGAGAGAAAGCCTACAAAACAAGGAAATACAACCTCAAAATGTGGAGAAGCCTCCTAAACGAAAAGGAAAATAGCATTTTTTAAAATGCTATTAAAAGCAAGGAAACTGCTAAAATATACAAGGAATCTAGAAAGGAGGATATCTTATTCCCAGAGCGTTATGTGAAATAAAAAAGAATAAAACATTTTTTCTGGAACGATACATTTGCGGACCTTCTTTTTTATAAATATTACATTTTCTCCGTTGGAACCAGAACAAACATTTTATATATATATAATATATATATAGATATATATATATATATATATATAATATGCACATATATTTCTCATCGTGTGGTGTGTATATACCATATAATTTATGCATAAATAAAAAATACCTATATCTTACGTAGTAATATATATATATTATATATATATATATTATATATAATATATGTTTGGCGCCAAAACCAAAAACTTTCACTTAATCACGGAGCATTCACTGAGGGTAGTCGCGTGAATAGCGAGCCCTAAACTTCACTTATCGCATAGCAGTTACTGGAGGAGGGACGTAAAAATAAACGCTCTCATCACATAGCCCAGAAACAGGGCCCACTTTATCTACGGACCGTTGACCTGGACGAGGCATTTTTTCACAGCATACTTTCGAATGCATTGTGTCCGCATACTACAAGCGGTCACAATAGCACACTACAGAAGGCTGAAGACCAAATAGTCTACTTGAAAAGGGCCCATCAAGGAACGTTACCGGGCGAGAAAGCTTCTGAAATAGCATCCCCCATCGCTTATTACAGAACCGGATACCAGGAAGAATGAGAAACGTGAAAACAAGCATCCTATCAACTTTCCAACCAGCAAACAGAATACCCCTGTTATCACCACTACTCCCAAGAACATTACTTGAACTCAGATAAGTCTTGTAGCAAATACCAATAAATTTTGCAACAAGTTCTTGTATTATTGTCAATACATGTAATAAATTTCCATTGTGTGTTTGTCTTCTTTGTCCGACAATTTGCCTACAACTACGGAGAAAATAAGAGCTCCTTCGAACCCCGTAAATACTCTTACTAGTTTAGCGAGCATTGTTAGTGAGTTCGGTTCTCACTGGATGTCCCACACTTCTAGCCTTGTTTTATGTTGTGTCCTTAAAAGGGATACAATCAGACAAGGTTGAAGTCGAGTGGAAGGACCAGTTAAACACGTTCGTAGATTTAAGATTCTAGCAAACAAAAACGTAATTCTGATTCTACCAAAGACACCGTAACACTTGAGACGAATTTTTGAGAAACTGAGTCCGTCGTGTCCCCCCCCCCCCGCCACTGTCCAACCGTCTCCTTTTATACTCGGTCTGGCCGAGACACGTCACAACTCTCGTCTCGCCAGCTCCGAGACTTGCCACTACACATTGCGGCCTCAAGGATACTCACGATTTCACCACTAGTCGGACTCGTCACATTTCTGCTTCCGCCCACACGTACAACATGCCACTCGCTGTCTCTTCGACCGACGGACCGTTGTTGGCTCATCACAGGTTTGTGGGTTTTGCCGTTCGATCTCGCTACAAAGATAGAGGGATTAGACAGACAAGAATAGTGAGACATGCTACTAATCCTCGAAGCCAGCCCAGCATAATACCGTGCGCACTATATATAGTCAGACTATAGGAGAGAGAGAGAGAGAGAGGAGAGGGAGAGAGAGAGAGAGAGAGAGAGAGAGAGTGGAATATTCCATTACAACATTTTACAACTTAGCTTAGTAAATAACTACAGAAAAGCTTACATAACCATCGGTAGTAGTTATTTACTATGGTTAACTCAGTTGCGACACAAGGCCATGGGTAGTATATAAATTTACCAACCCCTCCACACGAGCAGGATGCGACACAAGGTCAATTTATTAAGTGGAGTTTAAACGGGTTTGAATTCAGAGTTTTCTTCTAGAACGGTTACCTAGCCATGGTTAAAGAGTCCAGTCTGCCCTGCTATTTACCCATAGCTGGAGGGAGAATTGGATTCATACCTTTCCCAAGGGTATTAGCGCTATGTGAAATTCAAATAGCTTCATCCAGGAATTGAACTCGGATCGACGAGTCCATTTCCTACGACTCTAACCATTAGACCACGCGCCATGGGTAGTATAAGGCTAAAAATGTTTATAATATCTTATGAAGATATTACAACCAGTGCGGGACATGGGCAGAGCCAGACAGGCAATTGCTTTGGGCGCCAAAATTGTTGCATAAAAAATATATACTATTTCTTTGAATGTTTGAGATGAGGCTTGATGATTAGTATTATCTGCGTTATTTGGACTATTGTCCTCATCTTCATTGTTATTTTTACAACGTTTCGGCCTTCTCCAGGTATTTCTTGTCGGGAAACTTCTCGGACTCGGGAACTTTCTTTTCGGACTCGGGAACCTTCTTTTCGAACTCGGGAACTTTCTTGTAGTCAGGAACCTTGTCGTAATCGGGAGCCATCACAGAACTTCGAACCTAACCCTTTATTCAGTCCACGGGGTATCCTGTTCTCATTCTGCTAACCATAGCTGGGGTAGGAGTTGTGTTACGCAGATAATAATAAAAAATATATATTTCATATTTGATAAGCGGAGTCAGTATTTTCCACGTCATGGGTAACACATTACTCAATAAGTTCCGGACCTAACTAATAAAAAAAACAACTTTGAGGCAAAATTCGATTTTATCCATCAAGTCTCCTTCTAGGGTGATATATTGATTCCAACGCTTCTCTAACAATTCGATACCTTTTTTTGTAGAACGATTTGTCTTTGGCCTCAAAATACGCCTCAATTTCCGATATCACTTTTTCATTGGAGCCAAATCTCTTTCCCTGGAGCATTCTTTTGAGGTCTGCTTACAACCAGTTTGAACAGTATTTTTTTTCCAATCAGAAAGCAGTGCTTTATCAACACACGAAATTCAGATTTTTCCATTGTTTTGAAAATTTGCAACAGTAGCTTCACTTAAATAACTAATTTGTAAACTGATAATCCGATTGGGCTCACATTTTGACACGTGCCATTTGAAGGTTAGTTCTTTATAAAAAAAATGTATTTTTTTAATTAGTGGCGCCATCTATGTGTCAGTCCCGGGACTTATTGAATGGTGTGTTAATTCTGTGACTCCAGTTTAGCACCCTCTAAGGAACTGATCTGTTCGAACACAACGCCCAAGTCAAGTTTTGTTTTCCAGTTTACGGGATAAGTTTATCTATAAAATAAATAGAATAATTAGTTCCGTTTATTTTTGCGTTTTCTGTCCGTGAATTCTGATAGAATAAATGTATATTTATTTGATAAATAACACTTATCAAGCCATTGTTTTGCTTGAACAGTATTTATTCCCATCAGAAAGCAATGCTTTATCAACACACAAAATTAAGATTTTTCCATTGTTTTGAAAATTTGCAACAGTAGCTTCACTTAAATAACTGTAATTTCTTAACTAATAATCCAATTGACAAGTGCCATTTACACTGATGGCGTTTCCCAGTTGAGATTTCCCCGTAAAATAGTTGTTTTATTCATCTTAGTTAAAGATGAACTATAATTATGATTATAGAATAATTGTTGTGATGTTAGTCCAACAGTAAAAAAGAAGTCAAGTCGAGATAGGGTAAAATAAGACAAGTGTATTTACAATAACGGTACAGGAACGACTAGCTTGTCGTTAACGGTAACAGCACAACCTTTTCACTCTGTGTCTCACTATTTATAGTGAGAACCGGTGTATATTCTCCACTGTAGGAACGGCCGGTACAACAATAATTAATGAATTTGGTATAAAATTCGATAGTAAATTCATTATAATGGGAGTAGGATCTTATTACAATGGAGATTATATTGCTGTCTGTAACTGAAACTACGTCACCTCTAACATCAAAATTTCCTTAGTGATTTACATCATATTCTCAATGTTTATTAAATAATCATTATTTAATCTTAATTAGCATCTTATTTATTCACAATGTCTCTATTAAGGTCTAGCTGAGATAGATTTGCCTCAAAACAGCCAACATTACTAATGTTTAAAACCCTGCAATGTTTGTGAAATATCATTAAGAAATAAATGTTTACATAGTAGATAGTGTGAATAATTTACATACTGCTTTTAAAAAAACAGTGTTTAATAAATAATAAACTTGGTGTTATTTATTTTCTAATATTGTTTTATTCTCAGACATATGAAAAAAAAATCTTATATATAATTTTATATAATCTAATATAAATTCTATAAGTGTAATCTTTTTTTGTGTTTGTATTTAATTTCATTAGTCTTCTAATTCAATATAATTTAATTCAAAGATGCATTCTGTATCACTGACTAGATGACCAGACGAAGACGTGATCTAAGGATTAAGCTCTCAATACTATGCAGCTGACATCTTTCAAGTATTGTGGTCTCTGGTGTAAATGACAATCATTCTATCCCTAAAATCCTGCAAAGGCAATTCTGATAGAATCTCTCGAGTGTCCTGAGATGTCATTTGTAAACAACCCAAGTCTCACAGGCGTACAAAAGGTCAGTGAGCACACACTCTGTATACACCTAGCTTGGTGGAGATCTTAATGCCACGTTGGCTCCAAGCCCTCTTTTCAAGCAAACCAAAGGATCTCGTTGCTTTCTGCAACCTAAGGGAAATTTCTCTATCCAAAGAGTTGTCCTGTGATAATATGCTTCCAAGATAGACAAAATGATGTGGATTTTTTTTATTAGTGGCACCATCTATATGACAGGCCCGGGACTTATTGAGTGATGTGTTAAACAAGGTAGCGGTCAATAATTTCTAGGGGTGGTTCCTTTTTGTGGATAAAATAAAATGACAAAATAGTCTTTCTTTTTAAAAACATTCTGTAGTTTATTTGGTTTCTTTGTTTAATGGCACGTCAACCTTCGTGGGTTATCTAATACCAAAGTCATCCTTGTAGAAAACAGTAGTAGTAGAGAGGGAGATTTGGTTTGCATTTATTGTTTAAGGACATATCAACCTTTGTGGGTTATTCAATACCAAAGCCATCCTTGTAAAAGAAATAGTAATAGTAGTAGTAGTAGTAGAGTGAGGAGAGAGAAGAGAGAGAGAGAGAGAGAGAGAGAGAGAGAGAGAGAGAGAGAGAGAGAGAGAGAGTGAGAGACAGAGAGACAGAGACAGAGAGACAGATACAGAGACAGAGAGAAGAAAAAGAAGAAGAAGAAGAACACAGACCATCGAGTCAACCGAATTGTTAAGATCAGCTAGAATACTCAAAAGACTCCTGGATACCTGAAGAGACTTGCTGTCACTCAGACTCCAATGAAAGACCACCAGCTAATGCTGAAGCGAGAAACTCACAGATAATAATAAAAACAAAAATGGGAAGCAAAACAATTATATGGACACTTTAAACGACAAATCGGAGAGGTTGCACATGAAAAAACCTGGACATGGTTAAGAAAAGGAAACCTCAAAAGAGGAACTGAATCACTAATAATTGCTGCACAAAATAATGCCATACGGACAAACTATATCAAAGCAAAAATTGATAAGACCCAAGAAAACAGTAAATGTAGACTTTGCGGTGACAGAGATGAGACTGTAAACCATGTACTCTGCGAATGTAGAAAACTAGCACAACTGGAGTACAAAACTAGGCACGACTGGGTTGGAAAAGTGATCCACTGGGAATTGTGCAAAAAATTAAATTTTGACCATACAACAAAATGGTATATGTATAAACCAGAATCTGTTCTTGAGAACGAAACGCATAAAATTCTCTAGGACTTTGAGATACAAACAGATCACATTATCCCAGCAAGAAGACCAGACCTAGTGTTGATTAACAAAAAGAAAGAACTTGTCAATTGGTGGATTTTGCAGTTCCAGCAGATCACAGGGTGAAGC
>CM042170.1:53114332-53161278 GCA_023376005.1 Doryteuthis pealeii
AGAAACAGAATCACTTATAATTGCTGCACAAAATAATGCCATAAGGACAAACTATATCAAATCAAAAATTGATAAGACCCAACAAAATAGTAAATGTAGACTTTGCGGTAATAGAGATGAGGCCGTAAACCATGTACTATGCGAATGTAGCAAACGAGCACAACGAGAGTACAAAGCTAGATACGACTGGGCTGGGAAGGTGATCCACTGGGAATTATGCAAAAAATAGAATATTGACCATACAACAAAATGGTATATGCATAAACCAAAATCTGTTCTTGAGAACGAAACGCATAAAATTCTCTGTGACTTTGAAATAAAAACGGATCACCTTATCCCAGCAAGAATACCAGATCTAGTGTTGATTAACGAAAACGAAAAAACTTGTCAACTGGTGGATTTTGCAGTTCCAACAGATCACAGGGTGAAGTTAAAGGGAAATGAAAAAATGGACACATACCTGGACCTTGCCAGAGAACTGAAAAAGTTATGGAATATGAAAGTCAAAGTGATACCAATTGTAGTTGGTGCACTTGGAACATCGGAATTTAAACAATTGTTTCTATTGTTGCTAAAATATTTTCAAACTAATTTTCTTTCTATTCTCTTTTGTTTACCTAATACCAAACTTAACTCATAACATACAATTGTAAAACTAGTTGTTTAAGAAAACTTAATTATTTTAATTCATTCAATTCCACATACACGTAAAAATATAGGGGTTAATCCCTATAGCTTAGAGGCCTCCCAACGTGGGTACATATAAATACAAACAATCCTCCGACGAAGGTGTGAAATGTAACAAGGAATTTAATGAGCACGTGGAAAAATACATATATACAGGAATACATATATGAGATAAGATACATAAGCAACACATATATGAATAGAAGTACAATATAGAAGTTAGAAGCATACAGAAAGTAGGGCTGCGTCTTGTAGAAGTAATGGTGTATAAGGAAGAATATGGAGAGTCCATAATAGTCCGATGACAATATCTACGTCAATAGAAAACTGCATTGTCATCGGAATGCCACGGGTAACAAAATCATCCGATATCTACGTCATTAGAAAGCAGCTGATATTTGATGAATAATTAATTTTTCTAAGCCAACCAACCAACAATAATTAACAGTAATCCCTTTTAAATCTCACAGGCTTTCATAACATTACCAAAGAACTTAGAAAAGAAACTGGGGTAACCAGAAATACAAAGAAGAATTGGGAAAGTTCAGATAACGCTATTGCTGAGATGGCCTAGAATAGTATGTCAAACATACGGCCTGCTGGCCGCACACGACCTTCAGCAAGCACAGGTGCGGCCCCCAGCAAGCACATGTACAGCCCGCATGCAGATTGCGCTCTCATATAGAGCTTTTACAGTACTCCAGGTTTTAAAAATATTTTTTTCTGAAAAATCTTGGACGTAAACGGTTGTTTATTTTCATTAGGGCAATGTGTTGTTAAGAAACAAAGTCTGTTAACAATGCATTGTCCCCCTTTGAGTTGCGAAAGGTGGAGGCTAACTTAGTCAATGAAAGGAGTATTTCTGGTTATTTCCTATAAGTCTAGCATAAACAAAGGGGAACCACTCTTGACTGATAAATTATTTATTTATTTATTGATCTACTAGGAAAAATGGAAGACAGTGTTAGGGCTAGAGTTAAGGTTTAGTTTAATGGGAAAATAAATTATTTATCAGTCAATAGTGGTTCCCCTTTGTTTATGTTAGACTTATAGGAAATAACCGTATTTCCTCTCGCCTTCTCCTACTTTCAATGAACACATGGCTATAATTGAAAGTGACAGTGATACTTGTACGTGTTATTATTTGAACTCAGTCAGTAATATTATTTTTTCATTTATTTTTAGCAAAAATATTTTTTCGGATATGTATTCATTGGCTTTTAGTTGACAATTTTAATTAATTAATGATAGCAATCATCACTTTGTTCTGTTGATGTAGAAGAAGGATTTAAGTACTTAGGTGTCCTGTGCGGTCCTCATGAAAAAAGGCTTAAAGACCAGGTATGAAGCGATTATGGTGGGTATCTGATACAGTTTCATCAGATCACTGAAACTCGCTTATACGCTTAAAAAAAGGTTTCAATAAAACAAGTGATTTGAGGAAACTCGGAGGATCTCAGATACCCACGGGTGGAAATAGACCACAATCGCTTAATGTCCGGTCTTTAAGCCTTTTTTTTCTTTACAAATTACTTTGCTCTGTTTATAATAAGTAAGCAAATCGGATTGAACTTTGTAACGCCTTACAGTTTGAAGAAAGGACCAACTTAGAATCATCCTAATTAATGATAGCAATCATCACTGTGTTCTGTTGATGTAGAAGAAGGATTTAAGTACTTAGGTGACCTGTGCGGTCCTCATGACATACATGTGGGTACTGTAAATGCACGGGGCGCACATGTGCATGCTGAGGGCCGCTGTGCTAGCTGAGAACCGCAAGTGGTCTAGAATACTGAGAAAGGTCCTGGAGAGATGAACAGATTTGCTGTCATCTGTACTACAGTGAAAGCCGCCTGTTACATCTGGTTTTAAAATCTCGCTTAACAATAAAGTTTTTCTTT
Organism: Doryteuthis pealeii; assembly: GCA_023376005.1. Classification (NCBI taxonomy): domain Eukaryota; kingdom Metazoa; phylum Mollusca; class Cephalopoda; order Myopsida; family Loliginidae; genus Doryteuthis; species Doryteuthis pealeii. The sequence goes on from CM042170.1 coordinate 53,116,921, forward strand.
TTTTCTTTTTTCCCTCTCATCCATTTTGTGAAATCCTGAGAATTTGAATGAAAATAAACGATCGTTTTCCCCAAGAATTTTTGTAAAAACTTTTTTTAAAAATCCTGGTGTACTGTAAAAATGCCGCATGGTGCGAAATCTCTGTGGGGGCCGTGCTTATGTCTGCCGAGGGCCGCTTTGCCTGTTGAGGGCCGCGTGCGGTCTAGAACAGGGACTCCCAACCTTTTTCAGCTCATGGCCCACTTTGAAATCAGATTTTTTTGTGGCCCATGAAATGATCATAATAGAAAAATATTTCCATTTTACATAAGATATTTATTCAATCAAGATACAACCATATTGTTGCACACACTTTATCTCAAGTATCTAAACTACATGTACTTTTCAGTTCCAATTTAACGACTATCTATCCGCCTACTCTGAATTAGTTGACATCTTACTTTCTAGAAAATATAAATTTCCCACATATATGATTGGATTTTGTATAGAAAAAGTGATGCTCTGAAATCATATAGAATGATAATATTTCCTTGGCCCACCTGAAATTTGCTGTGGCCCATTTTGGCCTAAGGTTGTGAACGCCTGATCTAGAATACTAAGAAAGGTCCTGGAGAGATGAAGAGATCTGTGGTCACGCGGACTGCAGTTAAAGCCGCCAGTTACATCTGGTTTTAAAACTTTCTAGAAAATATAAATTTCCCACATATAGGATTGGATTTTGTGTTTCAAGTACAAATAGATTAATATTTTTTATTTCATTATTATAAAGAGAAAGTGAAAGAAAGAAAGAACATGTGTTAAAGAGAGAGAGAGAGAGAGAGAGAGAGAGAGAGAAGAGAGAGAGAGAGAGAGAGAGGGGGGTGTTTTGTTTTGTTTTGTTTGTTTTGTTTTGTTTTGTTTTTACGGCGTATCAATCCTTTTCTGGTCATTTAATGCTGAATTAAGTCATTTTGATAAACAAAGGACTCAGGTTATCTACAGCAAAGGTTCCCAACCTTTTTCAGCTCATGGCCCACTTTGAAACCAGAATTTTTTTGTGGCCCATGAAATTATTATAATAGAAAAAATATTTCCATTTTGCATAAGATATTTATTCAATCAAGATACAACCATGAATTAGTTGACTTCTTACTTTCTAGAAAATATAAATTTCCCACATATATGATTGGATTTTGTATATAAAAAGTGAATGCTCTGAAATCATATAGAATTATGGTATTGCCTCGGCCCACCTGAAATTTGCTGTGGCCCATTTTGGCCATGTGGCCATAGGTTGGGAACCACTGGTCTAGAATACCGAGAAAAGTTCCTGGAGCGATGAAAAGATTTGCTGTCACCCGGACTGCAGTTAAAGCCGCCAGTTACATCTGGTTTTAAAATCTCGATTAACAATAAAGTTTTCTCTCTTATCCATTTTGTGAAATCATAAGAATTTGAATATTTGGTTTTGGGGGAAAGGGATGTTAGTGGTATGGGAGGAAGATAACGACAACATGAGTTGAAGAAAATCCGTTGAGACGAATCTTAATGTAAAGTTGAAGCTTAAAATGAAAGGAAAGAAAAAAAAACACATCGATTCTTAAATTTGATAACTAATAATGGCCGCCGTATTGATCGTCGGCACAGGAGTCATTTTGTTTTATTTCGCTATTCTATGGCCAAAAATTCCCTCCTCTAACTCGATCTTTGTTTTTTTTTTTGCTATCGCTGTCTGCCTGTCTCACTCCTCTCTTTCCAAACATACAAACACACACACACACACACACACACACACACACACACACACACACATGTACTTACACACACGCACACACGCACACACATATATATAAATATATATATTGTGTTTTTAAAATGACATACATACATATATATATATATATATATATATATATATATATATATATATATATATATATATAGCTTTTAAAATGATAGATTATATATACATACATATATGTATAATATATATGTATATATATATATATATATATATATATATATATATATATATAGTCTTTTAAAATGATAGATTATATATACATACATATATATATATATATATATATATATATATATATATATATATATATCGTGCTTTTAAAATGATAGATTATATATACATATATATGTATAATATATATATATATATATATATATATATATATATATATATAGCGCTTTTAAAATGATAGATTATATATACATACATATATGTATAATATATATGTATATATATATATATATATATATATATATATATAGTCTTTTAAAATGATAGATTATATATACATACATATATGTATAATATATATATGTACATATATATATATATATATATATGTGTGTGTGTGTGTGTGTGTGTGTGTATATATACATATCGTGCTTTTAAAATAATAGATTAGAATATATATATATATATATATATATATATATACATATATATATATATGTGTGTGTGTGTGTGTGTGTGTGTGTGTGTGTGTGTGTTTCATTGTTCGCTACTAAAATGATTCGTCTCTCTATAAGTTTTCGCCGGAATTTGCATTGTGTTTTATTTCCTTGTTCGCCAAAGGGTCACGTGATTTAAATAACGTCTGTTAAGCAGCAAATTCTCTTTCAGATAAGTTTCATTAAATATGACAAAGATCGTTTATCCAACTCTCTCTCTCTCTCTCTCTCTCTCTTTCTCTGCCTCTTTCTTTCTCTGCCTCTTTCTTTCTCTCTCTCTCTGTCTCTTTTCTCTCTGCCTCTCTCTCTCTACCTCTTTTTATCTCTCTCTCTTTCTCTTTCTCTTCTTCTCTCTCTCTCTCTACCTCTCTCTCTCTCTTTCTCTCTCTTTCTCTGCCTCTTTCTTTCTCTCTCTCTGTCTCTTTCTCTCTCTGCCCCTCTCTCTCTCTGCCCCCCTCTATCTCTCTCTACCTCTTTTATTCTCTCTCTCTTTCTCCCCTCTCTCTCTCTCTCTCTATATATATATATATATATATATAGTTGGTAAAGAAAAAAGCTAAAAATCGGCCATTTTGCGGTTGTAGATCTATTTCCGCCCATGGGTATCTGTGTATACCTATGAGTTTCATCAGGCCTTTAACTACTTATCATACCAATTCCCAACTTTCTTCGGGTTAATCTTTTTGATTTTTAAAAAAGTTAAAAATCGACCTACCATTATATATATATATATATATATATATATATATATATTATATATATAATACATATACATATATACGAGAATACAGTTAAAAAAAACGCACACATTTGACCATTTACACAATTTCTGTCATTTTTAAAGGAACTTTTCGTATTACCCGATGAATGCTTTCAGCAAGAAACCGCTGGTCGTAATACGTTCCCGTAATTAAATAAATAAAAGCAAAAACTCTCATTGAACTATCAACGCTCTATCACAGATATTGAGCACTCTTCTAATAACACTGTACGTTGGATTACTATTACTTTTTCTAGCATACTAGTGCCAACCATACACATTAATATATATATATATATATATATATATATATATTATATATATATATATATGTGTGTGTGTGTGTGTGTGTGTGTGTGTGTGTGTGTGTGTGTAATAAAACCTCATAAATTATCTGTTTACCATTTTCAAGAATGTTAGAGGTCTGATGAGACTCATATTACCAAAAAGTAGATTTCTTACTGGCACCAATTTTTTTTTTATCATTTACTTTTAAAAATCCAAGTCTCTGGAAATCCTCAAATTGTCCAAAAAACGTTATTATTTCATTTCAGAAAAGATTAGCAATCTATTCTATTCAACTAAAATTGAAAAGATCTATCAAAAGTAGCATTTAAATTGAGATTATAACCTACACATACACACACACACACATATATATATATTACTATATATAGTAAGTCTATAGAGATATTAAGAAAACGAAAAATAGACAGATTGGAGTTAAAAACAAAATAGAGATAGATAGATAGATAGATAGATAGATAGAACAAAGAATAAAACAAAAAATAGTGATAGATAGATAGATAGATAGATAGATAGATAGATTGATAGATGGATAGAACAAAGAATAAAACGAAAATAGAGATAGATAGATAGATAGATAGATACATAGAACAAAAAATAAAACAAAAATATAGATAGATAGATAGATAGATAGATAGATAGATAGATAGAACAAAGAATAAAACGAAAATAGAGATAGATAGATAGATAGATAGATAGATAGAATAAAACAAAAATAGAGATATAGATATATCGATAGATAAATACGAATAGACTGAGATAGATAAATAGATAGATAGATAGATAGATAGGAACAGACTGGAATAGCAAGAAAGAAAGAAAGAAAGAAAGAAAGAAAGACAGAAACAGACTGATATATATATATATATATATATATATATATATATATATATATATATAATATAAGAGAGAGAGAGAGAGAGAGAGAGAGAGAGAGAGAGCGAGGCTTAATTTATAGTTAAAAAAAAAAATTAAAAAAAAATCCGCACGAGCGCACGTACAACGGACCGACATGCCATCACGGAAAATCACCGAACATTTCAAATATCTGGCGTTCCTCCAACTTAATAACAACAAACGATTACGCCGACGCCGTGTGATGGGCACTAAAAAAAAACACAAGTGCTTCTGCCTCTGATGATCAGAAATTTTCTCGAAAATATTTAGGTAAATAAACATCATTTAACACCTATTACATTGCATTATAAATTGCCTTCAAATATATATATATATATATATATATATATATATATATATATATATATTTATTTGGAGATTGTGTGTTTTTCTGTCTGTAACCGAAACTATATCACTACTCAAGTCACAATTCCCTTTTTTATTTACATCACATTCTCCATGATTTTATTTTTATTTAAACATCAATTATTAATAAAATTGTTTTACATTATTAATACTGTTGACCATATCTACGTACTAATAACATGCAATTATATTTATATATACAACAAAATAGCGGTTTGCAGTGTGAATGGGAAGACTAATTTGCATATTGATATGAAAAATTTGATTTTAATAAATATGTGCATAGTATTATTGGTTTCTAATTGTTTGGTTTTATCTTAATAAATATGAGCAAAAATCTCTCCAATAAATCTTAAAAGAAATCCATTAACAATATTAACAGTAATTCTATTATTTACTTCCTACTAAGTTAACATAATATTTTATTACATTAAAACTTAAATACCTGCACCGGAGGGTGCATATATTTGCTAGTATATATAAAGAAAAAAGGCTTAAAGACCAGGTATTAAGCGATTATGGTCCATTTCCACCCGTGGGTATCTGAGACCTTCCGAGTTTCCTCAGATCACTTTCTTTATTGAAACCCGCTTATATATTGAAAAATCGCTTAATAAAATGAGTTTCAATAAAGAAAGTGATTCGAGGAAACTCGTAGGGTCTCAGATACCCACGGGTGGAAATGGACCATAATCGCTTAATATCCGGTCAATAAGCCTTTTTTTTCTTTACAAATTACTTTGCTCTGTTTATGATAAGTAAACAAATCGGATCTGAACTTTGCAACACCTTACAGTTTGAAGAAAGGACCAACTTAGAATCATCCCAATAACAAAGAACTTGGTACCCCACCAAAGTATATATATATATATATATATATATATATATATATATATATATGTGTGTGTGTGTGTGTGTGTGTAGAATTGTTCCCCCACCAAAGTATATATATATATATATATATATATATATATATATAGAAAGCAAGGGAACATTTGTGCATCATGGTATTATAGTGGTCAACGCTTGTACAACACGAATACCACTCTCTAAATTTTCATGATTATTACCCTTTATTTTATTCATTCGTATTGGGTATTCAACTCATTCTGAAATTCATTTTTTAAAAACACATTTTGGACCATATGACCTTTAGGCACCCCTTTTGCAATCTCGATTCATAAGGACATGTTTTTCGTTTACACCGTCAAAATTCGGTTGTTTGTTAACAGAGTAGGTTAACAAAAGTTTTTTGACAGAGAAGGTATTTTCGAAACCAGATCGTCATGGGTTGGACGTGGCACAAGGTCACAAGTATTAGGGCACCCAGCGAGATTAAAACTCGCTGTTTAGTTGTAATGGAATTGATAACCATGACCCCACTGTGGGACGCCCTTGATTTTTTGACAAAGTAAAGCTATTAAATTTATAAGAGAGTTGGAATGCTTTAAAGTTGAGTAGAATACTTTTTCTTCCTTTTATTCTGGAGAGAGACTTTGAAGTCGTATTGAAAGCGATGAATTTATTAACATCTGTTTATGAAAACATCTCCACATGTTCTTCCAGGGAGAAATCCTTATTTTACTTGTTACTTATTTCCAGGGAGAAATCCTTATTTTACTTCTTACTTATTTCCATTTACTTGCTACTTATTTCCAGGGAGAAATCCTTATTTTACTTGTTATTTATTTCCAGGGAGAAATCCTTATTTTACCTTATTTCCAGGGAGAAATCCTTATTTTACTTTTTCCTTATTTCCAGGGAGAAATCCTTATTTTACTTGTTACTTATTTCCAGGGAGAAATGCTTACTTTACTTATTACTTATTTCCAGGGAGAAATCCTTATTTTACTTATTACTTATTTCCAGGGAGAAATCTTTATTTTACTTTTTCCTTATTTCCAGGGAGAAATCCTTATTTTACTTATTACTTATTTCCAGGGAGAAATCCTTATTTTACTAGTTAATTATTTCCAGGGAGACATCCTTATTTTACTCGTTACTTATTTTCAGAGAGACATCCTTATTTTACTTATTACTTATTTCCAGGGAGAAATCCTTATCTTATATTGAAAGAGCGTGGGCATCAGTTTCCCGACTAGCTGTTATGGGCAGGGTCGAAGCGAAGTTCAAATAAAGCTGTTAAAAGTTATTATTATTGCCATTTTTGGCAGACGGCTCAAATTTTGTTATCAAAATTTTAAAATTAAATAGCCCTTGTCCAGTTCTAATACTTATATACGGGTTGTTCATAAAGTCTTTTTGGTTGGTTGGCAGTCTTCCGTCTACAAGAAACGATGGCGTAGTGTCAAGGTTTTTTTTTTCTATAGCTGTTCATAACCTGGGCGGGTCCATATGGAGGATGAGCTGTTGCCCATGCAGCAAATCCCCCCTCTCCACACTGCCGCTGTGTTCCAAAGGAAAGGTAAGGTACCAATGCAGTTTAGCAACGGTAGTTTTGCAAGAGTTGCTGGGTAGCACTGGATTTCAGCATCACACCACCTTAGGGACTCCAGCACCTGATTTATTTTCAGGGTTTACTCCCCTAAGTCTCTTTACAACTTAGAAAATTATAACAAAAGCCCGCCCTGTCGGCTGGGGTGATAGAATGCACCGACTGCACCTCTGCAGAGTGGTAAGACTCCCTCAATGGGGCCACCTGTTTGCTGTGGGTGGCGACCTGTGATGCTTAAGGATATAACCCAGGCGGATGAGCAGTTAATGATTTGCAATACTCCACTTTGGCCCTTACTTAGGCTAGACGGGCGGTCGGAGAGCCCCCTCCGATCAATCGGTTGGTCACGTCAAGCCCTAGCACCTATACGATTGCCTCAACCCTATTGCCCTTATGGCAAGCCCTAATCCCTTTTTATCATATAGGTGCTAGAAGGCGGTGACTGAGGGTCTAATGTCCTGGGAATGACGTTAAAATCTGATGGTGAGGTTCCAGTTTTGGAGATTTGGGGAATGTGAAGCACCCCTTCATCACCATTGCTCCCTGGTCCACTCTGACCCGGAGTGGTAGTACCTGTTTGGTTCCCATCTATGGGTTAAATAGAAAAATGTATTTATAAAAAAATTCTATTATCCATTAAGAATTGATTTATTTCAAAACTTTATCGGCATTAAATGACCCACTGAGGTTGATATGCCGTAAAACCAAACCAAACCAAACCAAATATAACAAGAGCAAATGAACAGACAAATACGTGGCAATTATTACAAAATGTAAAGTAGATATTGAAGTTTATTTGCCCCATACTTGCAACCTTGCGTCACATCCTACCTGTGGTGAACGTGCTGGGTAAATACATGGGCTTCTCATCGTGGTATAATGGTTAGCTACTCATGCAGATAAATTACAACTGAATTCGCGAGTTCGATCCTCGCTGGATGCCCCATACTTGTTGTTACAATCTTATGGCCATTCTGTAGGCTCTAAGCAAGAGCGCTTGTCCAGTGGAATTGGATCCTTAGTAATCCTCTGATAAAGAATCCTTTGGTTCTTCTGGTAAAGAGTACTGAGTATTGTAAGTCCTTTCTCAATGATTGCAAGTAGAACTATGGCCAGTATCAGTGTTTAAGTAGTGTATCAGCCACGCAGTATTGCTAGTGATTGGCGAAGGAATAAGCCACGTAACCTCAGCTAGCCTATAAATCCAGGAGGGGAATTGTAGCACATCTTATATCACCAAATATTGGGTACCTGACGTAGTGTAATGGTTAGCAAGCTAGATTAGCAGACCATTGTTAGTGAGTTCGATTCTCACTGGGTGTCCCACATTTCTGGCCTTGTGCCGCATCTGAGCTAAGCTTAGTAAATAACTAGGGCACCTCACGTGGTGTAACGGTTAGCAAGCTCGCTTCGCAAACCATTGTTAGTGAGTTCGATTCTCATGGGAGCCCATACTTCTGGCCTTGTGCCATATCTAAGCTAAGCTTAGTAAATAACTATATCACCAAATATTGGGTACCTCACGTAGTGTAATGGTTAGCAAGCTAGATTAGCAGACCATTGTTAGTGAGTTCGATTCTCACTGGGTGTCCCACATTTCTGGCCTTGTGCCGCATCTGAGCTAAGCTTAGTAAATAACTAGGGCACCTCACGTGGTGTAACGGTTAGCAAGCTCGCTTCGCAAACCATTGTTAGTGAGTTCGATTCTCATTGGGAGCCCCATACTTCTGGCCTTGTGCCATATCTAAGCTAAGCTTAGTAAATAACTATATCACCAAATATTGGGTACCTCACGTAGTGTAATGGTTAGCAAGCTAGATTAGCAGACCATTGTTAGTGAGTTCGATTCTCACTGGGTGTCCCACATTTCTGGCCTTGTGCCGCATCTGAGCTAAGCTTAGTAAATAACTAGGGCACCTCACGTGGTGTAATGGTTAGCAAGCTCGCTTCGCAAACCATTGTTAGTGAGTTCGATTCTCATTGGGAGCCCCATACTTCTGGCCTTGTGCCATATCTAAGCTAAGCTTAGTAAATAGAGGGCACCTCACGTGGTGTAATGGTTAGCAAGCTAGCTTTGCAAACCATTGTTAGTGAGTTCGATTCTCACTGGGCGCTCCATACTTCTGGCCTTGTGCCACATCTAAGCTAAGCTTAGTAAATAACTATATCACCAAATATTGGGTACCTCACGTAGTGTAATGGTTAGCAAGCTAGATTAGCAGATCATTGTTAGTGAGTTCGATTCTCACTGGCGCTCCATACTTCTGGCCTTGTGCCACATCTAAGCTAAGCTTAGTAAATAACTATATCACCAAATATTGGGTACCTCACGTAGTGTAATGGTTAGCAAGCTAGATTAGCAGACCATTGTTAGTGAGTTCGATTCTCACTGGGCGCTCCATACTTCTGGCCTTGTGCCACATCTAAGCTAAGCTTAGTAAATAACTATATCACCAAATATCACAACACTTGTGACCTTGCGTCACATCCTACCCGTGGTGAACGGGTTGGGTAAATACCCGGGCTTCTCATCGTGATATAATAGTTAGCCACTCATGCAGGTACATTACAACTGAATTAGCGAGTTCGATCCTCGCTGGATGCCCCATTCTTGCGACCTTGTGTCACATCTTACCCGTGGCGAACGGGTTAGGCTAAATACCTACTTAGATACAATTTAAATTTGGCCAGTGAAATATGAGTAGAAGAAATCAAGTCGTATATTTGAATATATGTTAATGAATGAAATTCAAAGGAATAGTTAAAGGTAGGGAAATACGTTGTCATAGCAACAGTGTAATTAAGAATATTTATGACTAACCGGCGAAGAGGAGAAAGATCAGAGAGAGAAAGTTCCAAAGTTAAGGTTGGTGGAATTATTCATCATAGTTTAAGATTAAAAGAAGGCTACTCACACGTATATATATATATATATATATATATATATATATATATATATATATATATATATATTTTAAGAGTTAGGAAATAAATCCGACGGTATATGTATAGATAAAAGGATATGAAAACACACAATGCTGTTAAAATGAAAATATTTTATATGATTTCATTTTAACAGCATTGTGTGTTTTCATATACTTTTATCTCTCTCTCTCTCTCTCTCTCTCTCTCTCTCTCCTCTATATATATATATATATATATATATATATATATATATATATATGTATATATAATATATATATATATATATGTGTGTGTGTGTGTGTGTAATATTATGAAAAATTTAAAAAACACAAGTTCATAAAACGAGTAATGTTCAATTCGCCAACGCCGCAGTGTTTCGATCTGTTTCAATAGATCTTCATCAGGGCTTTCGTTAGTTTGAGGAAAAATAAATTTATCACAGAAAATAAGAAATCTGCTAGACTCTTTTGCTTTGTCGGTCAGTCTATTTAAAAATTGTTGAATGCAGCGTAGGCGAAATAAACATTACTCGTTTTATGAAACTTGTGTTTTTTCAATTTTTCATTATATTACATACGGTCGGATTCACTTTCACTTTTTCTTCACATATATATATATATGTGTGTGTGTGTGTGTGTGTGTCTGTGTGTGTGTTTGTGTGTGTGTGTGTGTGTTTATGAGTATTTGTGTGTGTGTGTGTTTGTGAGTGTTTGTGTGTGTGTATGTGTGTTTGTGTGTTTGTTATGTGTGTATGTGTGTTTGTCTTTGTGTTTGTGCGTGTGTGTGTTTGTGTGGTGTGTGTGTGTGTGTTGTGTGTGTGTGCGTGCGCGTTTGTGTTGTGTGTTGTGTGTATGTGTGTGTGTGTGTATACTAGACAAAACGTGACCCGTTGCCCCTCCCCAATTGATCTCTGGGTAGATAAGTGAAATTAGGGAAAAGTCATTAGGGCAAAGCGAATTAGATTAAAAAAAACGACCGAACAAAACTTAAAATCATTTTGTAAGATTTCTAAGAAAAGAAGGATTTAATCTAATTTACGCAACGAGTTATTGCTTATAAAATTTAACATTCAAATACATTTTAAATTATCCCATCTCTCTCTCTCTCTCTCTCTCTCTCTCTCTCTCTCTCTCTCTTTCTGTCCCCTCACCCAGAGAACTAGCATATATAACGAGGAGGTAATCAAGCTATACACAGAGAGAAAGAAAGTGATAGGCAGAATGTAAAGTAAGAGATTGGTCAGTTTTTGACTTAACTGCAAATTAGAACCAATTAAAATAGAATTTTTTAAAAACATGAATAGATCCTAAAAGTAAGGAATAATTTAGTATAATCCTCATGTCATTAAACTAAACAGTAAAAAAGTCTTTAGCAGACAAAAATTCATTCACTCAGCTTTAGTAAAATAATGATAATAATGATAATATATATATATATATATATATATATATATATATATATATATATATATATATAATTGTGTTCCTTAATTGTCCGACCGTTATTGCAACACCCTCTGGTTAAAAATGAGACCGTCTAAATCATCCAAGATGAAATGCAATGATGTAAATCCCGATTATCTGGTGTTGCTTATCGTCGAATTATTTCTTATGAGTGTCGTCCCCTCGTACTCTATACGATAACTATAGACAAACTCCGAGTTTCCATCGTTTCCTTTGAAGTAATCCTCACAGAGTGGATTGATCTCAGATGATATATATATATATATATATATATATATATATATATTTTATGCAGAGTTTAACAAGTTTTAATTCACAGTTTTCCTTCGTCTGGACTGGGGCCACCTGTTGGTTAAAAAGCCCAGCCTGCTCAAATATTTACCCATAGATGGAAGGAAAATAGTTGGATGCATACCTTTACAAAGTGTATTAGACCTATGGGAAATGCAAACACCCCCGTCCAGGGTTTGATCACAGGTCGATGAATCCATTTCCTACGACTCTAACCATTACTCCATCTCAGATGGTATAGGTCTGTGTTAGATGTGATTCAATGAAAAGGAGGTGCGATCAACTCCTATAAATATACTATATATACTCCTATAAATTCAAGGGTTATTTCCGATAACTCCAACCTAAAAAAGGGGGAACCTCTCTGATTGACTGATTGACGGTTTATATGTCGAGTCGTGATGACACACTCATGTACTTCACTTCTTATTTTTTGAATAAAGAATTTATAATTATTTTAAAATTATACACTCTGATTGACTGATTGACTGATAAATTATTTATTGATCTACTAGGGAAAAAGAAGACGGGGTTAGGGTTTAGTTTAGGGTTAATGTGAGGGTTGGGGTTAGAGTTAGGTTTAGGGTTTAGGGTTAGGGTTAGGGTTATGGTTAGTTTAATGGGAAAATAATGGGTAGATTAATTAACAGATAAATTAATTCAGAGTGGTTCCCTTTTTTTTAGGTTGGAGTTATAGGAAATAAGCAATTTAAGTATACATCTTTTTGACTATAAGTGCATGCAAAGAGCATCTATTTCGCCTTGCGGACTTGGAGATTCAGAGAAATCGGTCAGGGCTAGGGGGAGGGGTTCACAGTTTGGACCTTTGGCCAGTCTGGCAGTCGATAGTCAGTTTGTGCGGACAGAACCAGTCCAGTGCCAAGTTGGTGTCAGCGTGATCAGGAATGCGGGAGTCAGGTTACTAGGGCTGGGGGTGCCCGGGTTCTAACCAGTATGGCGTAAAGGAGTGAGTGGTGATGGAATATTGCTAAATGAAGGAACTCGAGTTATTAATTTCTCCACACCCCTTTCTTCCCGCTTTCTCTGCGCCCTGGTGGGCTAGGTGGGTTTAGAATGTACCACGGCTGTAGTGGGGAGAGGTTTGAGAGAGTCGAAAGGCCGGTCAGAGAGGTAAGGAGTCCCTAAGAGAGGGCAGCGCTGTTGGCTTGGTGGCGACCGTGTGGTTGAAGGATGGAGTCGTTGGGGGATGAGATGGCGAGATAGTGTTTGAGAGTAGTGTGGGTGGGTGATGGTGTGTGAGCTTTAAGGGAAGGTGGTGGTAGAGAAGCGTGGTGTGAGAGGCTCGCGTTCCGGTCAGAATCGGGGTGGGGTGGTGGACGGTGTAAGGCGCGCGGACGCACACTATGGAGGTGGAGTGCGCGTCGCGAAGGGGTCGCTGATGTTGCGCTTATGGTAGGGGAGTGGGTGGGGTGGGGAGGGGTTTGAGGGCCCAGAGAAGACTGTGGTGCGCAGAGATGATCAGGTAGTGGGGGCTAGAGTCGGGGGGTGAGGGTCTGAAGCCGGTCCTGGGAAGTGGGGGGACTGGTGAGAGAGGGGGATCTCTAGATTTGTGAGGTGGGGTGTGTGAGGGTTTTGAGGTTTTGGGATTGGATGGGGTGGTGGAGCACCCTTTCATCACCATTGCTCCATGATCCACTCTGACCCGGAGGTGGAGCTTGTGTAGGGTCCCATCTATGGGTTAAATAGAAACATGTATTTATAAAAAAAAATTGTGTATCCATTAAGAATTAATTTATTTCAAAACTTTATCGGCATTAAACGACCATGAGGTTGATATGTTGCGTAAACAAAACAAACCAAAACAAACCAACTCTTTTCTCTGTCCCCCTGTCCCCTCTCTCTCACACTACAATTCTCAATAAGGCTCTAACTCAACAATTGTGCTAGAAGGCGGTGGTTGATGATCTGACGTTAAACTGCATCTAATGGCGAAGTTAAATTTTGGGGCTGTGGATTAGTGTGGAGTATCCCTTCATGCCATTACTCCCAGTCACTCTGACCTGGAGTGGTAGTACCTGTTAGGGGCTTCATCTATGGGTTAAATAGAAAAAAAGAGTTTAAAAATGTGTTACTACCTCCGTACGAGCAGGTTTGAATTCAGAGTTTTCTTCCCTAGACTAGTTGCCTACACAAGTTAAAGAGGTCGGTCCTTGCCCTCTAATTAACATAAAGGAGGAAGAATAGTTGGATTCACACCTTTTCCAAGGGTATTAGCGCTATAGGAAATGCAAACAGCCACGTCCAGGATTTGAACCGTCTCGCCGTGTCCATTTACTACGACGGTAACGTTACAACCACGGCGCATCCTAAAAAGAAGAAGAAGTAGAAGAATAGGGTTATTTCCTATAACTCCAACATAAAAAAGGGGAACCACACTTGACTGTAATTATTTATTTATTTTCCATTAAACTAACCCTACACAAACCCTAACCTACTAAAGTCTGAGGTTGAGCAGTCCATTACATGCAACATTCCACTTTAACTAGACGAGCGGTCGGAGAGTCCCAGTCCCAATAATCGGTTGGTCACATCAGCTCTAGCACCTATATGATTGCCAATCCTATTACCTTTATGGCAACCCCAATCTTTATCATATGTGCTCGAAGACGGCATGCTGAGGGTCTTAGTGCCTTGTGATTTATTTCCTATAAGTCCAACATAAACAAAGGGAACCACTCTTGACTGATAAATATCTATTCATTTTCCCATTAAACTTACCCTAACCCTAACCCTAACCCTAACCCCGTCTTCTTTTTTTCCTAGTAGATCAATAAATAAATAAATAATTTATCAGTCAAGAGTAGTTCCTTTGTTTATGTTGGAGTTATAGGAAATAACCAGAATAAGGCAGTTTATTGCGTGATGTAATTGTGAGCAAACGAGCCTTGTACCAACCTTAGCTCAACTTAGTTCAATGACAAACAACTTCTGCCAGTTGTAGATCATTAAACATTAAAACATGCGAGAAGAAGAAGAAAGAAGAAGAGAAGAAGAAGAAGAAGAAGAAGAAGAAGAAGAAAGAAAAGAAGAAGAAGAAGAAGAAGGACGAAGAAGAAGAAAGAAGAAGAAGAAGAAGAAAAAAGAAGAAGAAGAAGAAGAAGAGGCGAGAAAGAAGAAGAAGAGAGGAGGAGAAAAGAAGAAGAAGGAGAAGAAGAAGAAGAAGAAGCGAGAGAAGAAGAGAAGAAGAAGAAGGGAGAAGAAGAAGAAGAAGAAGGGGGAGAAGAAGAAGAAAAGAGAGGAGAGAGAGAAGAAGAGAGGAGAAGAAGAAGAAGAAGGAGAGTGAAGAAAGAAGGGGAGAGAGAAGAAGAAGAACGGGGAGAAGAGAAGAGAAGAAGGAGAGAAGAAGAGAAGAAGGAGGGGAGAAGGGGAGAGAAGAAGAAGAAGAAGAAGAGGGGGAGAAGGGCGAGAAGAAGAAGAAGAAGCATGTTTAGCGAGGAGGAATTGTTGTAGATATTTGATGCGTATGATATAATTACAGTCAGACTATGTGAGAACAGTAATATAATTCCGACAGTAGAAGTGTTACACTAAGATTGAACGATTGATTATCGTAGAGAGAGAGAAATATATCTGAAGATCACCGCAGAGCATTGGAGCTCACGCTGTAAAAAAAAAATAAATATATCAAATATGTAAGAGAAACAAATAAAACCAACTAAGAACAATGATCAAATATAGATCGAAAAAGTAAAAAACAAAAAAAAAACCCCAAAAAGAAAAGAAAAACACACCAAATCCCAACACCAATATTTTACTGTCTGCTTTAATTTTCCAATAAGAAACGATAAAACAAGACCCGGTATTCTTTAATATATCCCGTTTTATATTATTATAGAATAAGAAAAATGGAATAATATCTAAATAACAAAATAATACAACACTGGCAAACATTATAGAATTAGCACACTTAGATTTTTTTCCAAATTTGGCAGTAAATAAACTAATAAAAGATAAGACGCAAATTATATTTATACTGAAACATTCGGGATTTATAAATATTCCTTAAACAAAATAGATATACAATAAAAATGCATCAGATTTTTTTACTTAATTATTTTGATGATTTTTACTATAAAAATGATAACAAAGATTCAGAATATAAAGATGTATATGAAATTATTTTTACTATAAAAATGTATTAGAATTGATATTTATAATATATACTTACAAAATAATTTTTACTACAAACAGGGCATTAAACATGATTTTTACAATAAAAATGCATTGGAATCATTTTTACTATAAATTGCATTTGAAATGGTATTTTCTATATAAATACATTAGAAAATGATTTTTTTTTACTACAAAAATGCATTAGACAAGATTCAAACTATAAAAATGTATATGAAATGATTTTAACTATAAAAATACATTAGAAATAATTTTACAACTAATCCTGTGATAAATTATGGAATTAGCACACTGAGAAGATATTTTACCTTGTTTTTGTTTTTTATTTAGCAGTAAATAAACTAATAACAGATAAGACAAAAAACATTTTTTATTTCATGCTGAACATTCTGGCTTCATAAAATATAACTTATACCTGAAGGTGCGTGTACAATGGTTATCCTCGAAAGAAAAGAACCGGCGACTCGAGTTCAATTCCATCTACGGGTCAAATAGATCTGTTTGATAAATATGCATTATTTTTTACAAAGAATATTATTAGGCTGGATTTCTTTGTGTGGGATTTAGGGAGGGTGTTCTAATCAGGCAGTTGTATCAATTCGTGATCAATGATATTGAACACACACACACACACACACACACACAACATATATATATATAATATATATTATATATAATATATATATATATATATATATATATAGTCATCAAAGACACTGTGTTTCGACGTATCACGTCTCCTCAGTGTGGTAGACTTCGCAAGCTACCTCCAGCCGGATCGAACCCCGCCATTTAGTCAATGTCATCAGTCAATGTTCTTAACCAACGGGGCGTCATTAGCATGTAAAATGGAACTGGAGTGAATCCGACGGTAATAATGATAGAAAAAATGAAATGAAATAATAATAATAAAAAATGTAGAAATGTTCCGCACACAAAGAAAATTCGACCTTCATCAGAGTAAATTTCAAATAAGGATTTACTCTGATGAAGGTCGAATTTTCTTTGTGTGCGGAACATTTCTACATTTTTTCTATTATTATTATTTTATTTCATTTGGTTATTTAAATAATAATAGTTTGAATAATGTACACATGGATAAATCCTGACCGAAAACACGTGTAAGTAAAATTGGTTAAAATATCCTATATTCATTATTCTATACTTTCTTTCTTTATTCATTTTTCAACATATATATATATATTGATATGAGTATATGTAAGAATAGTAAATTTTTTTTTTTCGCATTATTGCAAAAATCTGTAATTAATCAATATCTTGCTTAATTCAGTGGATTTAACCCTGAAGATCCTTATGATGAAACTCGAGTAGGTAATTTCTGTACACACATTAATAATAATATAATATAATAATATATATATATATATTATATATTAATAATATCTCATACCGCCCATGCATTTCAGAGTGCCGAAAGGTATCCATGATATGAGTGTATGTATAATGTAAGAATAGTAAGTATTTTTTCGCATTATTGAAAAAGAGAAAAGAAAAAAAAAATCCACGAAATTTAGGAACACGTTGAACTTCAAATCCAGTTTTAACCATCTTTCTATGTTGCTAGAAGTTTTGAGAAACTCTTTTGATGTAAGCACTTCTTTATTCAGTGTCTGCAGGGAGACCGAAGTCATGATGAGAAGAAAAAAAAAGAAAAATCACCCTCCTCAAAAAATATAAAGAAATACACCTCTTAAAACAAATATAAAGAAATACACCCTTTCAGAAAAAAACAAAAAAAACAAAAACAAATAAAAGAATAAAGATAATACTCTGGTGCATTATGGGAAAAACTTTTCTTTTTTTTTTTTGCGAAACAAACTCACCACTCTACTTTAGCATTTATCTGGTAACTCTACATTTTGGGACAGACTCACAAGACGCATGCCTACGCACATGCGCAGAAAGAAAGGAAGGAAAAGAATATCACAAAAAGCTCTCACAACGCTATGCATATTGTGTGCTGTTGCTATTTGCTCTTAAAAGCAGCTATTGTCATCGTGAATCAATGGGTTGCCAAAGGACTGAACGCACATTGGGAAATGTGAGTACGGATTTTGAGTGAATGAAAGATTAAAATGTGAGAAGGATTTAATAAAAATGTTTCTCTGTGCTTGTCGTTTTTTCCTGAGATCTCAAAGTAGTCCCGCTTTTCTTCTTCTTCTTCTCTTCTTCTTCTTCTTCTTCTTCTTCTTCTTCTCGATGTTTTATTCTTCTTCTTCTTCTTCTTCTTCTTCTTCTTCTGCTCGTATGTTTTTTCTTCTTCTTCTTCTTCTTCTTCTTTTCTTCTTCTTCTTCTCTTGTGTTTTAATGTTTTTCTTTTCTTCTTCTCTTCTTCTTCTTCTTCTTCTTTCTTCTTGCATGTTTTAATGTTCTTCTTCTTTTTCTTCTTCTTCTTCTCTTCTTCTTCTTCTTTCTTCTTCTCCTGCATGTTTTAATGTTTCTTCTCTTCTCTTCTTCTTCTTCTTCTTTCTCTCTTCTTCTTCTTCTTCTCTCTTCCGCATGTTTTAATTTTCTTCTTCTTCTTCTTCTTCTTCTTCTCTTCTTCTCGCATGTTTTAATGTTTCTTCTTCTTCTTCTTCTTCTTCTCTTCTTCTTCTTCTTCTCATCGTTCTTCTTTCTTCTTCTTCTCTTGCATGTTTTAATTCTTCTTCTTCTTCTTCTTCTTCTTCTTCTTCTTCTTCTTCTTTCTCGCATGTTTTAATGTTTCTTCTTCTTCTTCTTCTTCTTTCTTTCTCTTCTTCTTCTTCTTCTTCTCGCATGTTTTATGTTTTCTTCTTCTTCTTCTTCTTCTTCTTCTTCTTCTTCTTCTTTCTTCTTCTTCTTCTTCTTCTCGCATGTTTTAATGTTTCTTCTTGCTTCTTTCTTCTTCTTCTTCTTCTTCTTCTTCTTCTTTTTCTCTCTTTCTATCTTCTTCTTCTTCTTCTTCTCATCGTTTTCTTTTCTTCTTCTTCTTCTTGCATGTTTTAATTCTTCTTCTTCTTCTTCTTTTCTCTTCTTGCTGTTTTAATTGTTCTTCTTCTTCTTCTCTTCTTCTTCTTCTTCTTCTTGCTTTTCTCGATGTTTTCTAATTCTTCTTCTTCTTCTTCTTCTTCTTCTTCTTCTTCTTTCTTCTTCTCTCGTTATTTAATTCTTTCTTTCTTCTCTTCTTCTTTTTTTCTTTTTCTCTTCTTGCATGTTTAATTCTTCTTCTCTTCTTTCTTTTCTTCTTCTTCTTCTTTCTTTTCTTCTTCTTTCTTGCATGTTTTATATTCTTCTTTTCTTCTTCTTCTTCTTCTTCTTCTTCTTCTTCTTTTCTGTATTTTATCTTCTTTTCTTCTTCTTCTTCTTCTTTCTTCTTCTTCTTCTTCTTCTTCTTTCTTCTTTTCTTTCTTCCGTTCGTTCTTTTATAATCCTTTTACATTTCCTCTTTTATTTCATTCTTTTTTTCTATTATCGATTTCCTTCTTCGTTTTCTTCTTCTTTCTTTCTATCATCTATTTTAGGATATCTTTTTTATATCTACTAGCAAACGTACCTTCTTCCTGGGCCAGCATGTACGTTTTAGTGTAATAGAATATATTAAAATAGAAAGAGCTAAGAAGTAAAGTCGTCGGGGTGGCCTAAAGTCGGTATAGCAGACAGTGAGGGAGTCTACCCGCTTTTCACTACGCGCTAGACCTATGAGATTGTTTTTGCTTCTGAGGTGGAGCGCCACACCTACCATCATCTCCTTCTTTACGCACAGATCCCTGTGCTACTCAATCGCTGAGTTGGCGAGGGCCGGTATCGAACCTGGAACCTTGTTGTTCCTAGGCTGATGTTCTACCGACTGAGCTTAGCCGGCCCAATAGAAAGACTAACGAAACTAAATAAGAACGAATATAAAAAGTATTACACATATTTTAATGTTATTTTATTGATTTTCTATATTGAATCATACATAGGATTAGAGAGACCTGTGGATATACCACAATATAATAATTCAATTATTTCAACGTGTGATATGTTTACTTAAGAGCTATTGCTAAATAGTTCAATATGTAAAAAGTATAATAACTTAATTTAACTCTCTCTCTCTCTCTCTCTCTCTCTCTCTCTCTCTCTCTCTCTCATACACTCTTTTTCGGTTATTTCCTATAACTCCAACATAAACAAAGCAGACCACTCTTGACTGATAAATTATTTATTTATTTATTGATCTACTAGGAAAAAGAAAGACGGGGTTAGGGTTAGGGTTTAGGGTTAGTTTAATGGGAAAATGAATAATTAATTTATCAGTCAAGAGTGGTTCCCCTTTGTTTATGTTGGAATTATAGGAAATAACACTTTTTTAATTTATTTATTTCCTTCTTTTATCTTTTTATTATGTTCAATTGAAACATATTAGCGTTATCGCTTCCGTGTGATCAGATGCAAGATGTAAGATGAATAACGGTCGCACAATTAAGGAACACTAAGTATTGGAATATAGATTAAACGTAAGAGCGCGACCGGAGTTCGAACTTGCTTACTACGACGTCGCAGTCCAGTGCGTTAGCTACCACACCACGGAAACTCCACCTAGTGCTATGGAGTACCGTTACGATGTTATCTAGCGTAGAATTTTAATAATTAATCGTATTAGAACACTTATATTCATTTGAGGCCACTTGAAATAAATGTTATTTTTGTTTTTGATTTTTTTTTTTTTGCTATTGGGTCCCTTGGTGCTTTGGGCCCCTGGGCATTGTAGGATATAGATGAACCCAGGGGCAGACTGATAGTGATCATGGACCCCTGGGCAAAAATGATTAATGGCCACGTAACCATTACCACTACACCGTTCCATAAACATATTGTTCAATCTTTAAGAGAGATTTGTGTCTGAATTTCCAAGTCTAATTTATATTGGGTAAGCAAAGCGTACCTCCCTTTTTGGAAATACTCGCCAGTAGGTTAGGTCGATTTTTGACTTAAAAAAAAAATCAAATTGTCCATCTATACGAAAGGTGTGTGTTAGTATACTTAATACTGATACCAAAAATTAGATCTTTTACTTATACCGGTTTAGGCGCGGGTTAGCTCAGTCGATGAGTGTTCGGCTAGGAATCACAAAGTTCTTGGTTCGATACCGGCCCTCGCCAACTCAGCGTATGAGTAGCACAGGGATCTGTGTGATAAAAGTGAGGATCTAATGGTACCACCTTAGATGCTAAAATATCTCCTTGGTCTAGCGTTAGTGAAAAGGGATAGACTCCCATGCTGTCGGGCTGATACCGACTTTAGGCTCCCCGACGACTTTACTTACTTACTTATTATAGAGAAATATATTGGAGCGTTTAATTTGGTTTGGTTTCTTTGTTTTACGGCATATCAACCTGTTTTGGGTCTAAGAAACCACAAGGTTCCTAGTTCGATACGGGTCCTCGCCAACTCAGCGTATGAGTAGCACAGGGATCTGTGCGGTAAAGTAAGGAGCTGATGGTAGGTGTGGCGCTCCACCTCAGATGCTAAAAAACAATCTCCTTGGTCTAGCGCTATTGAAAGGGGATAGACTCCCTCGCTGATGGCTGATACGACTTTAGGCGCGCCGGTCGACTTAATGCTGAAACAAGATTTCGAATAAAGTTCTCAGACCATATGACCTTTAGGCACCCCTTTGTCCATCTCGTTTCACAAGGACATGTTTTTCATTTAACACCGTCAAAATCCGGTTGTTTGTTAGGGTTAGGGTTAGGGGTTAGGGTATAATTTAAAAGGAAACTATAAAATCGTCTGTTTTAACAACACACCGTATTTTTGACGGTGTAAATGAAAAACGTCCTTATGAAACAAGATTCGCAAAGGGGTGCCTAAAGGTCATATGGTTCGAAAAAGTTTTGGAATTAAGTTGTTAATTATTTTTTGGGTCATGGTTATCATTTTAGAAGTATTGGAGAGAGGAGAAAGTCGTGATGAGTAATTGAGGACAGTGTCAGTTGAAGACTTCCAGCATTGAGTAGGGAACTATTTAGGTTGTTGATTGGTTTGTTGATTTTATGGTATGTCAACCCTTGTTGACTCCCGTTTCATAGGATTTTTCACTTTACACCGCCAAAATACGGTTGTTTATTAGATGATTTTTTAGAGGGTTTTTTTATTTTATTAACTAACCCCTAACCATAATCTAACCCTCATTCTAACCCCTAACAAACAACCGGATTTTGGCGGTATAATGAAAAAATCTCCTTATGAAACGAGATTGCAAAAGGGGTGCCTAAAGGTCATATGTCCCACTTTTTTCTTCATCAAAAATTGAACCCTTGGGAAGCCACCACCAACGAAGACGTTATTCTTACCCGAGAAACAGAGCTGGAAATTGTTCAGCTGCCACCATCTCGTCTGCTTGTTTAGCTTAATAACCATAACACCACAAGAGGCGTTTTTGTTTTTTCAAGTGGAGTAGACGTTTGTTTTTGTTTTGCAGCGCGACCCAAATCGACCTCAACTGAGACATAATTGAAAATTGGGACGTAGTAATGGATTGTTCTCTTTTCTTCTTTATTTCTTTATTTCTTTTTTTATATTTTGCTTTATTTTCTTTTTTGTTTTGATTTTTTTTTTTTGTTTTTTTCTGCTTATTTCGTATTACAATTGTCCATTCACTAAAGCGTCTAATTCCTTTCCTTCCCATTTCATTAATATCATCTCTTTCTTTTCTTTCTTTCTTTTCTTTCTTTCTTATTTGTTCTCAACTCTTTTTCTTTCTTTCTTTTCTTCTTCTCCTTCTTTCTTTTCTTTCTTTCTTTCTTCAATGTTTTTCATCTCTTTTCTTTCTTTCTTTCGTTCTTTTCTAATGTTTCTCACTCTTCATCTTTCTTTTGTCTTTTTTCTTTTTTCTTTCTTTCTTTCTTAATGTTTCTTCACTCTTTCTTTCTTTCTTAAGTTTTGCACTCTTTCTTTCTTTTCTTCTTTGTTTCTTAATGTTCTGCTTCACTCTTTCTTTTCTTTTCCCTTTTCTTTCGTTCTTTCTTAATTGTTTTCTCTGATTTCTTTCTTCTTCTTCTTTCTTTCTTTCTTAAAGTTTCGACTCTTTTCCTTTCTTTTTTTCTTTCTTTCTTAATGTTTCTCCTTTTCTTTCTTTCTTTTCTTAATGTTTCTCATCTCTTTCTTTCTCTTTTTCGTCACTCGTCTTCTTTTCTTTCTTTCTTTCTTTCTTTCATATGTTTCTCATTTCTTTCTTTCTCTAATGTTTCTCACTCTTTCTTTTTTCTTCTTTCTTTCTCTTTCTTTCTTAATGTTCTCTCATTTCTTTTTTCTTTCTTAAAGTTTCGCACTCTTTCTTTTTCTTGTCTTTTTCTTTCTTAATGTTTCTCACTCTTTCTTTCTTTCTTCATGTTCTCTACATCTTTTTTTCTTTTTCTTTCTTCCTTTTCTTCTCTAATGTTTCTCATTTTTCTTCTTTCTTAATGTTTCTCACTCTTTCTTTCTTTCTTTCTTTCTTTCTTTCTTAATGTTTTCACTTCTTCTTCTTTTCTTCTTAATGTTTCTCACTTTCTTTCTTTCTTTCTTCTTTCTTTGTTCTCTCTTCTTTCTTCTTCTTCTGTTCTTAATGTTTCTCATTTTCTTTCTTTCTTTCTTCTTTCTTTCTTTTTTTTTCTTTCTTAATGTTTTCTCATTCTTTCTTTCTTTTTTCTTTCTTAATGTTTCTACATCACTTCTTTTTTTTCCTTCTCTATTTCAAATTAGGCAAAACCATCAACCACAAGATAGCCAGCGTCTCTCAAACCTTGAAGTCTCTACCCCTCTCGCTCTTTATAGTATTATATATTTATATATAATAGTTATAATATAGTAATAATATATGTATATATATATATAGTATGTATTAATATAGGTTGTTTGTATGGAGCATTTCAGCAGTCTCAGAAGACTATAAATAAGAGTTTTTTGTGCCCCTGAGTTACAGCGCTCTCCTGTGAGTATGAAGTCTGGATGTTTGAAAAAACATTCTCGACACCAAGCATGTCATGTCATTCATTTGAAGAAAGCTGTCCTGAAGATGTTGGATTGCGTGCCGGTGTTTTTGTTGCCGATGAGTATTCGACTATATATATATAATATATATATATACATGAAAACTAGAGTTAAAACTAATGAGTCAGATGTACCTACTAAAGTTTCTGCGTTCATGTAGTAGCTCTTCAGGCAAAGATCCTGTGCTACTCATACGGTGCACACACGCAAAACACAACAGCGCATGCACACAGACACACACACACACAACACACACACACACACATATATATATACACAGCATCACACACAAGCACACATATATATTATATTATATATTATATCTATAGTATATATATATCCGGAAGGAAAGCATTCGGGTGAAACCTAGGTGATAGTGTCAAACTCATGTAGGTCCTTATATATATATTATATATATATATATATATATTATAAGGTCATCCACAGACAGTGTTCAAGTTTCAGCATGTTTGACGTTCTAACTTCGTCATCAGTGTTGCTAAATACAACAACTAACATCCGACTAGAAGCCGAACTCCGCGACTGACTGTCCGATCCGTTAACTCCTTGGCCATTGCCAGCGCCGTTTAAGGAGCGGTGTTTTTAACTATTTTAAATACATATATTTGTGTATATACTTTTAGATTCACCAGAGAGATAAAATCTGTAAACAGATGATCTTGCATTATACTGGGGTGAAATTTATTAAAGTCGGCTCCCAAATAGCTCTACCGGGTTACGGTGAGCATATATTATATATATATATATAGTATATATAGTAATTTGGTGGACTAATCCACGAATTCCACCCAAATATTAAGAAGTTGGCCAGAAACTTAAAAAATGCAAATAAAAATTGTTAAAGCAATGTGTTGTTGTTTAATTCACATGCATAAATGAAAAAATGCTGCTAAATACACAGACACAAACCACAGCACACACACAACACCTATATATATATATTTAATTATATATATGATTTAAGATAGCGTAGACATGGAATCAATCCTGGTTTCTGACAGTTTCTGCGCCTTTGTGATATACACTCAGATTATCATCGATCTATACAATATAATCAATATATTACAGTATTATCTATATCAATATATCACATATATATATATTATATATATATATTATATATTAATATATCATAACTCAGAACGATATATGTATCATAACGAGGTATGTCGCATAAGCCAACTCAGTTGTAGTAAGTAGTCGTCGTTATTAGTAGCTGTTAGGTCAGAACAACATAATACACGCAAGCTGTATAGTCCACAAGGGGCTTTGTATTTATTTCTAGGACTGTGGGCTCTTCAAATTTTAACCTTTGTTTGTTCTTATTTCTACTTCCGCTCTTTCTCTAGAATCGAATACGTTTATTTTTTAATTCCAATTCCCAGTAGACCCTAATAATTACGATATATATATATATATATATATATATATATATAATATATATATATATATATATATGAATAGAGAATAAATGAGAAAAGTATTGGCATCAAAAGGTGCTCATGTTAATAAAGCAGAGTAGATTTATAATCAATAAGTATGGTATTATGGGATGATTTGGACTCATAAATTAAAGTTTCATGGTTATACAATCCTCAGATGAGTCAAATGGTTGAGATCTTAAATATAAATATATAAACACTAAAAAACTGCTGGATTTTTAAGATCTCAACCATTTGACTCATCTGAGGATTGCATAACCATGAAACTTTTTATGAGGTCCAAATCATCCATAATACCATTACTATTGATTATATATATTATATATATATATATATATATATATATATATATATATGTGTGTGTGTGTGTGTGTGTGTGTGTATGAATGGAAAGGGAAATGAATCCGACAATATGAGGAAAAAATGAGTAAAGAAAAGAAATGTAGATGGATAAAAATGAATTTTATCGATATCACTTTTAATCGATGTCACTTACACATGTGTTTCGGTCCGTTTATCAAAATGTATACGGATTTACGCTATTATTATTATTATTAAAATAATCAGATGGAGTTGAAATGATGATAATAATAACAATAGCAAAAATGTAAAAATATTCCGTACACAGAGAGATTTTTTTACGACCTTCATCAGAGTGAATTTTTTATTTTTTGAGCAGAGATAAAAATCCGTTGGAGACAAGACAGAATTTTAAATGTTCGAAAAAAGAATATTTTTTGAATCATTTGGAACGCAGAGATCGTTAAAAATTTGAAAGTTTTCTTCTCTTTACTCATTTTTTCCTCATATTGTTCGGATTCAATTCCCTTTCCATTCTTACCACACACACACACACACACCACACACACACATATATATATATATATATATTATATATATATATATATATATATAATCAATATTCATTAGATTTATCGTTTTGTTTAGAAGTAGGTTATATTCTCTTATAGTGACTTTTACTACACGACAGTATGAGAAGTAAATACACAAACGATGTGTTTTGATATGGCCTTTTTTTAGCCGACAATTTATATATACATATATTTGAATAAATAAATATTGAATAAATATTAAATATTTGATTTAAAACACCAAAGAATTTACTCTGACGAAAGCCGTTATTCATTGTATACTAAATTGTTTTTATAGTTTTATATTCTTCACGTTCATCTCTTTCTTTTATTTCTTTTTTCTCCCCTTTTCTCATTCTTGTTCTTGTTGTTGTTGTTGTTTTGTTGTTGTTGTTGTTCTTCTTCTTCTTCTTCATCTTCTTCTTCTTCTTCTTTATGCTTTCTCTTTTCTTCTTACCTTTCTTTCCTTTTCTTTCTTTCTTTCTTTCTATCTATCCTTTTTATTCTTTTATTTTTCTTTCATACTTTTAATTCTTTTAACTCCTTTTGTTGTTGTTCTTCTTCTTTAACTTTTTCTTCTTTTTGCTTTCATCTTTTACCTTTCTCTTCTTCCTTGTTTTTATTTTCTTCTCTCCTTTCTTTCTTTCTTTCTTTCTTTCTTTCTTCTTTCTTTCTTATTCGCGTTTCCCTTCTCTTTTAATCTTCTTCTTCTTCTTCTTCTTCTTCTTCTTCTTCTTCTTCTTCTTCTTCTTCTTCTTTTACCTTTCTCTTCTTCCTTGTTTTTATTTTTCTTCTTTCTTTCTTTCTTTCTTACTTATTCTCGTTTCCCTTCTCTTTTAACTTCTTCTTCTTCTTCTTCTTCTTCTTCTTCTTCTTCTTCTTCTTCTTCTTCTTCTTCTCACACTCTCTTCTTCGAATTTACTTCTTCGCCCTTCATGTTACCTTCCTTCTGTTTTCAATATTGTTGGCACGCGAAAAGCGAAACATGAACAAAAAAAAAAAAAAAAAAAAAAAAAAAAAAGAAAGAAAGAGGAAAAACATCCCAAAACAACAAAGAAAAAAAAACAAAAAAACAAAAGAAAGAAATATCTTAAGTAACCTCGCGATTTCGATTGCTTCTCTCGCGTAAAAAGTCATTTATTTATTTATTTATCTATTCTAACCATATTTCTCTTGTGGGAACCAAATGCGAACCAAATGGCACCAAGCTGCTTCAGAAATCGGGCATCGTTCTCAGTGAACATTTCATTGAATTTTTGGTTGGTTGGCTGGCTGGTTCGTTATTTTTGGATATCAACTGTTGTATCGTCGAGGTAAAATGATATGTCAAAGTCAGTTTAGGTTTGGTTTGGTTTGTTTTACGGCATATCAACCTCAGTGGGTCATTTAATGCCGATAAAGTTTTGAAATAAATCAATTCTTAATGGATAATACAATTTTTTTATAAATACATTTTTCTATTTAATCCATAGATGGGACCATAACAGGTACTACCACTCCGGGTCAGAGTGGACCAGGGAGCAATGGTAATGAAGGGGTGCTCCATATTCCCCAAACCTCCAGAACTGGAACCTCACCATCAGATAGAGTTTAATGTCATTCCCAGGACATGTAGACCCGCAGCCACCGCCTTCTAGCACCCATATGATAAAAAGGGGTTGGGGCTTGCCATAAGGGCAACAGGGTTGGGGCAATCATATAGGTGCTAGGGCTTGACGTGACCAGCCGATTGATTCAAAGTCAGTTTAATATTTACAATCTTAATTTATATATGACACAAAAAGGTTATTTCTTATAAGTCTAACATAAACCAAGGGGAACCACTCTTGACTGATAAATTATTTATTTTCCTATTAAACTAACCCTAAACCCTAACCCTAACACTAACTCTAACCCTAACCCTAACCATAACCCTAAAGCCTAAGCCTAAGCCTAACCTCATCTTTTTTCCTAGTAGATAAATAAATAAATAAATTATCAGTCAAGAGTGGTTCCCCTTTGTTTATGTTAGACTTATAGGAAATAACCCTAATTCTAAATAGGTAATTCAATAGTTGGATTGGTTGATTGATTAGTTGGTTCGTTATTTTTGGATATCAACTGTTGTATCGTCGAGATAAAATGATACACAGAGGAAATTTATTGTTTGATATATTCATTTAACACCAGTATCCGATGCTAACGGATACATACAACCCTCCCCAGAAAAATGAGTTATAAAACAATTAACAAGACAACTTACAATAAATAGAGGAGGATCAAATGCGGTATAGCCAACCGAAGTAAGATCAGTCCAAATATTAATCAGCTGGACCAAGTAACCAATAGGCACTCTAGTCGAGATCAGTTTTGAAAGGAACTGAATTTTGCTTTTCACTGGTTGTTAGTAAACAAAATCAACAGACGATACAAACCGAAGACATGTTTTTATACTAAAATAGTTTTTTATTTTATTTTTTTTTAATTTTGGGAAAAAATAATTTGTCTAAAAGATAAAAATAACTAATATTGTTATTTATTTTTATTTTTTAGTATAAAAACATATCTTTGGTTTGTATCGACTGATAATGTTGTTTACTGTTATATCCCGAAATGTAGGATGTACAAATGATAATTATTAGGTTGTAATAATGGCCGATTGAAGTGCTCGGTTTTGAAATGTCATTTCAACATATAATTTGTTGTTTATTTCAGGTGAATTTTTGCATATATAATAATTAAAGTGTGCTCAAAAATAAAATTTAATTCATTTTCAGATAGAAAGTATTTTGAAAAATAGGAGCCTTCAAAGATGAACATGCCTAAACATGACCTTCGCCCTTCTTGTGTTGCATGAGTTCAAGCTTGGGCACAATGCATCCGAAACTGCTGCCAGTATCAACAAAGCATGGGGAGATTAATCCACAAGTGATGGGACTGTACGAAGGTGGTTCCAGAAATTACGCAGTGGAGATGAGAGTCTTGAAGATGAAGAAGATAGAGGACAACTTGCAGTCTTGACAATGAACAATTGCAGGCAGTTGTTGAGCAAAATCCACGACAAAGTGTCAGAGAGATGTCTCAAACACTTGGTGTCAGCATTGCAACAGTTTCACGCCATTTACAGAGTATTGGAAAGGTGAAAAAGCTGGGTTCCTCATGAGCTCAATGAGCACCAAAAACTTTTAAATTTTTAAATGGTAAAACTTTTCGATCTAAAGAAGAGGTGGAATCATCATTTAAAGATTTTGTTGCATCACATCCAATAACTTTTTACCAACGCGGAATAAATGACCTCGTAGATCGATGGCAGAGATGCATAGCTGCCCAACGCTCGTATTTTGACTAATTTTAACAGTTCTACTGTTAATGTGTCAACAATAAATATATGTATTTGAAATCGGCTATTATTTTTGTAACAACCTAATAAAAACAGGGAATTATGTTTAACAATAACAATGTCTGTTTTATTTATTCTCACTGACAGGGAATACAGTCAAATGGTTTGGGATACAGTTCAGCTGTGTGTATGATACATATGCTCACGTATCAGGCCGGTCTTTGGGTCATATTGTAGTTACATATGGGGCCGTCCTTTGATAATAAATCCTTTGGTTCCTCTGGTAAAAAGTCCTCAGTTCCTGGTAAAGAGTCCTTCGATAATGAATCCTTTGGTTCCTCTGGTAAAGAGTCCTCAGTTCCTGGTAAAGAGTCCTTCGATAATAAACCCTTTGATTCCTCTGGTAAAGAGTCCTCAGTTCCTAGTAAAGAGTTTCCAGTTCCTTCGTCAATGATTGCAAGTGGACTGTGGAAAATATCCGTGTTTAAGTAATGTATCAGCCACGCAGAATGTCTTGTTGATTTGCCGGGGAGTAAACCACGTGCCCTTGGATAGTCTATAAATCAAGGTGGGGAATTAGAGCACACCTTATATTTCCAAAATATTCCAACACGAACCGTTCGAGTAAGACGAACAGGGCACGCTGGACACAACTGGAGACACAGCGGCGACGAACTCATAAGTGATGTTCTCCAATGTAAACATGCACATAGGCACGCCAGTGTGGGTCGTCCAGCGAGGGCCTATATCAATCAGTTCTGATTCCGGATGCTGCGCGGAGGACCTCCCGAAGGTGATAACCGACAGGGACGGTTGGTGAGAGATTGTCATGGACATCCGTGCTGCCAGCGTGACATGACGATGATAATGATGATGATGATGATTTCATGTAACTAATAATAATGCTTTGACAATAATCATAGGTTGAAGTAAATATGTATTTACCTAACCCGTTCGTGACGGTCAGGATGTGACACAAGGTTGCAAATATGGGGCACCCAACGAGGATCGAACTCGCTATTCAGTAGTAATGGATGCTATCTTATCAGCAGGAGTTGGTATACGGACAGTTTCGCAAATTGGGTGATTTTGGCTTAATTAATTAATTATATCCCTTAATCAGTAAAAATAAATAACCAAATTTGGCATGTTTCTTAGATAGAAGGATATTAATATGTATGCAAGATTTCGAATCAGAGTGACCTCCCGTTTTGAACTTATACGTCGACACGTACATACCAAAAATGTAGTCTTATATATATATATATATATATATATATAGATATATAGATATGTGTGTGTGTGTGTGGGGGGGCTTGTGAGTGTGTATATCTATACCCATCCATCTATGTATCTTTTAAAAACCAAATTAAAATAAGTCTTTGTTTAAAGAAAAGTATGTCTAAGGATATATTTACCCCAAGCAACGTCGGGTACGTCTGCTAGTCTTCAAAAAAGGAAGTGAAAATTTCAAATCTGCCCTTTTTCGATGACAGCCTAGTTTTGTTGTTTTGTATTGTTTTTTTTTATTTTATATCTGCTTCTATGGAAAAGTCTATGAACGAATGTAGTTATTTACTAAGTTTAGCCTAGTAGTGGTTCAAAACCACAAGTATGGGACACTCAGTGAGGATCGAACTCACTAGCAATGGTCTGCTAAATTAGATTTGAGGGTCTGGGGTTCGAGTCCACATATGGGCTCCAAAAAAGAGCCGGTTTAGCGCAGTCGGTAGAGCGTCGGACTAGGAACCACAATGTTCCAGGTTCGATACGGGTCATCGCCAACTCAGCGAATGAGTAGCACAGGGATCTGTGCGATAAAGTGAGGAGCTGATGGTAGGTGTGGCGCTCCACCTCAGACGCAAAAACAATCTCCTTGGTCTACCGCTAGGGAAAAGGGGATAGACTCCCTCGCTGTCTCGCTGATACCGACTTTAGACCACCCCGACGACTTTACTTTACTTATTCGTCACCAAAAATTGCTATGAAAATAAAGTTGTTGGAATGTTATCATGGTGCTAATGCATAAGAGCGCGCAAGAGATAATATCATTAGATTACACATGAAAACCATTATATTTCACGGAAATACCCAAAACGGTACCAATGCAGAATAGCGCAAGAGAGATTGTATTGTAACGTAGGTTTAAAGTTCAACATACTTTTGGATACAAATAACTCCGACAAAGGTTAATAGACAAACATTTAATACATACAGCACATGGATAACAGTAGAATACAACGTTCATAAAAAGATAAACAGAGTTACACAAATAAAGATAGACACATTCATGAAAGATACAAAGTATAACATAAAAGAGTACAGACATGAGACTAGCGATAGTCCATGCTGTAAAGAACTTACAGTAATGTAAGGGGGGCGGAGCCCCACGAGAGGGTTTAGATAGAATCTACCCCATGTGGCTCGTAGTTGCTGAAAACTATAAAGAGAGCGAAAGGCTTTGAAACCGGCGCTTAAATACTCGTGCCCTAGCGGGCATCATCAAACTAAAAGGGCAGACAACTCCACCCGGCAAATACCAACTAACGCTACAGTATCATTAAATTACGTATAAAAAGCATTACATTTCACGGAAACACCCGAAAGCTTTGAGACGCTAGGACTAGGGTTAGGGTAAAGATTAGGGTTAGTTTTAGGGTTAGGGTTAGTGTTGAGATTAATGTTATTGTTAGGGTTAGCGTTAGGGTTATTGTTAGGCTACTTCGAGAGTTTCTGTAATCTAATGCTATTTATACATAAAAATGCGATTCTAATGATATTATCTCTTGCGCGCTATTACGCATTTGTACCGAAAAATTGCTATTAATATAAAGTTATTAGAATGTTATCCTTATACAGGAATTTTTGAATCGATCGAAAAAAAATTTTGTGAAAACTACGCTCTGCTACCAAGATCTTCATAACAGCTGCTATGAAGATCTCTCCCCCTGAAGTTAGTGTGCAGATGCAGGGGTCATTTCTAACTGTTTGAAATGCATCTTAGGGTTAGTTTTAGGGTTAGGGTTAGGGTTGAAATTATTGTTATTGTTAGGGTTATTGTAAGGGTTATTGTTACGGTTAGTGTTAGGCTACTTTAGGAGTTTCTGTAATCTAATGCTATTTATACATAAAATGCGATTCTAATGATAACAATAAATGTATGTATTGAAAATCGACCATTATTTTTGTAACAACCTAATAAAAACAGGAAATTATGTTTAACAATAAAAATATCTGTTTTATTTATTCTCACTGACAGGGAATACAGTCAAATGGTTTTGGATAGAGAGCTGTGTGCATGATACAAGTGCTCACGTATCAGGCCGGTCCTTGGGTCATAGTGTAGTCACATATGCGGCCGTCATTTGTGTTATGTGTGTGTTCACATATGGGGCCAGTGGCCTTGTCGACTCTCTGCCGAGAGTCCTTATTTAACACAGGGTAGAAAATACTTATACACTAAAAGTGACTTAAACTAGCCCAACCGTGCTGACGCACGTGGATCACTAGTTCAGGCGTGCTGACTCACGTATGTACAGTCCAAAACCCCAGTGCGCGCTATTACGCATTTGTACCGAAAAAATTGCTATGAATATAAAGTTATTAGAATGTTATACTTATACAGGAAGTTTTGAATCGATCGAAAAGAAAATGTGTGAAAAATCGATATTCAATAAATAATTGGTTGCTTTATCAAAAATTTAAGTAAGAACGCTGCAATACTGTTAAACCTTTCTAAATTGTCGATTTCTTTCTTTTAGTTTTCAAGAAACCGGTGCTAATCGTGTCCTGTAATTCGTGAGGAGAAAAATAAAAGAGAAAAAATTGGGGAAAAAAAAAGAAAAAGAAAGAAAGGAAGAAAAAAAAGGGTAAAAAAAAGAAAAGAAAAGAAAGAAAAGAAAGAAAAAAGAAAGAAAGAAAGAAAAAACAGCCAAGAAAGTCAGACAAAACGAACCGTAAAATCTTTGCAGATGGAGCCGTTTAGTCTACAGAGAGAGAGAGAGAGAGAGAGAGAGAGAGAGAGAGAGAGAGAGAGAGAGAGAGAGAGAGAGGGATTGCTACAAGAGGAGAGAGAGATGAGGAGATTACTACAAGATGAGAGAGAGAGGGAGAGAGATAGAGATTATGTAAGGGGAGAGAGAGAGAGAGTAGAAGAGATAAAGGGGGAAGAAGAAACGTGACTTTTTCACAAAGCCTAAGTTAATTAACGGAACGCCGCAAGCAGGTCACTTAAAAAACCAAAAATCGCGTCCAAAATCAACGAAACGGAACGAAAAACGAAATCAACCGGAATTCACTTTCTCTTGGCTCAGGCAAGGTTTTTTTTCTTCCTTCTTTTAGAGTTGTAAAGTTTTATACCTCCATTTTGAAAGACAAAAAAAAAGTCCTGAGTGAATAAATAAAATCAATAAATTGGTTGGCAATAAGTAAAGTAAATAATGAAAAACGGATATCAAAATAGAACGTTTTGTATGTCTACCTTCCTTTGTTGCTAGGAGCAACGGAATGCGGCGGTCTTATAGATTCTCTTATCCCGGAATGTATGGCTTCTTCATCATTTCTATCAGTTTTCCTTCCGTCCGTTCTTCTTCCATACCCCTCTTTCCCCTCATTCTTATTCACCCCTCCTTTTTCTTCATTCCGTGATTTGTTGTTGTTGTTGTTGTTGTTGTTGTTCTTCTTCTTCTTCTTCTTCTTTTCATTCCTTATTTCTTTCTTTCTTTCTTTAAGCTTTTATTCAGTGATTTCTTCTTCCTCTCCTCTTCTTTTTTTAACCTCCTCTTTCTTCATCTCCCCTGCCTTCTTTTTACTTTCATTACTTCTTTCTTTCTTTCCGTTATTTCTTCTTTTCTTTCTTTTTTCTTTTCCTTCATTTACCTGCTTGTCTGTCAGTCTTCCTTATGTGATTTCTCCTTATTGTACTTTGCTCTTCTTCTTCTTCTTCTTCTTCTTCTTCTTCTTCTTCTTCTTCTTCTTATTATTATTATTATTATTATTATTATTATTCAACCGTACTCTTTCTTCCTCACCGCCTCTTTATCATTTTCTCTCTTTAAATTTTCCTTCAGTGATTTCTTCTTCATCTTCTCTTCCTTTTTCACCTCTTTTTTCTTCGCCCCCCCTCCTTCTTTCTTTCAATCTCTCTTCCGTTATTTTCTTTCTTTCTTTTTTCTTTTCATTCAATTTGACTAACTGCTTGTCTGTCAGTCTTCTTTAGTCAATTCTCCTTGTACTTGGCTTCTTCTTCTTCTTCTTCTTCTCGTCCTTCTTCTTCTTCTTCTTCTTCTTCTTCTTCTTCTTCTTCTTCTTCTTCTTCTTCTTCTTCTTCTTCTTCTTCTTCTTCTTCTTCTTCTTCTTCTTCTTCTTCTTCTTTCTTCTTTCTTCTTCTTCTTCTTCTTCTCTTCTTCTTCTTCTTTCTTCTTCTCGCCCTTCTTCTTTCTTCTTCTTCTTCTTCTTCTTCTCGCTTCTTCTTCTTCTCTCTTCTTCCGTCTTCTTCTTCTTCTCTTCTTCTTCTTCTTCTTCTTCTCTTCTTCTTCTTCTTCTTCTTCTTCTTCTTCTTCTTCCTTCTTCTTCTTCTTCTTCTTCTCGCCCTTCTTCTTCTTCTTCTTCTCGCCCTTCTTCTTCTTCTTCTTCTTCTTCTTCTTCTTCTTCTTCTTCTTCTTCTCTCGCCTTCTTCTTCTTCTTCTTCTTCTTCTTCTTCTTCTTCTTCTTCTTCTTCTTCTCGCCCTTCTTCTCGCCTTCTTCTTCTTCTTCTTCTCGCCCTTCTTCTTCTTCTTCTTCTCGCCCTCTTCTTCTTCTTCTTCTTCTTCTTCTTCTTCTTCTTCTCGCCCTTCTTCTTCTTTCTTCTCGCCCTTCTTCTTCTTCTCTTCTCGCCCTTCTTCTTCTTCTTCTTCTTCTCGTTCTTCTTTCTTCTTCTTCTTCTTCTTTTCTTCTTCTTCTCGCCCTTCTTCTTCTTCTTCTTCTTCTGCTTCTTCTTCTTCTTCTTCTTCTTCTTCTTCTTCTTCTTCTTCTCGCCCTTCTTCTTCTTCTTTTTCAAAATGACTCGATTTGGCATTAAATGACCCAAAATGTGTTGATATGATGTAAAACAAAACAACCATATTCTTTTCTTCCTTTATTCCTGTCTGTCATTTCTATGTG
The DNA here is from genome assembly GCA_023376005.1 of Doryteuthis pealeii. Lineage (NCBI taxonomy): Eukaryota > Metazoa > Mollusca > Cephalopoda > Myopsida > Loliginidae > Doryteuthis > Doryteuthis pealeii. The sequence goes on from CM042170.1 coordinate 53,152,777, forward strand.
TATCTTTTCTCTTTCTTCCTTTCTTCTTTCTTTTTTTCCCTGTCTATCAGTCTCCTTTCTATATTTTTTCTTTCTTTCTTTCTTTATCTCTTTGTGCATATCAGTCTTTCCTTCCTTCCTTCCTTCCTTCCTTTCTTTCTTTCTTTCTTTCTGTCTTTTTTTCCATTTTTTCTTTCTTTTTTTTCCTGTCTGTCAGTCTTTCCTTTCTTTCTTTCTTTCTTTCTTTCTTTCTTTCTTTCTTTCTTTCTGCTATTCTTCTTCTTCTTCTTCTTCTTCTTCTTCTTCTTCTTCTTCTTCTTCTTCTTCTTCTTCTTCTCTTCTTCCCTCCCCTCCTCCTTCCTCCTCCTTCTTCTTTCTTCTTCTTCTTCTTCTTCTTCTTCAACAACAACAACAACAACAACAACAACAGCAGCAGCAGCAGCAGCAGCAACATTCTAATGGAAAGAACAGTGACGACAGAAATAAGTGCCAAAAGATGCTGATGAAAAGGCCCTGTCTCGTCCAGACCCCATTCAAGACCGTTTCCTTTGTCAAAGGAGAGAAGAGAGAAGAAGAAAAAAAAATCATTGAAATAAAACCCAGACACGTTAGGGTGAGTTTTTGACTCCCCACGAGCCTTACTCTATAATTTCCTTTTGGTCAGAGGCGGGAATTTCCCAATTCGCACAGACGACAACCGAAAAATGGGGAGAAAAAAAAAACAAAAACAAAAAACAAACAAACAAGAAAAGTAATAAATTGAAGAAGAAGTGAAGAAAGCTTTGTCGTGTATTGTGTTCTTATCTGTTCGTCTTTTCGACTTTCTCCAATTTCCTTTCAAGATTTCCATTAGCGTCTCATTTCTTTCTTTTTCACCCAATTATCTCCCCTTTCTTACCGCTCTCTTGTTTTTAATTTTCTTCCTCCTAATTACATTTTTTTTTAAAACTCCCGTTTCTCTTTCTTCTGTCCGCTCTAATTATTTAATTGTGATGTTCTAGACATTCTGCCTTTTGTATTCAAAACTTCTCCATTTTGTTTTCTCAGCATTTGAGAATTGTGGCCTACAAACACATCACACATCGCGAAATAATACCAGGCAAGCTGATATTGGGGAGATCGTTATTACTGAATTGTGAGTTCAGTGCGGCGCGTGGTGTACTAGTGAGGTGCGAGGTGTATTGATTAGAATTATAGGAAATGGACTTGTCAACCCGAGTTCAAATCCTGGACGAAGCCACCGTTCACATAGCGCTAATACCCTTGGGAAAGGTATGAATCCAACTATTCTCCCTCGAGCTATGGGTAAATAGTAGTCAGCAAAAAAAAAAAAAAAACAACCCCCCCCCCCCAAATTTACTATACATTTAATGTTGAAAAATATTTTTTTAAACCGAGTTTAATTGAAATTATACATTGCAATACTAACATAAACAACTGAGACTAATGTGTCTACCGTTGGGTTCAATAATTAATTTCAATGGTTAATTAAATGTATAGTAATTTTTTTAAGCAATACGTAATTAAAAACAACTTTAATCCTCAAACCCCTAAACCGTAACTCAGTTCGCATAAAGTTCATTCAAACTATCATGGGGGACCACCAAAAAACTTTCCGTTTTAATTTTCCGACCAATTTGCAAGTTTAGCCGGGCAGACTGGGCTCTTTAAACCTTGGTTAGGCAACCATTCTAGGAGAAGGAAAACTGAATTCAAACATCTTAAATCGCCACTTGGGGTGGTCACTACTTGAATAAGCTCAGGCCTACTTAGTGATCTATTTTAATTTAAAAAAACATTTTTTTTCATTTAATTCGAGTTTGTTCCTCACTGGCTGTCCTATAAATATGTTTGAGACGCGTGGTGTAATTGTTAGAATCGTAGGAAATGGACTCGTCGACCCGAGTTCAAATCCTGGACAAGTCTGTTTACATTTCACATTATACTAGGGGGCGGTCGGAGAGATCCCCTCCGATCAATCAGCGAGTAACGTCAAGCCGCAGCACCTCTATAATTGTCTTAACACAGTTACCCTTATGGCAAACGCCTAGCCCCTTTTTATCATATATGTGCTAGAAGGCGGTGGTTGAGGTTCTTAGTGTCCTGGGTATGACGTTAAACTGCATTTAATGATGAAGTTCCAATTCTGGAGCTCTAGGGAGTGCGGAGTACCCTTTCATGTCCATTTCTCAATCCACTCTAACCCGGAGGGATAGTGCCTTTTAGGGTCTCATATATGAATTAAATAGATTAAAAAATCAGTATTGAAAATGTCTTTAAAAATTTGGAAATTAAAAAGTACCCATGAAGAATGAATAAAACAAAATGTTTTCGGTATAAAATAACCCAACAAGAGTTGACATGCCGGAAAATCCAACCAACCAGCCTTGACAAAAATACTCCACAACTACTCCCTAAAACCTAAATATTATTGCAGATATATAGATGTTTTTTTTTTTCAGATGGAAACCCCGACTAATTAATCTAGTAGATTTTATCCCCTCTGTCTCTCTTTCTCTCTTTCTCTTTCTCTTTCTCTCTCTCTCTCTCTCTTTCTCTCTTTCTTTCTTTCTTTTTGTCTTTCTTTTTCTTACTTTTGTCTTTCTTTTTCTTCCTTTTTTTACTTTATTTCTCTCTTTCTCCCTCCCTCTCTCTCTTTCTTTTTTCTTTTTCTTTCTTTCTTTCTTTTTTCTTTCTTTCTTTTACTTTCTTTCTCTCTTTCTCTCGCTCCCTTTCTTTTTTCTTTTTCTTTCTTTCTTTTTTCTTACTTTCTTTTACTTTCTCTCTCTCTCTTTCTTTCTTTCTTTCTTTCTCTTTATTTCTCTCTCTCTTTCTTTCTTTCTTTCTTTATTTATTTATTTCTCTCATTTCTTTTTATTCATTTCTCCCCCCCTCTCTCTCTGATTGTGTTAACACTTAAACACTTTATTACGTACCTCACACACTATTTTGCCCATTACAAATAAAACACTTCAGCTAATCTCATTTTTTCTTGTATTTTATGATGCAATATTTATTTTATATGATGCAAGTTTATCTTATGATATAAAATTCATTGACCAGTGCCTGAGGCGCCCCCTTGAGAGAGAAAAGCATAAATACATAAACCCGCCCTGTCGATGGGCGTTAGAATACACCGACTGCACCTCTGCAAAGGGGTAAGACTCCCCCCAATGGGGCCACCTGTTGGCCGTGAGTGGCGACCCATGATGCTTAAGGATGGAGTCTTGATGGATGAGCAGTCCATGACCTGCAATACTCCACTCAGACCCTTACTTGGGATAGACGGGCGGTCGGGAGAGTCCCCCTCCGATCAATCGGCTGGTCACGTCAAGCCCTGATATGGGTGCTAGAAGGCGATGGCTGAGGGTTTACATGTCCTGGGAATGACGTTAAACTATATCTGATGGTGAGGTTTCAGTTCTGAAGGTTTGGGGAATGTGGAGCACCCCTTCATCACCATTGCTCCCAGGTCCACACTGACCCGGAGTGGTAGTACCTGTTAGGGTTAAATAGAAAAATGTATTCATAAAAAATGTGTGTATCCATTAAGAATGAATTAATTTTAAAACTTTATCGGCATTAAATGACCCACTGAGGTTGATATGCCGTAAAACAAAACAAAACAAATAAACAAAAAATACTTAAACAACAAGTATAACACCATCAAATTCACATTTCGACAATTGGCTTATTATGTATGGTAGATCAAAAGCATAATAATTATTTGAATATTATAATAGTTTCATCCCATTCCTCGAAAAATTTACTTTGATCTTTTTTGTAACGTAAACTCTTTCTGTTAATTGATCCGTTTCTGTTTTTTTGTTTACATCACTACGACAATCGATTAGCTTATTATGTATGGTAGATCAAAAGAATAATAATTGTTTGTGTCTTTTGAGTTTCATGTTTGAGTTTTATGTCCGAATTAAAATAAAAAAGAAGTAAAAAGAAAGAAATGCTTGAATTTCCATACACCAGACAATTGTTTTGTAGATGAACTAAAAAACACCAGGATTTAATTATCATTGGATTATGGAAACGGTATATTTATAGCACTTTCAGACGTCCATACAAAAAAATATTATCCACAATCAAAAAAAAAAAAAAAATAAAATAAAATATATATATATATATATATATATATATATATATATATATATAATATCGAACTCTCTTCAATTTTAGCTCAGTCGGTAGGACGTCCGACTGGGAACCACAAGGCTCCGGGTTCGATATCGACCCTCACCAACTCACGTATGAGTGCGGTAAAGTGAGGCGGTGATGGTAGGCGTGGCGCTCCACTTCAAAACAATCTCATTGATCTAGCGCTAGTGAAAAGAAGATAGACACCCTTGCTGTTTGATTGATACCAACTTTAGGCTACGCCGACGACTTTACTTTATATATACTAGCAAATATATGCACCCTCCATGTGCAAGTATTTAAGTTTTAATATAATAAAATATCATATTAAATTAGAAAGGCTAATGAAACCGAATAAGAATGCAGATAACAAATTTGGAACAGAGGGGGTATGATTGAAAAATAGAACAACTTTGAAAGTAACTCTTCCATCATTTTCCATTACTCCCCTCTTTCATTGGTAAATTTTCCTAATTTAACTATTTAGTTAAAATAAGAAGTAAAGAATAATAGTAGTTATTTTTTCTTGTTAATGGATTTCTTTTAAGATTTATCCCGAGAGTTTTGCTCATATTCATTAAGATAAAACCAAACAATTAGAAATCAATAATACTAAGCATATATTTATTAAAATCCAATTTTTAAGATCAATATGCAAATCAGCCTGCCCATTCACACTATAATCCGCTATTTTGTTGTATATATAAATACAATTGCATGTTCTGTGTATGTAGATATGGTCAACAGTCTTAATGATGTAAAACAGTTTTATTAATAATTGAGGTTTAAATAAAAAATAAAATCATGGGGAATGTGATGTAAATAACGAGGGGAATTGTGATTTGTATAGTAATATAGTTTCGGTTACAGACAAAAACACACAATCTCCATTATAATAAGATATATATATATATGTCCCAATTTTGGCCGAAATAAATTTATTATGTAATTACGGTGTTGAGTTCTTCCTTCCTTTTAAAGATAAATATTGCTCTGTATATAATCTCAAAAGTTTATTATACATTGAGCTCTCTTTAGTGATTTAAAGATTCACTGTATTTATACATACTAGATCATACAATATAATACAGTGTATCTTAGAAATCACATATAGAATCATCCCTTACTACCAAGTTTTGGATAAATCTTTATATATATATATATATATATATATATATATATATATAAATAATTTTTTTCACTGAACAGATGGACTCGCCACTTCTAATACACTTCACTGCCTGGATTATAGTGGCCGGTCAAACACTTTAAAACATTTTTAATTTTTAAACTCTCCAAAAACAATATCTTCACCAAAAATGTTTCTCCTGACGATGATCTAAGTTCGAAACTAGATGAGAAAAATAAACAACATAAAAGAAATATTCCTGTTTGTCTTATCGCTTTGTTTACTTTATATATATATATATATATATATATATATGGCCTAAAGTCAGTATTAGCCAGACAGCGAGGGAGTCTGTCCCCCTTTCACTAGCGCTTGACCAAGGATATTTTTTGGCATCTGAGGTGGAGTGTCACACCAAACATCACTTCTTCACTTTACCGCACAGATTCCTATGTTACTCATACGCTGATTTGGCGAAGGTCTGTATCGAACTCGGAACCTTGTGGTTCGTAGTAGGATGCTCTACCGACTTAGCTAAACCGGCCTTCATAGCTCAGTCGGTAGAGCATCAGACTTTTAAGCACAGAAAGGTAATCAAAATAATAGCGGAAAAACGGCCTATTTTCTATATGTTAGTATCACATGTGTGGTACGTACCACACATGTGATACTATCCTGGTCACGGCACCAAATGGGAAACTATATGTGCACACGTACCACACTGATATCACTCTCTTCTTCAACCTTCCTGGTACCGGATAGTACCATGTGGTCTCACTCTCACGCACACGAATTAGCGATATCAATGTGGTACGTGTACACATATAGTTTCACATTTCCTACGGTCAAATATACAAAAAGGGTAGTAGCCAAGCCAAGACAATTTAGTACTCCTGAAGAAGGTGTACCTTGAACACCGAAACCATGTCAGAGAGAAAAAGTTTTTTTCTACAACTATTAATGCTCTATACTTTACGCAATAAATTGAGCACTTTTTGGGTTAACTACAAACTTTACTACAGTGAAAACGTGGGAGTAGCAGTTGAACAATATATATATATATATATATATATATATATATATATATATATAAGTCATCCACAGACACCGTGTTTCGACGTTTCACGTCTCATCAGTGTGGCTAGACACAACAACTAACTCCGACCAGAAGCGAACCCCGACTGACTTTACGCCTGTCCGATTCATTAAACTGGTGGAATTGGTGTAGCAATCCACCTAAGGAAAGCGCTCGCGAAGAAAACTTTGGTGGATTGCTACACCAATTCCACCCTGACATTAAAAAGATGGCCAGACAGTTAGAAAGGATCGAACAAAAACTCGTCCGACAAGAATCGTTTTAAAATAAAATATGCTGCCTAAGTACACTATATATATTATATATACTAGCAAATATATGCACCATCCGGGTGCAAGTATTTAAGTTTTAATGTAATGAAATATCGTATTAAATTAGAAACGCTAATGAAACTAAATAAGAATGCAGATAAAAAGATTTGAAACAGAGGAGGGTATAATCGAAAAATAGAACAACTGAAATTTACTCTTCCATCACTCTCTTCTTTCATTGTTATTTTTTCTAATTTAAGTATTTAGTTAAAATACGAAGTAAAGAATAAAATGAGACCTATCTTTTCTTGTTAATGGATTTCATTTAAGATTCATTGAAGAGATTTTTACTTATATTCATTAAAATAAAATCAAACAGTTAGAAACCAATAATACTAAGCATATATTTATTAAAATTACATTTCTAATATCAATATGCAAATTAGCCTTCCCGTTCACACTGTAAACCGCTATTTTGTTGTATATATAAATACAATTGCATGTTATTAGTATGTAGGTATGGTTAACAGTATAAATAATGTAAAACAATTTTATTAATAATTGAGGTTAAAATAAGGATAAATTCATGGTGAATGTGACGTCAATTACTAAGGGAATTGTGACTTGAGTAGTGATTTAGTTTCGGTTACAGACAGAAAAACACACAATCTCCATTATAATAAGAATATATAAGTAAAGAATATAACAGAAGACTTATATTTTTTGCATTATAGCCTATTTCCTGAGGGTTAGACAAAGTGTCTAACACCCCCAATCATCAGATGCGAATGATGAATCCTTTATTACTTTTAAGGCATTTGAAAACAGGTTTTATATATCCTGTGTTCCTCTGTTGTGTGTCATAAAAATGGGGATTTGCCCAATTTGTAATTTGCTGTCGGTAATTTATTAGGAATTCCTGTTAAATCAATCTATTCCAGGTTTCAACTAAAAGACAACCCCACTTCCCTTTGATTTTATTTATTATTTATTTATTCATCCTATCTTCCTTCATTTTTGTTTAATTCTATTTTCAACTATTTCCCTAAATTACTTTATATATATATATATATATATATATATATATATATATATATATATATATAAAGATCTAAGTGAACTTGTTTTATCTACTTAATTATTTAACTGATTCAATATATATATATATATATATATATATATGAATATATATATATATATATATATATATATATATATATATATATATATATATATGAGAAGTAAACAAACAGACGATGTTTGTGATATGGCTATTTTCACCCGACAATATTTGGGAGAATATGTGCTTAATTGAAGTCGAACCTAATTTTTATGAAAGTTAATTAATTAGGCGGGATTACCTATTAAATTTAAGGCTAAACAAATCGAGAAAAATCAATCTCTGTATGTACATTTCGGCCTATTAGGCCTCATCAGCAGAGCTATAGATACAAAGACTGCCCCGTGTGCGATTCGAAACCTGATTGTCAAGCTGACTATCAAGCGTCTTACCACCACACCAAACGGACTTAGCAGATTTCTTCGTTTTGTTAAGGAGTAGGTATTTATATTCCTCTTAGTTTTCTATCAATTGGACTACTGCCACTTCCCTCTCTAGTCGATTCATATGCCATATACAAAATAAAAAAAATACAACTAAAGAGTCAAACAGAATAAAAAAAAGCAAATACAAAATACCTATAAAAAAAACAACCAATAAAAAAGAGAATCCCCGCCCCCCCTTCAAAAATCTGTACTATACAAAAAAACCACACAAAAAACGAACAAAAAAAAAAAAGATGCCCTCTACACGAAACATATAACGAGAAAGATAAAAACATTAACAAGATGAAAGTAATAAAACAAATACAGAACAATGTTATGTAACTACTACAATA
>CM042170.1:53161378-53168878 GCA_023376005.1 Doryteuthis pealeii
AGAGGAGATGGCCAAAGCAAGAGCAACGCTCGAGCGGATGCGCACCTGTCTTAACAGAGTGCGATCCTTAATGGAAGAAACCTTTGGTTGCTCCTTGGTGTCCCTTAGTGTTGGGTATGATCTTTGGTTGCTCCTTGGTATCCCTCAGTGTTGGGTATGATCCTTTGTTGTTCTTGTGTCTTAACGTGGGTGGTGTTCCTTACTGTCCCTTACTGTTGGGTATGATCCTTTGGTTGTAGGTCCGTTCGTCAATGTCGAATAACGTGCAAAGGAACGGTTGTCAATATCAGCGATTGAATAGTTAACTAACCACGTATTCGGGCTGTTGATTGGTTAGGGTTTAACCCACGTGACCTCGCTGACTCTATAAGCTTAAGTGGTGGATTACACGCCCTATAACACAAAAGAATCCAAGAAATAATAATAATAATAATAATAATAATAGACAAGAGAGAAGCTCTGGCAGATGGACCAAAGGACAAGGAAACTCATGACTATGCACCAGGCATTACATCCGAGAGACGACATAGACAGACTATATGTGCCAAGGAAATAAGGGGGAAGGAGTCTCACCAACATTGAAGATAATGTAGATACGACAATCTGAGCACTTGACGAATATACTAATAAAAGTAAGGAAATACTAATTGCATCAGCCAGGAATAGCAATTGCAATATATTGACAAGCAGAAATACATAAAAAACAAAACAAACAAAAAACAGAAATGGGAAGAAAAACAACTACATGGGTACTTCAAGCGTCAAACTCAATAGATAAGACATCAGAAAACATGGACATGGCTAAGAAGAGGAAACCTCAAGAGAGAAACCGAATCTCTTATAATTGCAGCACAAGACAATGCCATACGAACAAACTATATAAAGGCAACAACAGATAAGAGGCAGCAGAATAGTAAGTGTAGAATGTGTGGAGACAGAGAAGAAACGGTTAATCATATAATAAGCGAATGCAACAAACTAGGACAAAAAGAGTACAAGACTAGGCACGACTGGGTAGGAAAGGTGATCCACTGGGAATTGTGCAAGAAATTCAATTTTTACCATACTACTAAATGGTATATACACAAACCGAAATCTGTCCTAGATACAAACCACATACAAAATCACAGCATTGTTAATATCAACTAGAATACTCACTATTGGGTAATTTGCACGTTTAGTTGTCAAAATTCCTAGCAAATAAGGAAATTAGAGTAACCTCTTTTGACTTTCACTTTGAACCAAACCGGTAGCTATTTTGAAAGTCTCCGTGCGAAATAAACAAATCCTAGAAACTTTTTCGAAAACAATACAAGTGCATGCTTTAACACAAAAATATCATAAAATGTGTTCTTAATAACAATTAAGTTCATTTCAGACAATTTTCTGCTAGGAATTTAGCCAACTGACTTTTGCTTTGAAACAAGAGACGGTAGCCATTTTGAATGTGTCGTGAGAAATATACAAATCTTAGAATCGTTTCGAAAACAATACAACTGCATGCTTTAACACAAAAAATATCATAAAATGTGTTCTTAATAACAATTAAGTTCATTTCAGATAAATTTATGTTAGGAAATTAGACAATTGACTTTCACTTTGAAACAAACGGTAGCCCTTTTGAATGTGTCCGTGAGAAATATACAAATCTTAGAATCGTTTCGAAAACAATACAACTGCATGCTTTAACACAAAAATATCATAAAATGTGTTCTTAATAACAATTAAGTTCATTTCAGATAAATTTATGTTAGGAAATTAGACAATTGACTTTCACTTTGAAACAAAACGGTAGCCCTTTTGAATGTGTCCGTGAGAAATATACAAATCTTAGAATCGTTTCGAAAACAATACAACTGCATGCTTTAACACAAAAATATCATAAAATGTGTTCTTAATAACAATTAAGTTCATTTCAGATAATGCGCACGCACAATTTTATGCTATGAATTTTAACAACTAAAGGTGAAAATTACCACCAAGTCTTGTTAATTGATTAATTCAAACAAGAATGGCCAGCCCAACACAGAAGAGCAACCCCAGAAGAATCAGCCCGAGAAAACATACCAACAAGAGAAAATGGCGACCGACTTAGACGAAGTAACCAATAAGCAGATATTAACAAGTAAGCCATCATCCTATCTCTACTCTGTCATTATATTCCCGAGATACTAAGTGGATATACAACATTCACGTTTCAGATAATGCGCACGCACAACTTTATGCTAGGAATTTTAACAACTGCGATATAAAGATAAAACAAATGAAACTCCTCTTACCTCGGGCTAGGAAAAGAAATGGCGCCCGAAAGTTAAGTTTCTTTTATAAGAGTACAGACCGGAAGTGAGGGGGTTTGTGGGAGAGGGTGGAGGGGTGGAGTAATAAATGAGCCGAATTTCTTGGCAGTCGGGTGAGCATCGTGACTGCGAGCAGACAGACAAATTTGAGTTGAGATTTCACAAGCTATTTCGGCTCATTTATTACTATTACAACAACTAAAGGTGAAAATTACCCACTATTGTCCTCGAGAGCTGAGGAGACTTGCTATCACTTAGACTCCAGTGTCCAAATTTATTACGCCAAATTGAAATGTTATTTAAAAGATTCATTACATTATACTTTATTATATTATTATACGTTGCTATTTTTCTTATTTGAAAAATTACAGAGTTTTCTTGGGGGGTGGAACGGATTAATAGCATTTCAGATTATTCCAGTGGGAAAACTGATTTGATATGCGAGGAAGCTTAGTTACGAGCGGAAGAATTAAACTCATCAACCAAGGTAACATTACTAAATTCTGAATAATCCTTGATAACAAATTATCAACTGTAATCATTGAACAATATTAATAACAGCAAAAACAACGACAATATAAAAAAAGAGAACGTGTCAACTAGTGGACTTTGTGGTTCCAGCAGATCACAGGGTGAAGCTGAAGGAAAATGGAAAAGATGGATAAATACCTGGACCTTGCCAGAGAATTGAAAAAGCTGTGGAATATGAGAGTGAAAGTGATACCAATTGTAGTTGGTGCACTTGGAACAGTCCCAAAAGGATTAGAACAGGGCTTGGAAAGTTTGGATATCAGAGGAAGGATTGAAACCATTCGGAGCACTGCACTGCTGCAATCTGCCAGAATACTCAGAAGAGTCCTGGAGACCTGAGGAGACTTGCTGTCACTCAGACTCCAGTGAAAGACCATCAGCTACGGTCCCAATATATGTACTAGTGTGGAAAATTCTCAAAAAGAGTGAACAAACAGGCGAAAGAAGAAAGACAGAAAAGATGGCGGAATAGGATTCAACAACACAAATGCAAAACAGGACATCAAAATATAAAAAAACGAATATTCTTCCATTAAGTCGGTGGAGAAATCACAAAGACAAAGGAATAATTGGATACAAAGGAAACAAAACATTTCGGGAACAAAATACGGAAACAGAATGAACACAACAGAAAAGACCAAATGGATAAATAACATGAAGTAGTATGATAATATGAATACTAGTAGTGAATAGCAGTACCTGTGGATATACCACAGTATGATAATTTAATTATTACAATATTTGATATGTTGATTTGAGAGCTATATTGAATTTGTGGACCATTCAAAAGAAGAAACATTAACAATCTTGATAATTAATTACACTGGTTTACAAAGAAATTGAGGCAAGCACAAAAATAGCTGTTTAACCTAATTTGGGGGTGCTGAATTCAGATTTGAAATCCGTTTTTACTCATCAACTCTAGTTTTTTAAATATTCATACTGTACATTTTGTACACACACTGTACCTAAAGGCCTATATGCATTCAGGGTTAATTTCTAATAGTGTGTGACTTATATATTCTTTTTGAGTTATTATGCAATAAATGTAAGTGATAGCATTACATTATATATATAGCTATATATCAAGACGGATTTTGCAGTTAAGCGTAGCCAACACGTCTCAATGAACAGTCAGTAGTGCACTGGCCAATAGTGCACTGGCAGTCAGCAGATCATCTAAGAAAACACATTTCTAACTGTCTGCGGTACTATGAATTGTGTACATTGTGTCATCCAAGTATATTTATTCCGTCAATGTTCTTTATCTATCCAGTTTTATCTGTAATAAGCTGCTGCACCTGTTGAAATAAGCACGTATATTACAACATTTGATATGTTAACTTGAGAGCTTTATTGAATTTTTGGACCATTCAAAAGAAGAAACAAAAATAACTCTTGATGATTTGAAAAAAGAATCAGCTTACGGAAATAATGACAATTATGAAGGAAAACAATGTTTACATTTTCACACCATTTAATCACTTGAAATTTAACATAGCCAAAAACAAGTTACAACTATAGCGTAACTAATCTGTTTCAATCGATCATACTGAAAAGAAAAAAAGAGTGTGTGTGTGTGTGTGTGTGTGAGAGAGAAGAGAGAGAGAGAGAGAGAAGAGAGAGAGAGAGAGAGAAGAGAGAGAGAGTGTGTGTGTTTATACTTTTTACATATTGAATTATTTTGCATTAGTTTTTAAGTAAACATATCAAACGTTGTAATGATTAAATTAGCATACTGTGATATATCCACAGTACTGTTAGTTTGTGCCAATCCTTTAAATCACAAATGCAAAATTGGTGATTTGTCCAAGTTAATGGCATTGAAATTGAAATCAGTGAACCGAGTTCAAATCCCAGCCGAGATAGTTTATGTACATTTTGCACAAATAACTTTGAGAAAGGTGTTAGATAATCATAACAAGCTTATGATTTATTTACGCACCTGTAGTTGGTTAGACTCAGAAAACGGGGTTGGGGTGGGGGTTCAGTGGAAAGTTACTATGGCCGATGATTGACAACCGGTGACATTCCGCTGACCTTCCGATACAGACGTGAGAATAAGTTTTAGTTTATTTAGAGATGCGACGCAGTTTTCAGAGTGAATGGACCTGTGAGTGGCCGCTCTGGCCAGCGTCTCCCCTCGCGGCGGAATCATGGACTGGGTTCTGTAAATAAAGCTTTATCAAGAAATCACCAAGTCTTGTTTGTTAATTGAATATTAAAAACAAGAGATGTTGGGCCATCGTGGAGTCCTTAAGCAAGAGCGCTTATCTAGTGGAATTGGATCCTTGATAAAGAGTCCTTGGTATTGGTAAAGATCTCGTAATCCTGTAAGTCCGTCCTCAATGAGTGCAGTTAGAATTATGTCCATTTTTTGGAGGGGGGTAAGTAGTGAATCAGCCACGCTGTATTGCTAGTGGTTGGCTGCAAGAATAACTCACGTGACCTTGGCTAGTCTATATATCCATGCGGGGAATTAGAGAACACCTTATATACTCAAAATATTCCAACAGCCCGAAGAAAACAACAAAGAAGATCAACCCCCAGCAGAAAGCCCTGAAGAAGTAAGCCCAGAGAAAATGGCGGCCGAGGTAGAAGCAGTAAGCAAAGTTGAAAAGTAAGACCATCATCCTCCTCCTCATTCATCCATCATCATCTACTCTCTCTCTCTCTCTCTCTCTCTCTCTCTCTCTCTCTCTCATATATATATATATATACCCGATGTATTATGTGAGTATTGTTGACAGCCTTCCGTCTACGAGAGACGATGGAATAGCCAAAGTGTTTTTTTTGTTTTGAATTACATAGCCTGAGTGGGTTCATATGGAGGATGAGATGTTGCCCATGCAGCAACCCCCTCTCCACACTGTCACTGTTATCCAAAGGAAAGGTAAGGAACCAATGCAGTTTGGCAACGGAGGTGTCGCAGGAGTTATCAACCATTGATAAGAATGAAAACACTGAATCCAATTTTGGTGGGCATGAAGCTACCAATTATTGTTACATAATTTATGAGCAGCTTATAGATTATGTACATACCTGTAGTTAGAATATTCAAACAAAGTTCGTTAGATTTAAAATCGGAGATAGGGAATTTTCCTTACCTGTTTGGGGTTATGAGTGGCATGATGATGGTCCTAACTGACCTTCCAATAGGCGCGCCGTGAGAATAAGTCTTAGTTTAGTTGAGATGCGACGCAGTTTTCAGAGCGAGTAGACCTATAGGTCACCGCTCTGATGTCGTTTCTCGATCCGCGGCGGAATCATGGGCTGGGTTTGTAAATAATGCTTTATTAAGAAACAACCAAGTATTGTTAAGTAATTTTAAAAACAAGAGATGTCAGCCCGAAGAAATCAACAAAGAATATCAAACCCAGCGGAAGGCCTGAAGAGAAGTAAGCCCTCTAGAGAAAATGGGCGACGACTTAGAACCAATAGAAGCAGTAAGCAGCGAGTCAACAAGCAGAACGTAAATAGTAAGAACTATCATCATATCATTTATAATCTCCATCTTCTGTATCTCTATCTATCTATCTTTATCTATTATATACCCGAGATATGATGTGGGTATATATATATATATATATATTTACCAACCCCTCCACACGTGCAGGATGTGACACAAGGTCAATTCAAGGGTTAGGGTTTAGGGTTAGGGTTTAGGATTAGGGTTAGTTTAATGGGAAAATGAATAAATAATATATGTGGGAGTTATAGGAAATAACCAAGTTTTTTTAAGTGATGTAAATATTTTTTTTTTTGTTGAATATTTTTTTAAATTCTTTTTTTAAAATTTTCATTTTTTAAATAGAGCATTAATTAGGACTGAGCCTATTCTGTATTGACCACCCAAGTGGATTCAATAGGTTTGAATTCAGAGTTTTCTTTATCCTAGACTGGTTGCCTAACCAAGGTTAAAGAGCCCAGTCTGTCCTACTATTTACAGATCTCTAATTAGGACTGAGCCTATTCTAGTAGTGACCACCGCAAGCGGATTTAATAGGCTTGAATTCAGAGTTTTCCTGCTCCTAGACTAGTTGCCTAACCAAGGTTAAAGACCCAGTGAAATAGATCACTCATTTGGACTGAGCCTATTCTAGTAGTGACCACCCCAAGTGGATTCAACAGGTTTGAATTCAGAGTTTTCCTTCTCCTAGACCGATTGCCTAACCAAGGTTAAAGAGCCCAGTTTGCCCTACTATTTATCCATAACTGGAGGGAGATTCGGATTAATACCTTTCACAAGGATAATAGCGCTAAGTGAAATGCAATTACCACATCCAGGATTTGAACTCGTGGCGACGAGTCCATTTCCCATGACTTTAACCATTACACCACGCGCTTCCAAACCAATTAGTATGTGGGTATATATGAGTATACAACACTCTTCTTTTATAAGACCTATTACGAGGGTAACGAAGAACGTGACTCATACGAAAGTTCCCATAATACTTTCATGTTCCATGCATTCTGTAAGCTAACTAATTCTGTTAAGAGAAAAGTCTAGTTCTTCTGAAAATAGCCGATGGGGCTAATAAATCTTCTCCGTAATTGGTTTAGTCTTACTTGATTGGATAAAATGTTTTCCTAATAGAATTCTTCCTTGTAGAGTTTTTGCTTCTATTATACTATACAGGAATTAGTTTCGTCTGATATATATATATATATA
>CM042170.1:53173878-53176475 GCA_023376005.1 Doryteuthis pealeii
ATTGATATCGATCTCATTTTTTGTATCTATCTATTTTTTCTTTCTTTTGTCTTGTTTTGTATCTCTTTCTTTCTTTCTTTTTTCTTTCTTTTCTTCTCTTTTTCTTTCTATTGTCTTGTTTTGATATATTTTTTCTTTCTTTCTATCTTTCTTTTGTCTTGTTTTCATATATCTGCCTTCTTCTTTCTTTGCTTGTCTTTCTTTGTTATCTTTCTTATTTTCTTTTGCTTTCTTTGTTCCTTGTTTTCATATCTCCTTGCTTTTTTTTTCTTGTTCTTTCTTCTAGGTCTTTCCCTTTTGTCCTTAGTTTTCCCTATTTCTGTCTTTATCCTTCTTTCTTTCTTTCTTTTTCTTTCTTTCTTCTTTTTCTTTTTCTTTTGGTCTTGTTTTCAATTCTTATTCTGTTTCCTTTCTTCTTCTTTCTTTCTGTTGCTATTCGTTTGTTTTGATATATGTCAGCTTATTTTTTTTTTGCTTTCTGATCGTTTCTTTTGTTTTTTATGCATACGACTCAAAGATTCTTTCTTTTTATCGTTTTCTTTTCCTTTTTGCATTTACTTTCTTTTTATGTTTCCGAGTGGCTTGGATTTGTGGATATATTCTTTTTTTGATCTTATTCTTGCTTTTCCTTCTTTCTTTCTTGTTTATTTTTATTTTCTCTCTCTATCTTCTTGTGTCTTGTTTTCATATCTCCTCTTCTTTTTCTTTCTTTTGTTCTTTCTTTCTTTCTTTCTTTTTTTTTTTCTTTCTTTTTCTTTCTTTTGTGTGGTCTTTGTTTTCCCAATATCTCGTTCTTGTCTTTTCTTTCTTTTTTTCTTTCTTTTTCCAGTGGCTGATTTGATATTTTTCTTTCTTCCTCTTTTTTTCGGTCGTTTTTTTCCTTTTTTCTTTCAAAATTTTGTATTACTTCCATTGTATTTCTTCTTTTTCTTTTTTTGTTTTGTGTTTTCTTGTTTCTTTTCTTTTTTTCCTTTTTGTTCCGCTTGTTTTCAATATATAATCTCTTTTTTTTTTTGTTCTTGTCTTGTCTTTTGGATCCGGTTTTTTGTTTGATATAATATTCTTTCTTTCTTCCTTTCATTTTTTCTTTCTCTTCTTTTCTTGTCTTTTTTTTCTTGTTGTCCTTGTTTTCATTTTGTCTTCTTGATCTTTCTTCTTTTCCCCTTCTTGTTCCTTTCTTGTTTTTCTTCTGCCCTCTTTTCTTTCTTTATTTCCAAGTGTTTCGTCTTGATTGTTTGGATAAAATGTTTGGATAACGCTCTTTTAGGTCTTTCTTCTGGTCGTTTTCGTCCCTTTTTCTCTCCTTTTCCCGCCTTTTTTCATTGTTTATTTTTTCCATTAATTAGGTGTGCCCGGTCGGTTTTAGCGCCTTCAGTGGTCGGGTAGAGAGTGTTCGGCGGGAAGCCGCAAAGGTTCGCTTGGTTCGATACTGGCGCCTGCTATGTAGAATGTATGTCTCGTAGTTCCGAAAGCACATAAAAAAAAAAAATCAACATAGATAAAAAAAAATTTTAAAAAAAAAGTGTCATAGATACTGGGCCCCCGCTCGACGGGTTAAGGGAGCAAGGAGGGAAGAAAAGGGTGAGACAAGAGATGGAAAGAGGGTAGGCCTGGGCGACAAAGCAAAGAGAACCGCAGAAAGAGAGAGATCAAAAAGGCGGACAAGCTACTCCCAGAAGGCATAACAGTTTTGTGTGGATTCAGCTGAACTCAAAAGACTGTATCAAGAATGGAATTGGGCTCAGGCAGAGTCACTAGCGCAGGAATGCGGATAATTCTGATTCATTCATACTATATTATTTTCAGATATGATTGCGGCCCCCGCCCCTCGTAGTTAGGATCTTTCGGGCATGTGTGGTTTAACACAAGCTAATGCAGGTAAACGGTAATAAGAGCTCAATGTGCTAGTGCCAAATCCCAAGAATTAATTCCTATATAAAAAAACACACCCTTCATTCATGCTAAGTCCCCCGCAGTGTTGATGCGCTATTCCAGATATACCTAGGCCCGCCCTCATGTAGATCCAAACGTTAAGAACGACGCCTCTCCAAATTTATAGATTTAAAAAGCTGTTGACTTGGGAATTCTTCTCTAGTTTAGAGGCAACATGTTTCTTGGTTGCTGTACCTTGTGCTGAAGTGATGCTTGCTGCAGGTAAAGTGCGGGTTGAAATAAAGATTATTGTATGAAGCAGAAATTTAAAAAGGTTTTTCCACTTCCAAATTTTTATTATTATAATTAGTTGAAGATGGAAAGTGAATGCGACATATCTGACAAGATAGATAAATAAAGGAAGAAAATGTTGAATGAATGAAAATGGGCTGAGTTAAATAAGATGAAACCGGGGCAAAAAACCAAACACGGTTATGGCGGTCTGTTTCGGAGGGCGCGAGTAGTTTTGTTCAATAGTACAACATTTAAAAATATGTTCCAGTGACAAAAACAAAAATAATATGACAAGACCTAATACTTCTTTCAGTCTTCCTCTCTCGCAGTGTGCCTCCGACCTTCTTCGTCTCATCTCTTCTCTCTCTTATGTCCTTCTCGTCATGTTCGGTCTCAGTCTTCGTGCTCTCGCTCCTGCCCTCCTCAGCACA
>CM042170.1:53181575-53256575 GCA_023376005.1 Doryteuthis pealeii
GCCTAATTTGCATATTGATCTTAAAAAATTGATTTTAATAAATATATGCTTAGTATTATTGCTTTCTAATTGTTTGGTTTTATCTTAATGAATATGAGCAAAAATCTCTTCAATAAATCTTAAAAGAAATCCCTTAACAAAAAGAAATAACTGTAATATTATTCTTTACTTCCTATTTTAACTAAACAGTTTAATTAGGAAAATTTATCAATGAAAGACGGGAGTAACGAAAAATGATGGAAGAGTTAGTTTCAAAGTTGTTCTATTTTTCAATCATACCCCCTCTGTTCAAAATCTTTTTATCTACATTCTTATTCAGTTTCATTAGCCTTTCTAATTTAATATGATATTTGATCATAAAATTTAACTAAAATACTTGCACCCGGAGGGTGCATATATTTGCTAGTATATATATATATATATATATATATATATATATATATATATATGAGGTTAGGAGAGTTGGAGTAAATCCGACAGAATGTAGTAAAGAATAGAGGGGAAAAGTAGATAAAATGAGCAACTCAAACAAGTAGATGTAGGAGCTATATTTCGTCCTTCTTTGAGAAGGACTTCATAAACCAAACTTACCCCACCCATTCACTTTCTCTTCTATAAATACAAATGTATGCACTAATGTCCTAATAAAAGTCTGACGAAGTCCTGCTCTAGGACGAAATATATCTCCTACATCTACTTGTTTGAGTTGCTCTTTTTGTCCACTTTTTTCCTCTATTTTTTACCATATATATATATGTATGTGTGTGTGTTTTGTGTGTGTTTTTTTGTATTTGTGTGTGTGTTTTTATTGTGTGTGTGTGTGTGTGTTTGTGTGTGTGTGTGTGTGTTTGAGTGTGTGTGTGGTGTGGGTGTATGTGTGTGTGTGTGTGTGTTGTGGAGAAAAGTAGACAAACACGGGATGTTGTACTGGATGTTTAGAACTGAATCCTTCAATACAAGAACTCAGTGCCTGTACTGAAGAAGGTCTGATAGACCGAAACCTTATAACGTCGACATCACTACCAATAATGAATATCCATCCAGTACAACATCCCGTGTTTGTCTACTTTTCTCCACATACTGTCGGATTGATTTACTCTTTTTACTCCCATATATATATATATATATATATATTATATATATGTGTGTGTGTGTGTGTGTGTGTGTGTGTGTGTGTATGTATGTGTGTGTGTAAAGAAAAAAAAAAGGCTTAAAGACCGGGTATTCAGCGATTATGGTCCATTTCCACTCATGGGTATCTGAGACCCTACGAGTTTCTTCAGATCACTTTCTTCATTGAAACTGGTAAACAATTAAATTCAGCTTATATTTATACATTTTTCCCTTGCTCCCAGTTATGGTATCGGGTTTCACTTCTTCTTATCTTTTTCGGGTGGTAGTGCTTTGATGTTATACTGGTTCCTTCCTTGGTAGTTTTTTTCCTCATAAGGTGGCGCCTCGATTGGTCAAAATATATATATATATATATATATATATATATATATTATATTATTATATATATATATTCCTGTAGTTAGGATCTTTCCATGTGTGGTTTAACCAAGCTGATGCAGTAAGTGTCATGTTCTTGTGATTACCTAAAGATGTCGTAGTAATACGGTTGAAATAAATTATTGTAATGAAGCAAGTTTTGAGTTTTTTCTTTCATTTACTATATATATATATATATATATATATATATATATATATATATATAGAGAGAGAGAGAGAGAGAGAGAGGTGGGAGAAATAGGGAGGGGGAGAAAGAGAGAGAAAGAGAGAGGGGAGAGAGTCTGTGGTGTG
Source organism: Doryteuthis pealeii (assembly GCA_023376005.1). Lineage (NCBI taxonomy): Eukaryota > Metazoa > Mollusca > Cephalopoda > Myopsida > Loliginidae > Doryteuthis > Doryteuthis pealeii. The sequence goes on from CM042170.1 coordinate 53,183,379, forward strand.
TAAAAATAGTTGATAGAAGTAAAAAGAAAGAAAGAAAGAGTATCAAGAAGGAGATATAAAAAAACAATAAATAATAACTTGAAAAGAATAAAGAAAAGAAGAGAAAAGAAGAAAAGAAGAGAAACAAGAAGGTTCGGAAAGAAGAGGAAAGAGAAGCAGCTAGAACAGAGTATCAACGTGATAGAAAGAGAGAAGAGAACGCAGAGAATGGAAGAGAGGAAGAAAGAGTAAATTGAGTGAAGGAGTGGTCAAGAAAGCAACAGCAACAAGACAAACGCCAAAGAAACAATAGAAAAGGGAGAGAGAAAGAAAGAAAGAAAGAAAGAAAAGAAAATTGTGAGTGATTGAGAACGTGAACACAATGAACAGAACGAGAAGTGGGCGAACGAGATTTGAGAAGATGATAGGAAAGAAACTGAACTGAAAGGAAAATGTGAATCGTATTGATTATGTGACATTAGTTTGGAATTGGATTAATATATTGTTAATCTTGCGGGGATGAAAAGAAAAGGGGGATTTGAGGAGAAAATATTTGCTTAAAATAATATTACACGGATCTCATTCATGTCATTTTTTCCTTTCTTCTTCTGTCTTTCTTTCTTTCTTATATCTGTCAATTCTTGCTTGCTTGCTTTCTTTCTATCTTTCTTTCTTTCTTTCTTTTTTTCTTATATCTGTCAATTCTGTCTTTCTTTCTTTTTTACTTATACTTTCTTTCTTTCTTTCTTTCTTTCTTTCTTTTTTATACCGTCAATTTTGTTTCCTTTCTTTCTTTCTACTATCTTTCTTTTGTCTTCTTTTCATATCCCTTTCTTTCTTTCTTTCTTTCTTTCTTTCTTTCACTCATACGTTTTTTATTTCTCCCTTTTCTTTCTTTCTTTCTTTCACTTTCCTTCTTTCTTTCTTTTTTCTTTCTTTCGTTCTTACATTCTTTCTTTTTTCTTTCTCCCTTTCGTTCTCTCTTTCTGTCCCTTTCTTTCTCCCTTTCTTTCTCTTTCTCTCTTTATTTCTCTTTCTTCTTTCTTCCTTTTTTCTTTCTTTCTTTCTTTCTTTCTTTCTTTCTTTCTTTTCTCTCTTTCTTCCTTCCTCTCTTCCTTTCTTTCTAATTTGTCTGGTATGTTAGCCAATTGATAATCAACCAAAAATTGTTATTGGAAAAAGGATAAGTTGATATTTACGGACATGATTGAGAAATGCAGCCAATAAAATTTTCTATAATAATAATAATAATAATAATAATAATAATAATAATAATAATAATATTCTCTGGGGCTTTGAGATAAAGACGGATCACCCTATCCCAGCCAGGAGACCAGACCTAATTTTGATTAACAACAAAAAAAAACAAAAGAAAAGTGTCAACTGGTGGACTTTGCAGTCCCAGCAGATCACAGGGTAAAACTGAAGGAAAATGAAAAGATTAACAAATACCTGGACCTTGCCAGAGAATTGAAAAAGCTGTCAAATATGAGAGTGAAAGTGATGCCAATTGTAGTTGGTGCACTTGGAACGGTCCCAATAAACTTGGAAAAAAGACTGGATGATCTAGCAATCAGAGGAAGAATTGAGACAATCCAGACTACTGCACTGCTGCAATCGGCTAGAATACTCAGAAGTGTCCTGGAGACATGAGGAGACTCGTTGTCACTCAGACTCCAGTGATATACCATCAGCTAACGTTGATGTGAAAAACTCAAAAGGAGTGAAAATAATAATAATAATAATAATAATAATAATAATAATAATAATAATAATAATAAGAAGAAGAAGAAGAAGAAGAAGAAGAAGAATTGGGACCATCCAAACTACAGCACTGTTGGGATCGGCTTGAATACTCAGAAGAGTCCTGGAGACCTGAAGATACTTGCTGTCACTCAGCCTCCAGTGAACCACCGGCTACGACAGGTGTGAAAAACTCAATAATAATAATAATAATAATAATAATAATAATAATAATAATAATCTTGACCATCTAGACAACAGCATTGTCCAGATCGGTTAAAGACAAAAAAGATTCCTGGAACCCGAACAAACAGAAAAACAACAAAAAACTAACGCCGCAGTGAAAAACTCGCATATTAATAATTATGGGAAAAAAAGCAAAAAAAAAAAAAGAAAAAAAAAGCCGCCTTATGTGATGTAATGATTGGTAAGCTAGACCAGAGGTTCCCAACCTATGGCCACATGGCCAAAATGGCCACAGCAAATTACAGGTGGGCCAAGGAAATATTATAATTCTATATGATTTCAGAACATACTTTTTATATACAAAATCCAATCATATATGTGGGAAAAATATATTTTCTCGAAAGTAAGATGTCAACTAATTCACAGTAGGGGAGAGTGGGGAGAGATTTATGCCCCTGATACGTCCCTATATTATCTTTTATATATATTGACTTTATATATGCCAATTGAATAATTTATGTTATAATAATTTCATGGGCCACAAAAAATTCTGATTTCAAAGTGGGCCATGAGCTGAAAAAGGTTGGGAACCCCTGAGCTATACTACCAAATAATATTACGATCTAGTCGCCATTTTAGGCGTTTAGGTTTCCTATTAGTAAATCAAGTGGTAGAAAAGGGTGTAGTCTCAGTAGTAGAAGGTCTAGTTGAAGTCCTTGAAATTGTAGGTAGATCAAGAGTGCACTATGTTGTTTTTCATTGGTAAATGCCTGCTCCGGGTGTTGGTAAAGTCCATAAATATAAGTGGCAATTTCTCGTATACTAATAGATAATCGTAAAAAATCTCGTATACCAATAGATAATCAAAAAAATCATTAATAGTGAATTCAAGTCTCACTGGGTGACTCATACACCCAGTCTTGTGCCACAACTAAGCAAGGTTTAGAAAATTATTAACAGAAAAAAATCGATACAAAATCAAAATCAAAATAGTCAGAATAGGCTTACAAAACTACCAACTAGACATGCCCCAAGAAATGAAAACACGAAAATGCTTAGTAAATAACTATACCAATAGAAAATACGAAAAATCATTAATAGTGAAATCGAGTCTCACTGGGTGTCTCATACGCCCAGTGTTGTACCACAACTAAACAAGGTTTAGTAAATTATTAACTGAAAAATATCGATGAAAATCAAAATAGTTAGAATAGGCTTTCAAAACTACCAACTAGACATGCCCCAAGAAATGAAAACACAAAAAACGCTTATTAAATAACTATACCAATAGAAAATACGAAAAATCATTAATAGTGAATTCGAGTCTCACTGGGTGTCTCAGAGGCCCAGTGTTGTACCACAACTAAGCAAGGCTTAGTAAATTATTAACAGAAAAATATCGATGAAAAATCAAAATAGTTAGAATAGGCTTAAAAAAAACTACCTAGACCTGCCCCCAAGAAATGAAAACGCACACAAAAAACAAAAAAAAGAAGTTTAGTAAATAACTACCAATAGATAATCCGAAAAATCACTAATAGTGAATTCGAGTCTCACTGGGTGTCACATACTCCATTGTTATACCACTACTAAACAAGGCTTAGTAAATTATTAACAGAAAAATATCGATGAAAAATCAAAATAGTTAGAATAGGCTTACAAAACTACCAACTAGACATGTCCCCCAAGAAATGAAAACACAAAAAACGCTTATTAAATAACTATACCAATAGATAATCCGAAAAATCATTAATAGTGAAATCGAGTCTCACTGGGTGTCTCATACGCCCAGTGTCGTACCACAACTAAGCAAGGCTTAGTAAATTATTAACAGAAAAAATCGATCAAATAAGAACAAGAAAAAAAAAGCAAAGACAAAATAGAATAGGCTTTCAAAACGACCAAGTAGACATGCCTCCAAGAAATGAAAACAGAAAAACAAAAGGAAAACGTTGGGGAAGCAATATAAACGAATAAGAACGAAGAGACGAAGTGTCGCCATGATGGAATTCGGTTTCGTCATCAAGTGAATCTCGGCCTGACAACATCAATATAACATGGAGAGAGAGAGAGAGAGAGAGAGAGAGAGAGAGAGAGAGAGAGAGTTAGTGACCGAATATGTAGAATAGTCTGGAATAAAAGCAGAAAACAAAATGATATCAGCGATAAACGTCTGTGCTACAACGCTTAATCTACCGGAAGGAGAAAACAAAAAATGCCCTTCAAAAAAAAAAAAAAAAAAAAAGTAAGAAAGAAAAAGAAAGAAACAGAAAACTCGTGACAAGGACCCAAGAACAACGCTGGAGAAACTTGCTGCAGAATCGCACAAAACGTTAATCGCAAACAACCGGGGAGGTGTGTGTGTGTGTGGGGGGGGTGACTGGTTGGAGGTTTAGGAGGTGGGGGTGCGTCAAAGCTGATGGAGACGAGTCGATGCCATCACGACAAAAAAAAAGACCCAGGATGGGCATCGTCCTCAGTTTGATGATGTAGACTCTACGGTAAAGTGTGAAGCTGATGGTAGGTGTGGCGCTCTACATTGTAGAGGGACTCTGATAATCCTGTTTTGTAGGCAAGGCAAAAAAAAGAAAAATACACAGGATGCACTGCCCCGCAGAGGGGTAAGACACACCAAACTAAAAAAAAAAAATAGGTGTCTGAGATGGAGCGCCACACCTACCATCAGATTCACTCTTTACCGCGCGCATACAAACTATGCTAATCATCACCTCAGATACATAATGGACCATTCCGTTTTTATTATAAAGAAAGAAAGGGAAGAAAAGGGATATGCTACACAGAAAAAATATAATAAGAAAGAAAGAAAGAAAGAAAGAAAGAGAGTAGGGGAAAAATAGAGAGAGTGGATGACCGTGCGGAAGCGATAACGCTAATCTGTTTCAATCGAACATAATGAAAAGATGAAAAGAAGAAAAAAGAGTGATAGAGTTAAATCAAAATTATCATACTTTTTACATATCGAACTATTTTGCAATAGCTCTTTAGTAAACATATCAAACGTTGTAATAATTAAAATTATCATACTATGGTATATCCACAGGTCCTGCTAGTAATAAGATAAAATAGTTTTAAAAAAACAAAAAATAATAGACCATTCCGTTTTTATTATAAAGAAAGGGAAGAAAATGGATATGCTACACAGAAAAAATATAATAAGAAGAAAAGAAGAAAGAAAGAAGAGAGTAGGGGAAATATAAATTATCATACTGTGGTATATCCACAGGTCCTGCTAGTAATAAAATAAAATAGTAAAAATACAAAAAAAAAAACAAAAACAAACTCAAGTTCAAATAAATATAAAAGAAATAACAATTTCCTAGAGTGCCATTTTTTGACAGGAAGCACAATCTGAGCATGCTCAGAAAGAAGACTTCCGGCGTGAAAAGATAACAGACAGTAAGACGACGGGAGATGAAAGCAGCTAATTCTCAAAATCTGCTTGTGTACCTGAATAATAAAGTCTCGGTAGATTACTTGTTTCCTTGTTCCTGCTTCCTTCATTCCGTTTCAGTGAACGTTGTGTTCACTGAAACGGAAGCCAGAAGAAAATTTCGTGTGCGGAGAGATAACACCAACGCCAACGATAACCTCCATTAAAGGTAGGCCACATACGATAAGAGAATCAAAAAGGTAGGCCACATATTATAACAGAATCAAAAGGTAGACCACATACTATAACAGAATCAAAAATAGGCCACATATAACAGAATCAAAAAGGTAGACACATATTATAACAGAATCAAAAGGGTAAGCCACATACTATAACAGCACCTATTAATCTTATAACTTCATTGCAATCTATTAGATTTCCAAATACCACATATAGGTTTGTTTTGTTTTGTTTTGTTTTACGGCATATCAACCTCAGTGGGTCATTTAATGCCGATAAAGTTTTGAAAATAAATTCATTCTTAATAGATAATCAAATTTTGTTTATAAACTCATGTTTTTCTATTTAACCTATAGAAGTGACCCTAACAGGTACGACCACTCCGGGTCAGAGTGGACCAGGGAGCAATGGTGATGAAGGGGTGCTCCATATTCCCCAAACCTCCAGAACTGGAACCTCACCACCAGATTGAGTTTAACGTCATTCCCAGGACGTGTAGACCCTCAGCCATCGCCTATATATATATATATATATATATATATATATATATATATTTGGGAGAATATGTGCTTAATTGAAGTCGTACCTAATTTTGAAAATTAATTAATAATTAATTAATTAGGCGGGCATACCTATTCAAATGTAAGGCTAAACAAATCGAGAAAAATCAATCTCTGTATGTACATTTCGGCCTATTAGGCCTCATCAGCAGAGCTATAGATAGGAAGACCGCCCTTGTCGGCTAAAAAAAAGCCATATCCAAACACATCGTTTGTTTATTTACTTCTCATATATATATATATATATATATATATATATATATATATATGTGTGTGTGTGTGTGTGTGTGTGTGTGTATATGAACTCAGTACCGCTGAGCGAATAAAGTTTAGCAATAAATATTAACTTTGAACACTAAACGCCTTACAAATTCTTACATACTACACATTTGCACCCAATAAAATATTAACCCAAATATATATAAGTATATTTGCCTTGTTCCTTTCCTTTCTAAATACAGAACTATTATTCTTCTATATTTTTTCTGTTATTCTGTGCAAATTGATTTACAAATATCTTGCAAGCTTCTCAGAATATGGTGATATGAATAGATACAACTGAACAAAAATCCTCTATCATTAGATACAAAAAATGTTTTTGGCATAAAATAACCCAACAAGGGTTGACATAGGCTGAACTTGCATAAAGGTGTCAAAATTAGGGTGACCCAGAAAAAACAGGATCCAAATTATTTATCTATTTTCCCATTAAAATAACCTTAAACCCCAACCCCAACCCTAACCCCTAAGCTTAACCCTAACCCCTAACCCTAGTTAAAATTAACAGTTTTATTACAAAATTTGTGGGTGCTGTTTTTTCTGGGTCACCCTGTATACTGGTGACCCAGAAAAAACAGAACCCAAATTATTTATTCATTTTCCCATTAAACTAACCCTAAACCCCAACCCCAACCCTAATTCTAACCCTAAATCCTAACCCTAAACGCTAGACCCCCATAGTTAAAATTAACAGTTTTATTACAAAATTTGTGGGTTCTGTTTTTTCTGTGTCACCTTAATTTTGACACCTTTGTGAAAGTTCTGCCTTGACATGCCATAAAATCCAACGAACGAACGAACCAACCAACCAACCAACCAACCAACCAACCCTTTTATTTTAGTAGTTTCTGTACTCGACAATTAGTTGATTGAGACTTGAATTTATTTAATTATTCATTTTCACTCAATACATTATTTTATTTTTCACGTTAGTTTTTTGTTTTTTCACGTTTTCAATAATAAACATTGTCATTCAAAATAACCCCCCAAAGAAAACAAAACTAAAACCCAACTGAAAAAAAAAGAAAAAAAAGTCGTTTAATTCGTAAACGCGTCGATCAGAAATCATAAAAGAAAACCAATATCCGGTGTAAAGTGGTAATTAGTCCCCTCGACAAAAATAGACGAATAAAAGATGAAAGCCGGGATTTCAAATACTTATTTTCAAAGTCGGCAGTCATTCTTTATTTATAGGTGCAACATAATCTTCCGATCCACATTAACTTCTATTGGCTTGGATTTCTTTTAAGATTCATCTCCGAGAGTTTTGTTCATATTCATTAAGATAAAACCAAACAATTAGAAAACAATAATACCAAGCACATATTTATTGAAATCAAATTTTTAATATCAATATGCAAATTAGACTTTCCTATATCAGACAAAGCTAAGCTTAGTTTTCGCATTTTTTGTTATACTCTTTTTGTTTAATACAATTTAGATACTTTTAAAATTACCGGGTCAAAATGATCTACCTGTATTAAAAAATGCTAAATATTTTACCAAACTTGGGACACTTAGCATTGTCGAGAATATCGAGTGGACTCTTTGTTATAATCGGAGGGAGACATTATTATTGTGGGCGGCATTCTTCCGTTTGTTGTTGTTGTTTTTTTTTGTTGGTTTTTTTTTCGATAGAGACAGCAAACGAAAATTATTACAATGGCAGTGATTGTCTGTGGACGGAGAAAAAACCAAATCAATAACACAGTAACTATTTCTTTAAACATATTTTTACTAATGCGACGAACGAAAATTCTTCAATTCTCCTGTTCTCACATTGGCAAGAACTACTATACTGGAGGAAAGGGAGAGTGTTTTTTAAAAGAAAGTGAACGGCTCGTCGGGAAACACCGGAATAAAGAGCATGTTTTAGGGATAGTATAAAGGAACGAGTCGTTCAGGCGAAACACACAATAAACGGCTCCAGAAAAAGAGACTGTTGTGATTCCCAAGGAAGGGTCCTTCTTTTCTTATGTATTGCTGAACTTATTTTAGATTTATTCTGCCCTTTTTGTTTTGTTGAGCCACTTCTCTTTTGGGACTTCTTACACGTGGGTCTATATAGTTCTTTTTTTTTTCTTTTTTTCTTTATTTTCGAATTCCCGCTTTCAGCATGGAGTGACGGACATGGTTCAGCCACTTGTTGAATAAAGACAAGGGGAGAGTATTTGGTGCCGTTATCGTATGTGGCCTATTCGGTTTGAATGTGTCCTACCTCAGTAAGAGTATATTTAAAGATTTAAGTAGTAGGCAATTTATTGAAACTAATTATTTTTCACATATATTCAATTTCAAGAAATGCAATTCAGTCATAAGCTGTATATAGTAATTAAGAATAATTAAAAAAGAATTTATCCATAATTTACATGAATCTATTTAATTCTAAAATTCTGAAATAGGGTTAGGGTTAGCAGTTATTATTATAACCTTATCATATGCTTTTTATGGTAGGTCAACACCCACGGCCAACAGGTGGCCCCGTTGGGGGAGTCTTACCCCTCTGCAGAGGTGCAGTCGGTACATTCTTGGAAAGCTCATATATCTCTGTACTGACGTAGTCCAAAACTTTTCGGTTTTAATATTTTCCTGTCGATAAAGAGCATTTTCTATCAACTCAACTCGGCGTATGAGTAGCACAGGGACCTGTGCGGTAAAGTAAGGAGCTGATGGTAGGTTTGGCGCTTCACCTCAGATGCCGAAACAATCTCCTTGGTCTAGCGCTAGTGAATAAAACAAAACGTTTTCAGCATAAAATAATGGGTACTATTATAGTATGTGGCCTACCTTTTGAATGCGGCTTTCGAAATGTCGCTTTTTTATAGTAGATGGCTACCATAAAAAGCATATTATAAGGTTATAAGGATAACTGCTAACCATAACCCTAACCCTATTTCAGAATTATAGAATATATGTGAAAAATATTTAATATAGTCAGTATAGAATACTAAGTCCAATTACCGTCGAATTGGCAAACAGTCGTAACTGAATACGATTCTGAGATGCCGTAAAGACCACTGAAAAGTGGCAGGATTTATGGAGCCTCAGAGGACCCTACAAACCAAGCAGCCAATCAGGACTCAGGGAATGGACTCACCCAAATACATGGGTGGACTGTTCTGAATTCCCATAAATACCAATTGTCTTGACAGTGGTGCTTGGCCAGTCACATTGCTCAAACCAATTGTTAACTGACTTACTTCAATAGTCACTACAGTGTGTTAAGTACATCTTTAAACATCACGGGTCAACACCCACGGCCAACAGGTGGCCCCATTGGGAGGAGTATCCCTGTGCAGATGTGCAATCGGTGTATTCTAAAGCCCCAGCTAACAGGGCTGGAGCGCCTGTATGTGTGGAGGGGGATTTCCGGCTAATGCAGCGACAACTCATAGATGCTTCGATTTCGGTTAGCTAAAGTTATTGTTATTGTGCTTGTGGCGAGCCGGAAGTTCTTGCTTCAACGGACAGTCGAATGACAAAAATAGATAGTTTGCGCAGGGGATTGTGCACCTTAGTAAAATTAAAAATTAAAATAAAAATTCGTAAAATTCAACCAATCAGAGGCGTTCCCGCCTAAAAAGAAAATTTCCATATCCTGGTTTCCATATCCTCTAGTCCTTTTTCCAAGTTTATTGCATTATTTTGTGCAGCAATTATTAGTGATTCAGTTTCTCTCTTGAGGTTTCCTCTTCTTAACCATATTATTATTATTTTCTCCTTTTGAGTTTTCACATCAGCATTAGCTGATGGTCTTTCACTGGAGTCTGAGTGACAGCAAGTCTACTCAGGTCTCCAGGACTCTTCTGAGTATTCTGGCAGATTGCAGCAGTGCAGTGTTCTGAATGGTTTCAACCCTTCCTCTGATTTCCAAACATTCCAGACCCTTTTCCAATCCTTTGGGAACTGTTCCAAGTGCACCAACTACAATTGGTATCACCTTCACTTTCATATTCCATAACTTTTTCAGTTCTCTGGCAAGGTCCAGATATTTGTCTATTTTTTCATTTTCCTTTAGCTTCACCCTGTGATCTGCTGGTACTGCAAAATCCACCAGTTGACAAGTTCTTTCTTTTTTGTTTATCAACACTAGGTCTGGTCTTCTTGCTGGGATAAGGTGATCCGTCTTTATCTCAAAGTCCCAGAGAATTTTTTGCGTTTCATTCTCATAAACAGATTCTTATACCATTTTGTTGTATGGTCAAAGTTGAACTTTTTGCATAATTCCCGGTGGATTACCTTCCCAACCCAGTCGTGTCTACTTTTGTATTCCCGTTGTGCTAGTTTGCGACATTCACTTAATACATGGTTTACAGTCTCATCTCTGGCACCGCATAGTCTACATTTACTGTTTCGTTGCGTCTTATAAAATTTGGCTTTGATATAATTTGTTCTTATGGCATTATTTTGTGCAGCAATTATTAGTGATTCAGTTTCTCTCTTGAGGTTTCCTCTTCTTAACCATATTATTATTATTATTATTATTATTATTGTTGTTGTTGTTGTTGTTGTTCATAATTTTGCCTGTCCGTTTTTTTTTTTGTTTTTTATTTGTTTTTGTTTTCGATGTGAAATTTAGCCATTACTATAGTCATCACCTGGCTTTGGTCTTGTCAATTAGCAGTGTGGCTTTAAATGGCGACTTGGTGGCGTGAACCAGTTCATAACAATATTTTTTCATCTCTGGATATAGAGGTCAAGTCTTAATCACGTAATTATCAAGGAATATCAGATAATATTTTTATGACAATGTTTTCAAACTAATCATAATCTTGTTTAGTCTTTTCAGAGAAAACAAACACTTAATAATAAAAAAAAAAACACTTAAAAATATCAACTATTTAAAGATATTTATTGAATCAATCTTAGCGTGTCAGTAATTATGTCGTTAATCTTCAGGTAATTTGAAGTTTATGATTAAATACAATTCTCCGTTATATGAATAAAAAATGGGTCTCGTTATAGTATGTGGTCTACCTTTTTGATTCTGTTATAGTATGTGGCCTACCTTTTTGATTCTGTTATAGTATGTGGCCTACCTTTTTCATTCTGTTATAGTATGTGGCCTGCCTTTTTGATTTTGTTATAGTATGTGGCCTACCTTTTTGATTCTGTTATAGTATGTGGCTAACTTTTTTGATTCTGTTAGAGTATGTGGCCTACCTTTTTGATTCTGTTATAGTATGTGGTCTATCTTTTTTGATTCTGTTATAGTATGTAGCCTACCTTTTTGATTCTATGTATGTGGCCTACCTTTTGATTCTGTTATAGTGTGGCCTACCTATTTGATTCTGTTATAGTTATGTGGCCTACCTTTTGTTCTGTTATTGTTATGTGCCTACCTTTTTGATTCTGTTATAGTTATGTGGCCTACCTTTTTGATTCTGTTATTGTTATGTGGCCTACCTTTTTGATTCTGTTATAGTTATGTGGCCTACCTTTTTGATTCTGTTATATTATGTGGCCTATCCGTATTTTTTTAGTTTAGATTTTAGATAAAGAAGCAGTTAAAAATGTACGTATAATTCAAATGTTTTTTTCTATTCCCTAAAATATTATCTTACTATATAATTACTTTAAACTCGATATCTTTCTTCATTCTAATTTTGGTCATTTTATTTTTAGATTAAAGAAATCGGTGCCGTTATAGTATGTGGCCTCCCTTTTTGATTCTGTTATAGTATGTGGCTTCCCTTTTTGATTCTGTTATAGTATGTGGCTTCACTTTTTGATTCTGTTATAGTATGTGGCCTACCTTTTTGATTCTGTTATAGTATGTGGCCTCACTTTTTGATTCTGTTATAGTATGTGGCTTCCCTTTTTTATTCTGTTATAGTATGTGGCCTACCTTTTTGATTCTGTTATAGTATGTGGCTTCCTTTTTGATTCTGTTATAGTATGTGGCCTCCCTTTTTGATTCTGTTATAGTATGTGGCCTACCTTTTTGATTCTGTTATAGTATGTGGCTTCCCTTTTTGATTCTGTTTATAGTATGTGGCTTCCCTTTTTGATTCTGTTATAGTATGTGGCTTCCCTTTTTGATTCTGTTATATGTATATATTATGTGGCCTCCCTTTTGATTGTGTTATAGTATGTGGCTTCACTTTTTGATTCTGTTATAGTATGTGGCTTCCCTTTTTGATTCTGTTATAGTATGTGGCTTCCCTTTTTGATTCTGTTATAGTATGTGACCTACCTTTTTGATTCTGTTATAGTATGTGGCCTATCTTTTTGATTCTGTTATAGTATGTGGCCTACCCGGTTTGAATGTGGCCTGCCTCAGTAAGAGTATATTTATAGATATAAGTAGTAGGCAATTTATTGAAACTAATTATTTTTCACATATATTCAATTTCAATAAATGCAATTCAGTCATAAGCTGTATATAGTAATTAAAAAAGAATTTATCCATAGTTTACATGAATCGGAGATCAATTTAATTCTAAAATATTCTAAAATTCTGAAATTGGGTTGGGGCTAGGGTTAGGGGTTAGGGTTAGCAGTTATTATTATTATAACCTTATAATATGCTTTTTATGGCAGGCCACATACTATAAGAGAGACATGATTTCGTAGGCCACATACTATAATGGTACCAAAAAAGTAAGTTAAGTAAAGTCGTCGGGGCGGCCTAATGTCGGTATCAGCCAGACATCGAGGGAGTCTATCCGCTTTTCACTAGAGCTAGACCAAGGAGATTATTTTTGCGTCTGAGGTGGAGCGTCACACCTACAATCAACTCCTTACTTTACCGCACAGATCCCTGTGCTACTCATACGCTGAGTTGACGAGGGCCGGTAATTGGACTTAGTATTCTATACTGACCATATTAAATATTTTTCACATATATTCTATAATTCTGAAATAGGGTTAGGGTTATGGTTAGCAGTTATCCTTATAACCTTATAATATGCTTTTTATGGTAGGCCATCTACTATAAAAGCGACATTTCGTAAGCCGCATTCAAAAGGTAGGCCACATACTATAATGGTACTATTTTATGCTGAAGACGTTTTGTTTTATTCACAAACGCTAGACCAAGGATATTGTTTTGGCATCTGAGGTGGAGCGTCACACCTACAATCAACTCCTTACTTTACCGCACAGATCCCTGTGCTACTCATACGCTGAGTTGACGAGGGCCGGTATCGAAGCAAGAACCTTGTGGTCCCTTGGCGGACGCTATACCGACTGAGCTAAATCGAATTATATTTCTCTGAATTGATAATTTGTATTATTTGGACACACGGTGCAACGGATATAAGGATTGAGTTAAAACAGTTCTGAGTGACAATCATCTGTAGGTTGCAGGTTCAATCCTGACCAAGGGCAATAATAACATAAAATACTTAACATAGCTTAACACTTGTACCGAGGCCTAAGTAAAGTTACGTAGGCCTCGCTTGTACCCGGTTAACGGAATGAGAAAAGTATACATCCGAAATTGAATAAAGGGTTCGGTTCGATGTTCCATGAAGACTCCCGATCACGACATGAAAGCTTCCGAGTTCGACAAGAAAGTTCCTAGGTTCGAGGAGGTTCCCGAGCTCGACAAGAAACACCTGAAGAAGACCGGTGGGAATATCGGCAAAAATTTGTGTATATCTATATTTATTAATAATGGAGATTTGCTTCCGGTTTTTGTCTGTAACAAAAACTACGTCACTGCTTACGTCACATTACCCAAAATCGTCATAACATAGAATAAATACACTCAAAATTTGAACATGCAGCATTAGACAGTCCTCATTGTTTTTTAAAACAAGTTTTAATAAATACATGACTGGTATTATATATCTATATATAGTTTGTTTTATTTTAATACATATTTAAAGTTTACATTTCAAATTGTTTTATTTTTTAATCCTTTAATGAATTTGATGATTTTACTTACTTAGGGTACAAACTCGCTGACATTGAATTTTTACTCCCACCCCTCAAGCAATATGTTTCAAAAATCTATTTTTACATCGCCCGGGGGATGTTTTTTTTTATTTTGTACTAGTAACAATAAAGATGAGGACAACAGTCCGAATTATCGAAATAATACAGAATGACATTTGTTCAATAGTTCATGGAACTGAGGACGTAACACATAATGATTTTTTTTTAAATCAACTATTTTTCTCTGTATATATATTTACCAACTCCTCCGCACGAGCAGGATACGACACAAGGTCAATTTATTAAGCGGAGTTTAACAGGTTTGAATTCAGAGCTTTCCTTCTCCTAGACTGGTTACCTAGCCATGGTTAAAGAGCCCAGTCTGCCCTGCTATTTATCCATAGCTGGAGGGAGAGTAGGATTCATACCTTTCCCAAGGGTATTAGCGCTAAGTGAAATGCAATTACCACGTCCAGGATTTGAACTCGGGGCGACGAGTCCATTTTTCTCTGTATATAAAATTCATTATCTCAGTTTAGATAAGTAGTTCCTAACGTGACGCATACGCACGCGTGATTCATGGTTTGGTTGCTTGGTTGGTTGGATTTTACGACCTGTCAACACTTGTTGGATTATTTTATGCCGAAGACATTTTGTTTTATTCATTCTTGATGGGTATTCAGTCTTTTAAAACTTAACTTTTTTGAAAATTCATTTTTAAACTCATGCTTTTTTCTATTTGACCCATAGATGGGACCCTAACATGTATTACCACTCCGGATCAGGATGGACCTGGTGTTACAATCTTATGGACCATCCTGCAGGCCTTAAGCAAGAGCGCTGGTCCAGTGGAATTGGATCCTTGGTAAAGAGTCCTGAGTATTGGTAATCGTCTGGTAATCCTGAGTATTGCAAGTGCCCCTCAATGAGTGCAATTAGAATTATGGCCAGTGTGGGGGTTTAAGTAGTGTATCAGCCACGCAGTGTGGTTGGTGATTGGTGAAGTAATAAACCACGTGACTTAGGCTAGTCTATAAATTCAGACGGGTAATTGGAGCACACTTTCTATACACTAGCCGAACGCTCTACCGACTGAGCTAACCCGGCCCTACAAGGTTCCTAGTTCGATACCGGTCCTCGCCAACTCAGCGTATGAGTAGCACAGGATCTGTGCGGTAAAGTAAGGAGCTGATGGTAGGTGTGGCGCTCCACCTCAGATGCTAACACAATCTCCTTGGTCTAGCGCTATTGAAAGGGATAGACTCCCTCGCTGACTGGCTGATGCCGACTTTAGGCCGCCCCGTCGACTTTACTTTTACTTATATACACACAAAATGTGGGCATCTCTCGTGGTGTAATGGTTAGCAAGCTAGATTCGCAGACTATTGTTAGTGAGTTCGATTCTCACTGGGTGCCCCATACTTCTGGCCTTGTGCCATATCTAAGCTTTGCTTAGTAAATAGCTATATACACACAAAATATTCCAGCATCTGGGAGTAATGGTGGTGAAGGGCTGCTCACACTCCCCAGAGCACCAGAACTGTAACCTCACCATTAGATACAGTTTAATGTCCTACCAGGACACTAAGACCCTCAGCTACCGCATTCTTGCAACTATGTGATAAAAAAAGGGTTGGGACTTGCCATAAGGGCAATATGGTTGGGACAATCATATAGGTGTTGGGGATTTAGAACTTCACCATTAGACGCAGTTTCAAGTCATACCTAGGACACATTTAATTTTGTTTCTCTGAACTAGCAAATATATGCACCCTCCGGGTGCTAGTATTTAAGTTTAAATGTAATAAAATATTAGATTAAATCAGAAAGGCTAATGAAACAAATTAAGAATTCAAATAAAAAGATTTGAAACGGAGGGGGTATAATCGGAAAATAGAACAACTGAAACTTACTCTTCCATCACTTCCGTTTTTCAATGCTAAATTTTCCTAATTCAACTATTGAGTTAAAATAGGAAGTAAAGAATAAAATTACAGTTATTTCTTCTTGTTAATGAATTTCTTTTAGGATTTATTGAAGAGATTTTTACTCATATTCATTAAGATAAAACCAAACAATTAGAAATCAATAATACCAAGCACATTTTTATTAAAATCAGTTTTTTAATATCAATATGCAAATTAGCTTTACGTTTACACTGAAAACTGGTATTTTGTTGTATATAAATACAATTGCATGTTATTAGTATTTAGGTAAGGCCAACAGTATTAATAATGTCAAACAGTTTTATTATTAATTGAGGTTTAAACAGAAATGGAATCATGGAGAATGTGACGTAAATAACTAAGGGAATTGTGACTTGAGTAGTAATATAGTTTCGGTTACAGACAGAAAAACACACAATCTCCATTATAATAAGATGTTTGAGATGAGGCTTAATGATTAGTATTATCTGCGTTATTCGGACTATTTTCCTCATCTTTATTGTTATCTGTACAACGTTTCGGCCGATATGCCCTCCGGCCTTCTTCAGGTATTTCTTGTCGGACTCGTGAACCTTCTTTTCGGACTCAGGAACCTTCTTTTCGAACTCGGAACTTTCTTGTCGTAGTCGGGAACCTTCTTGTCGTAATCGGGAGCCATCACGGAACTTTGAACCTAACTCTTTATTTAGTCCTCGGGGGTATCCTGTTCTCATTCCGCTAACCATAGCTGGGGTAGGAGTTGTATTAATTATTTTTCTATGTTACTGCCGCCACTCAGGATTGAACCCGGAATCCAGAGATGACTGTCACTTAGAACTGTCTTAACCTAACTACCTTATCCACTAGGCCATGTGTCCAATTGCAAATACCTGAAGAAGGCCGGAGGGCATATCGGCCGAAACGTTGTACAGATAACAATAAAGATGAGGACAATAGTCCGAATCACGCAGATAATACTAACATTTAATCTTGTTTTCAATTTGAAGCACACAAAAAAGAAAACAGTATGTCTCATGTGTACATGAGGGTGGGGCGCCAGGGAATCCCCTGGGAAGACGTCGGTGCTATCTTGAAAAAGTTAAAAACCTCTGGTTTCCGTTCAAGCTGGGGGTCCAGTGAGCTTCGGCCGCTGGACCTACAGAGTAAATTAATATCGTTGATCCCAGGGGGCTATCCCCCCCCCCAGGAAATACCTGCGCCCTCGATTTAAAGGGACAGGGCTGGCTTTATTCGCCGGTGCCTGAGACCCCCTTGAGGGGGAATGCCGACGGGATCAACGCACCATGAGCTTCGGTTTGTGGGTGGTCCCACATTAATAGGGCCTTGTGCCTTACGCGTGGGTACGTGGTAAATAACCAATGTAGAAGACGATCAGCAGCAGCAGTTGCCAGGTGTGAGTCACATGATTATTGTCATTCGTCACATCGTCACTCTGTTTATTGCGATTATTTTTATAATAAAATTTTATCTGTTAATTACGTCTTATTAATCAACCGAATTCTCCCAATAATTGTTTCGTTTTGAAATTGCAAACGAAACTATGCATTGATTAATTGGTTGGCTGGTTGGTTGGTGGGATTTTGCGGCATGTCAACCCCTGTCTGAATTTTTTTTAGATGAGGCTTGATAATTTGTATTATTTGGATTTTTCGGACTGTTCTTCTCATCTTCGGTCTACTTCGAGTAGTTTTTGTCGAACTCGGGAATAACATGAAGGTTCCCGAGTTCAAAGAGAAGGTTCCCGAATTCGAGAAGAAACTCCCGAAGAAGGCCGGAGGGAACATCAACCGAAACGCTGTCTATATAACAATAAAGATGAGGACAACAGTCCGAAAAATCGAAATAATACTAAATAATACTAATTACTGGTGATAAACGAGTACTCCACATTTCCCAGAGCTCCAGAACTGGAACTTTACCATCAAACAGAATTTAACGTCATACCCAGGACATTACGGCATGTCAACCCAATTGGGTCATTTTATGCCGAAGACGAAATGTAATTCTGATTCTACCAAAGACAACGTAACACTTAAGAGGAATTTTTTGTCAAACTAAGTCCGTCGTGTCGAGCCACCGATGTACACACGCCGAGTCTGTGAAAAGATGCAGTACCCTCGCGTTCCACTGGAGGGGTAGATTAATGCCTCGCACGACCGCATCTAATTCAGCCAAATTTATATGCTGACTGTCGGACTCGTCACATTTCTGCTTCCGCCCACACACACAACATGCTACTTGCTGTCTCTTCGACCGACGGACGTTGTTAGCTCATCACAGGTTTGTCAGTTTTGCCGTTCGATCTCGCTACACGTTTTATTCATTATTGATAGGTACTCAATTTTTTTCAAACACCTTTTTTTTTTTTTATTTAACTCCAAAATGGGATCCTAATAAGTACCACCACTCCGGGTCAGAGTGGACCTGGGAGTAATGGTGATCAAGGGGTAATTCAAACTCCCAAGAGCTCCTGAACTGGAACTTCACCATTAGATGCAGTTTAAAGTCATACCTAATATTGTTGTTTTCAATTTGAAGCATATACAAGAAACAGTGTGTGCTCGCGTGTGTATATGAGAGGGGGGCGCTAGGAATCCACTGGAAAGCTAAGGGGGGGGGCTAACCTGAAAGAGTACCTGTACTAGACGATCAGCGGCAGCCGTTACCAGTTGGTGTGAGTCACATGACTATTGTCATTAGTCACGTCGTCACTCTGTTTTCTGCGACTATTTTTATAATAAAATTTTATCTGTTAATTGCATCTTATTAATCAACTGAATTCGCCCAATAATTGTTTTGTTTTGAAATTGCAAGCGAAACTATGCATTGAATTAGGAAGTAAGTCAGTTGTTGTTTTTTTGTTTTGTTTTTGTTTTTTTTTTTTTTTTTTTTTTTTTTTCGAAATACATTTATGCAGTCTAGTCTGAGTAAGACAAAAGCAAATTGGGCTAAACTTGCAAATCCGTCGGAAAATTAAAACATATTACCGGGTGACCCAGAAAAACAGAACCCAATTTATTTATTTATGTTTCCATTAAACTAACCCTAAACTCCAACCCCAACCCTAACCCTAATCCTAAGCCCTCTAGTTAAAATTAATAGTTTTATTACAAAATCTGTGGGTTCAGTTTTTTCTGAATAACCCTGTATACAGGGTGACCCAGAAAAAAACAGAACCCAATTTATTTATTTATTTTCCCATTAAACTAACCCTAAATCCCAACCTTAACCCTAACCCCAACCCTAAACACCCTAGTTAAAATTAACAGTTTTATTACATAATTTGTGGGTTCTGTTTATTTCTGGGTCATGCTGTATACAGGGTGACCCAGAAAAAACAAAACCCAAATTATTTATTTATTTTCCCATTAAACTAACCCCAACCCCAACCCGAACCCTGATCCTAGTTTTTTTTTGCAAGTGACACCGCTTCGGCTACGGACTTCTATTTAAAATTTGTTGAATGAAAAATATTAAATAGACTGACCGACAAAGCAAAAGACTCACATTATTCTTATTCTCTATGATAAATTTATTTTTCCTCAAACTAACGAAAGCCCTGATGAAGATCTATTGAAACAGATCGAAACACTGCTGCGTAGGCGAAATAAACATTACTTGTTTTATGAACTTTTTGTTTTTTCAATTTTTCATTATATATATATATATATATATATATATATATATTAGCAGCGGCTACCCGGCGAAGCCCGGGTAGAGGAGATAAAAACATGGTTTAATAATCGTTTGCAGATCTATTACTACTGAATACCGAGTTCGGTCCTCAAAGGATGACCCATAAAAATCAACACGTAAAAACGATCTTAATTTAATCCTGCCTGGTGGGAGGTCAGGAAATTTTTTTTTTCGTCAGATTTGAGGGGATCACATCATATGGCTAAACTTGCGAATCGGTCGGAAAATGAAAACATATTAGAAGTGACCTAGAAAAAACAGAACCCAAATTATTTATTTATTTTCCATTAAACTAACCCTAAACCCCAACCCTAACACCTAAACCCCCTTGTTAAAATTAACAGTTTTATTACAAAATTTGTGGGTTCTGTTTTT
Source organism: Doryteuthis pealeii (assembly GCA_023376005.1). Classification (NCBI taxonomy): domain Eukaryota; kingdom Metazoa; phylum Mollusca; class Cephalopoda; order Myopsida; family Loliginidae; genus Doryteuthis; species Doryteuthis pealeii. The sequence goes on from CM042170.1 coordinate 53,203,658, forward strand.
TTTTTCTGGGTCACTCTGCATACAGAGTGACCGAGAAAAACAGAACACAAATTATTTATTTATTTTCTTATTAAACTAACCCTAAACCCCAACCCTAACCTCTAACCCTAAACCTCCCACGTTAAAATTAATAGTTTTATTACATTTATGGGTTCTGTTTTTTCTGGGTCACCTTAATTTTCCGACCGATTTGCAAGTTTGCCCATTACATAATGATATAGTAAGAAATTCTAATTCAATGATTAACTATATTTTTTGAATAAAATATAAATGACACGATTTGCTAAACTTCAAATTAATATTTGAAAAAGAAAAAAAAAAGAATTAAATAAAGAAATCAAATTTATGTAAAACGATAAATAATCTTTTAAAAAATAACATTATTAATTCAAAACATAGCCGATCGAATAAATTTGATAACAATTTGAGTTTTCAGGTATTTCCGTGAAATGTATTAGGTAATCTTATCTCTTGCGCACTATTCTATATTAGTATCCTGATTTTATTTGTATTTCTAATATTAAAATAAATAAATTGACGCGATTATGAAAAATAAAAAAGTTTTGTTTCAATTGACGAACGACGGGAATTTATAAAACAAAGTTGATTTGTCGCTAAATATTTTCGTTTGATTTATTATTTAATTCGCTGTAAAAAAATTCAATGTATGAAAAGACATACTAATTACATATTTAGAAAGATTTTTTTCTAACGAAATAAATATTTTTGGGATAGAAACAGAAATATGCGATAAATAATTTGATTTTATGTTAAAATTTTAGTATGAAAAAACTATACTACGAATTCTAGGCTGACTGAAGCAAACTTTTAACTCGCTGTAAAAAATAATTCCATTGATAAAAATTCAATCAAATTACATATTTAGAGAGATTATTTCATTCTCTTTCGAACCATATGAATATCTTAAAGAAGATTGAACCGTAAATAGACGAGAAAAAAGATGGACCGTTATTCTTCTTTCAAAACGTTTTCACTGGATATATTTAAGCCTATTATTCTAAGAATCCCCTTTTTTTAATCGCTTGAAGGATTTTTTCAAAAAACATTTTCGTGTGTAAGACTATTTTACATTCAGTTTTTGTAATTGCTAATTCGCATATTAATTCAAATTTGATTCGCTGATATATTTTATTCTAAGAAATATGAAAGTATTCGTAAAAATATTAATAAAAGGCTTTCATTTTTCTTTTTTACAACACTGCAGTAGAAATAGAGCGGACATAGGCAAGGAGGCAACAGGGTGGGGTTCGCATGCTGATTGTAGCTGGAATATCAGCAGTGGCAGCTATTTTATAGATTTCGAAAAATCGTTTGATTTTGGTTTAATTAATTAATTATATCCCTTGATTAGTAAAAAATCAATAACCAAATTTGGAGTGTTTCTTAGTTAGAACGATATCAATGTGTATGCAAGATTTTAAATCTGAGTGACCTCCCGTTTTGGAGTTATGCGTCGACACGTACATACCAAAATCTCTCCATTATATATTATAGATATTATAATGGTATACAGTAATAACCTACTCGAAGGATCCTTGGTGAAACTCGAGTAGGTTATTACTGTGTACCATTATAATAATAAATTTGCTCTACTCACGTATATCGCTGTCTTATCATTGTGAAACTTGTATCAACTAACCATTGTGGACCAATTTCACTTTTTCATATGTAAGTCACTTTTTTCATATAATGTAAGTCACTTTTTCATATATATATATATATATATATATATATATATATATATATATATATATATATATATATCTTATTAATAATGGAGATTGTGGGTTTGTCAGTCTATAACCGAAAACTATATTACTATACAAGTCACTATTCCTTTGTTAATTAATCACATTCTCCATGGTTTTATTTTTTATTTAAACCTCAATTATTAATAAAATTGTTTTAAATCATTAAGACTGTTGACCGTATCTACATACTAATAACATGTAATTGTATTTATATATACAAGAAAATAGCGGATTACAGTGTTAATGGGAAGGCTAATTTGCATATTCATATTAACATTTTGATTTTAATAAATATATGCTTAGTATTATTGATTTTCTAATTGTTTGGTTTTATCTTATTGAATATGAGTAAAAAATTCGGGGATAAAATCTTAAAAGAATCCATTAACAAGAAGAAATAACTATAATATTATTCTTTTCTTCCTATTTTAACGAAATAGTTAAATTAGGAAAATTTACCAATGAAAGACGGGAGTAACGGAAAATGATGGAAGAGTTAGTTTCAAAGTTGTTCTATTATTCAATCATACCCCCTCTGTTCCAAATCTTTTTATGTATATTCTTATACACAGTTTCATTAGCCTTTCGTTAATTTAATATGATATTTTGTAATATTAAAACTTAAATACTTGCACCCAGAGGGTGCATACATTTGCTAGTATATATAATTATATATAATATATTATATATATATATATATATATCTCAGCAGAAAACAGCCAATTATTAATTTGGTCTACTCACGTATATCGCTGTCTTATCATTGTGAAACTTGTATAACTAACCATTGTGACCAATTTCACTTTTTTCATATAATGTAAGTCACTTTTTCATATATATATATAATATATATTATATAATATATATATATATATATATATATATATATAACTCAGTAGAAAACAGCCAATTATTATTTTGTAGCAATATTCCAGTCGAAACTCTATATTTACTGAAAAGAAAATCTCAACATGTAAATGACCCATTTTTAACACAGCCACAATTTTTGCATGCATCATTGTGACATTTCAATCAATAAATATGAATATTTTTATTTATCCGAATTTTTTATGAACACTGACGTTTCCAAAATTATTTTTCCCTTCAAATCCCATCTGTCTTCATTTAACTTGTTCTTTTGGCCTTACCAGCGGGGCTAACAATACGCTAACGCCATTTCCCCATGCAGAGAGGTGGGGGAGAGAGCTCCCAAAAGGCTGTTGTGTGTTTAACTTTTTGTTTTCTTATATATATATTTACCAACCCTCCGCACGAGCAGGATGCGACACAAGGTCAATTTCTTAAGCGGAGTTCAACAGTTTGAATTCAGAGTTTTCTTTCTCCTAGACCGGTTGCCTAACCAAGGTTAAAGAGCCCAGTCTTCCCTACTATTTACCCATAGCTGGAGGGAGAGTAGGATTCATACCTTTCCCAAGGGTATTAGCGCTAAGTGAATGCAATTATCCGTTCCAGGATTGAAACTCGGGGCGACGAGTCCATTTCCCATGACTTTAACCATTACACCACGCGCTTCCTATTTTGTTTTCTTATATAGATCACTAATTAGGACTGAGCCTATTCTTCATGTTCTGGGTATGACATTAAACTCTATCTGATGGTGAGGTTCCAGTTCTAGAAGTCTGGGGAATATGGAGTACCCCTTCATTACTATTGCTCTCTGGTCCAATCTGACCCGGAGTGGTTGTACCTGTTAAGGTTCCATTTATGGATTAGACAGAAATTTATTTGTAAAAAAATTGTATTTAAATTTTTTTCTTCCAAACTATCAAAACGAAGGTCAATTTCTTATATGGAGTTTAACAGGTTTTGAATTCAGAGTTTTCCTTCTCCTAGACAGGTTGCCTAACCAAGGTTAAAGAGTTCTGTCTGCCCTACTATTTACGCATAGCTGGAAGGAGAGCCGAATGATTACCTTTCCCAAGGGTATTAGCGCTAAGTGAAATGCAATTACCACGTCCAGGATTTGAACTCGGGTCGACGAGTCCATTTCCTACGACTCTAACCATTACACCATGCACCCCATGACTCTAAACTGTATCTGTTGTTGTGACTGAATTAATTACTTAACAACATTGAAAATCCGGAAAAGGTCTATTAATGCCCTTTGACCTTCTTCAGGTATTTCTAGTCGAACTCGGGAACCTTCTTGAAGAAGGCCGGAGAGCACATCGACCGAAACGTTGTACAGATAACAATGAAGATGAGGACAATATTGTCCGAATAATCCAAATAATACTGATTGTCAAGCCTCATCGAAAAATTAAGAGAAGTAATTTAAAATCAGTTTTTCACTTGTACGAGATTTGCTGTTGCATAGTCCAAGTCCAAGGAATGATAGATTCGATCGGCTGTCGCTAGCGTCATAATATCGCTGACTATAACGTTTTTACAGTTAAAATTCCTTCGGTTCCTACCTTAATTTTAAGTCGATTTTAATATTCTAGACAAAATCAAAGTCATGCCTTTTTCTGTCACCATAATGTCTGGATTTTTAAACAAATCATTAGAAAAAGAATTCTAAATGTTAATTAAAAATGAATTTAAATATTAATGTTTGAAAATAAGTTTATTTCATAAACTCAATTATATTTAACTATTTCATAAGATTTAAGTTAATCTTTGGAAATCTTTAAGAAACTTAGTTAAATCGAACTTAACGGACCTAAATTCCATCATCGTATGTCACCCCGCCAAAAGAAAAAAAATACCAAAAATCAGGGAATTAACCGAATTTAATGAAATTTTCTGTGTTGATATATAAATCTTATTAAACTTATTTTCACATATTAATCTTTTAAAGGAGAGAGAGAGAGAGAGAGAGAGAGAGAGAGAGAGAGAGAGAGAGAGAGAGAGAGAGAGAGAGAGTGTGTGTGTGTGTGTGTATCTTTATCGGTCAGTTTTGTTGTTGTCAGTTCTAGCTCTGTCTACTTATGACTTAACCCCGTCAGCATCCTTCGCCGTACTAGCACTCCAACTGTAACTCTCGTGACCCCTAATCCAACTTACTGTCTCTCACTAACTCGATTTGACGTGGCCCTGCTCACATCTTTCTCTAACTGACTAACTGTCGTGTCTACTTCTGTCCTGACTTAAGTAATCTCAACTCCGAGTTTCCAGAAAATTCTCAACCGTGTTCGAATTCGATTGGCTGTCGCTAGCGTCATAATATCGCTGACTAGAACGTTTTCACAGTTTAAATTCCTTCGGTCCCTACCTTAATTTTAGGTCGATTTTAATATTCTAGACAAAATCAAAGTCATGCCTTTTTCTGTCACCATAATGTCTGGATTTTTAAACAAATTATTTAGAAAAAGAATTCTTAAAAATGTTATTTTTCTTTTACTTATTTCAAGACAAAATAGAAAAAAAAGATTTAGCGGTAATACTTTTTTGGTACGATCAACTGCCACTCGCTCGAGTCCAGCCTATTAGCCACGCCCACAGATCTTTATGAAAACAAAATGTACAGGACGAAACAATTTTTTTTACTTTTAAAACGTAATATTTTTTGCTTAGAAAATTGAAAGTTTTCAATAAAGAAAACAACTTTGAATCATGTAAATTTTGGTTTATACAAACATTTTTTCTTTAGTTACGAATTTTAATTTTATTTACATTTTTATTTATAAATAAAACGATTCTATATTTAGACACGCCCACAAATCTTGATGAAAACAAAAGTACGACGAAGACCAAACGCTTATTTTACTTTTAAAACGTAATATGTTTTAGCTTAGAAAATTGAAAGTTTTAAATAAAACTGTTTGTAGAAACCAAAATTTACATGATTCAAAGTTGTTTTCTTTATTGAAAACTTTCAATTTTCTAAGCAAAAAATATTACGTTTTAAAAGTAAAAAAAAATTGTTTCGTCCGGCCTGTACTTTTTGTTTTCATAAATATATGTGGGCGTGGCTAATAGGCTGGACTCGAGCGAGTGGCAAGTTGATCGTACCAAAAAAGTAATTCCCAAGATTTAGTGTATCTATTTACTCTCTGATTTTAAATCAATTTCCCCCCATTAACATACCTCCTTCGCCATCCCTTCTTTACCCAGGCCACTGAATACATTACACACCTACTCTGATTTAAAATTAAACTTTTTTCTTCCCATTAACATACCCCCTGAATCGCTGAATAACATTATATTATGCAAAATAAGAAAAGACAAAATTATTCGTAGTGAAGAAAATGTCGTATTAGATTTATTGGTTCCTGTAAGTATAAACAATTTACATATTTATTTTATCAGTGAAGCATTCTAGTCTATTTATTTAGTAGAATATTTGTGAACTATTTTGGTGGTACCTACAGTGCTATTATTTTTAAAAATGGTGGAGGTCGGCTGGAACGGATTAATAGTTTTCAGTTTATTTCAAAGGGGACAATTGATTTAATATACGAGGAAATTGAGTTACGAGCGGAATAGATAAAACTCGTAAGTCTAGTTACCAATGTACCAGCTTTTTGTTATCTAGACCAGTGGTACCCAAACTTTTTCATATGGCGACCTACCAATAAGCTGTTTACAATTTTCGCGACACAGCCATAAAAGTTAATGACTTGCAATACTCCACTTTGGCCCTATCTTGGGCTAGACAGGCGGTCAGAGAGGCCCCCTCCGATCAATCGGCTGGTCACGTCAAGCCCTAGCACCTATATGATTTTCCCAACCCTATTGCCCTTATGGCAAGCCCCAACTCTTTTTATCATATGGGTGCTAGAAGGCGGTGGCTGCGGGTCTACATGTCCTGGAATGACGTTAAACTCTATCTGATGGTGAGGTTCCAGTTTTGGAGGTTTGGGGAATGTGGAGCACCCCTTCATCACCATTGCTCCCTGTCCACTCTGACCCGGAGTGGTAGTACCTGTTAGGGTCCATCTATGGGTTAAATAGAAAAATGTATTCATAAAAAAATTGTATTATCCATTAAGAATTGATTTATTTCAAAATTTTATCGGCATTAAATGACCCACTGAGGTTGATATGCCGTAAAAAAAAAAAAAACAAACAAAACAAAAACAAAAAAACAGCCATAAAAGGAATACATTCTATAGAATATCGGAAATTCAACAGAGAATTATCTTCCCCTGCCGCTAGGGGCAAATCGCCAACAGGAAGTAGGCGCGAGAATCAAACCAAACCTCACTTATCACGGAGCAGTCAACGAGGGAAGTCGCAAAAAATAGCGATCCCTAGACTTCACTTATCACAGAACAGTTACCAGGGAAGGACGTGAAAATAAGCGTCTCTACAGAACTCTACCACCAGCAAACTTTCTAGGCATTGTATCAGCAAACGTTCTAAGGCTGATACAATAGCTTAGTAACAGAAGGCTGAAGAACGAGAAACGACCTGTCGAAGCGTCTTATCTACATTCCGACCAGCGACCAGAATACCCCTGTTATCACCACTTCTCCAATGAACAGTATTTAACCTCACAGATAAATGTTGTAGCAAATGCCAATAAAATTTGCAACAACATTTCTGTACCTTTTGATAATACAAGTGTCTGCATTTTATATTGTATTTGTTTCTTTCTTTCGTCCGAAATAGCCAACTACGGAGAATAAGGGCTCCAACGAACCCCCGTAAATACTCTTAAGATCCAAGAATGAAAGAATACGAAAATATCTATTATTAGCTAGTTTTAATAAAAGTGAATATAGTGTTACAACACTAGACACTACTGTGTTGGTGTGGATTCAACCTATAGGACTTATTTCATACACTAAGATAGGCTCTACTGGAACAGTGAGCAATGTCTTGTATTGAAATTCTGCGTACAGATATGGTCTTCGGTTTTAATCGTCAACGAGGTGTTTTTCATATCGCCCTACATCGTTACAGTGAAGTTTTTTTCCTACTATATTGCAGTTTCTTCACATCAATATATATAATATATAGGCCAGACTGTGTTGAAATAGTATTTTCGTTTATACCTTAGATATTGAATACTTTCCCGTGACACACCTAATGACATCTCGCGACACATAGATGAGGAACCACTGTTTTAGACTATTTATTCAGTAGAATATTTGTGATAATTCCATCAAAGAATACCACGTGGTGCATAGAGTGTCACCATTGTTATTCTTACGTTAAAGAACTCGATGCATTCCAATTTTAAAACCTGAATATTCTATTTAGGTTAAACTTGCAAATCGTCGTCAAAATTAAAACAGAAACTTATTTGGTGATGATCCATGACAGTTTAACTACAGTGTATGAATGAACTTTTTTGCGAATTGGGTTTAGGGGTTTGGGGATTAAGGTTGTTTTTAATTACGTATTTCTTTTAATAAAAAAATTACTATACATTTAATTAACCATTGAAATTAATTATTGAATCCAACGGTAGACACATTAGTCTCAGTTGCTTGTGTTGAAACAAGAGTTGACATGCCGTAAAACCAACTAAAAACTTTTAAGGGGCGGCCAAAAAACATCCGCCCTGTGCGGCACTTGTGCTAGGGATGGCAATTTTTTTTAAAAAAGAACTTGAATACCCATCAAGAATGTATAAAACAAAACATCTTTGGCATGGAATAACCCATAAGAGTTGATATGCCGTAAAATCCAACCAACCAACCTACCCAATATGAAGACATAAGAGGACAATTATCACCTTTAGTTGTTAAAATTCCTAGCATAAAATTGTGCGTGCACATTATCTGAAATTAACTTAATTGTTATTAAGAACACGTTTTATGATAGTTTTGTGTTAAAGCATGCAGTTGTATTGTTTTCGAAACGATTCGAAGATTTGTATATTTCGTACGGACACATTCAAAATGGCTACCGTCTTGTTTCAAAGTGAAAGTCAGTTGGCTAAATTCCTAGCATAAAATTATCTGAAATGAACTTAATTGTTATTAAGAACACATTTTATGATATTTTTTGTGTTAAAGCATGCAGTTGTATTGTTTTCGAAAAAGTTTCTAAGATTTGTTTATTTCGCACGGAGACTTTCAAAATGGCTACCGTATTGTTTCAAAGTGGAAGTCAGTTCCTAGCATATTATCTGAAATGAACTTAATTGTTATTAAGAATACAGTTTATGATATTTTTGTGTTAAAGCATGCAGTTGTATTGTTTATTCGAAAAAGTTTCTAAGATTTGTTTATTTCGCACGGAGACTTTCAAAATAGCTACCAGCTTAGTTCAAAGTGAAAGTCAGGGGAGATTACTCTAATTTCCTTACTGGCTAGGCATTTTGACAACTAAAGCTGAAAATTACCCATAAGAGTACATGAGTATATAATATTGAACAAACTCCATTTTCTATCACTTCTATTGATTTGATTCAAGTACAAATTACGGTTATGTTCGACTTTCTCGCTGTAAATTAATTTTGTTTGTGTTAAGAATTCTTTTTATCGTAATTAAGTAAGGAACATACATAATAATATCCAAAAGTAATTAAGAAAAAGAAAAGTGTTTATTATATATAAGATACATAAAAACCTAAGCATTATTTTAATGGCGTATTCAATACAATATATTGCCGAATATATTGTCTTGGCGCCAAAATATCTCCTAATGATGTGAGCTAAAATTACTGAGTCAATACATTTCCATAAAACAACAGGACTTTTACTGCCTACTGGTCTCGAAGAAAGGGATAGCATGAATATTCTTTACTGATGTCATTAAGTTTATTTAATAAACACCGTGAAACTGTACAAGGAAAAAACAAATCTCTATTAATAATGGAGATTGTCTGTATCTGTCTGTAACAAAAACTACGTCATAGTGTTTTTTCTTTCTTTTTTTTAATGACTACATTGACTTCCACAAAAAATATTCGCTTCTCACCGAGCGCCCCTTACTGCTGGCTTTGTGCCACATCTAAGCTAAGTTTAATAAATCTATTATCTATTAATAATTGAGATTGTCTGTATTTCTGTCTGTAACAAAAACTACGTCATAGCTCTACGACACAGATTACGTCACAATATTCTTATGCTATATACACCCAAAATTTGAGTAAGCAATTAAAAAATGTTTTTTTACTCTTGTCCTTTTTTTTTTTACAGTAACAAGAAATGTCTACAAATAAATAAATACCTACGATTTTGTGGAAAATTGATGTGGAAAATATTCAAAATAATTATTTGATTATTACATGCACGCAACATTTTATTTGAGAGGGATGGGGCTCGGTTTTCATTTCAAATTGTTTTTTTTTGTTTTTGTTTTTTACTCCTTTAATAAATATGAGGATTTGTCTTACTTACGATACAAACCCTCTGACATTGAATGTTTAACTCCCACCCTCTCAGGCAATGTCTTTCAAAAATTAATTTTTACGACGTCCGGAGGGTGTTTTCTGTTGCTAGTAACATTAATAACGGATAACAGCGAATACTTTTCAAAGAAAATAGAAAATCCTCAAAGAAATGTGAGAGCGCTTACCGTTGCCGCCTATCCCCGACCAGTGACATAAAACTCCAAAGGCTTGTACGTGACTTCCCTTGCCCTTTTCCGATTAGCGTTCATAGACCGCAGAAACCAGTGGTCGGCACCAAATGGTATTAAACCAATTAAACTACCCTAAATTGAATACTGTGGTTGTAGTTAATTTTTATAAACAAAAATAACTATATAAAAATAAGACATAATTAACAGGTCGGTTTAGCGACATTTACAGGACCTGTGGATATACCACAGTATGATAATTGTTGTTGGTGACTCACCTATGACCAGAACAATGGAATTATCCAAAGGGTATATTTAGCAGAGTAAAGTTGCTCAAGTGGGAAGTAGCAAGTGCATGTCTTCGTGTACGTTGTACCAATGAAATCCTCCTCATTTTGTACTTGATATGTGTTGAATACATCTGTTCTTTATTTCTATCTCCGTGTTGAGTATTTATTTATTGCCCCCTCAACAGGTCATAACAATAATTTAATTATTACAACGTTAGATATGTTTACTTAATAGCTATTGCTAAATACTTCAATATGTAAAAAATTGAAACCTGTTAAACTCCGCTTAAAAGAGACCAAAGGGGTTGGTAAATACATGCAATTTATTTCCTACACAAGGATGATTTAAATCCTCTGTAAGATTCATGGTTAATATATGAACATACAACTCTGACACGTTTGTTGGACACAACATTTTATATTGTAAACAGCATAGAAATATGACAAGATACATAAACAATAAAATACATGTACATAAACATACAAGAGTAGAGATAAAAGGACTGGAGAGTCCGTACATACAAAATCACTTACTAGTGATGGGTGGGGGCCGAAGCCTCCAGGAGAGTAGCATAGCGTTGGGGGCATAAGCACGAGAAGGTGTGACAATGGTCTAACCCATGTGCTCGTACGAGAAGATGTAGCAAAAGAGCTAGAAGAGTTTGGACCTCGCGCTTAAATACCAGACCTCCCTGGTGGCCGGCACGGAAACCCAGCGGGAAGATAACTCTTCCAGGCCAAGGGAAGATAATCCCTACACCTCTAACCAAAAATACTTCAAGAGCTCAAAACCTTTGGTTTTTTGAGTCAGTGCTTCTCAAACTTTTGGATGTTTTTTTTAGATCGATGCATGAACCGGTGTATAAAATTAAAGAATTTATTAAACTTCGAATAAAAATGTATCTATACAGGCATGTTAAAATTAGCTTTATTTAATACAGAAATCTATGATAAATATAAACGAACGCCCCAGTGTACAGTCTATGGGAATAGTGAAACTACTTCTTATTTGTCAATTTGTCAAGTTTTGGCTCGATAGAAGAGAGTGTTACGTATGTTAGGTTTGTTTCAGTTAGTGGTGAGGACTTGCACTCAATAGTTGCCCTTCTCTTTGGAAACTACTATGTAGCAGTGCTGAAATTTACAAAAAGAAAATTAGGTTTCTATAAAACAACATAGGCAAAAAGATGGCAAAATAGCCATCGTGGTAAAAAGGAGAAAATGAACAAAGTTGATATTTTTATTTTTTTGATTGGAAGGCAATTACAATGCATATAAAATAAAAACAAAAAGATGTTTTTTGTCTTATCGATTTCAAAGTAAACTTTATCTTCAGAGACTTATTTTTTTAAATAATAAGTATTTATGCAAGCATGTTAAAATTAGCTTTATTTAATACAGAAATCTATCATAAATATAAACGAACGCCCTAGTATACAGTCAATGGGAACAGTGAGACTGCTTCTTATTTGTCAATTTGTCAAGTCTTGGCTCGATAGAAGAGAGTGACACGTATGTTATGTTTTTTTCAGTTAGTAGTGAGGACTTGCACTCAATAGTTGCCCTTCTCTTTTGGAGACCAAGGTGGCAGTACTGAATTTACAAAAAGAAAATTAGGTTTCTATAAAACAGCGTCAGCAAAAAATATGGCAAAATGGCCATTGTGGTTATGGTGGTTATATTATGTTTTCAAAGCTTTATAGGTTAATCAACATTTCATAATAAGAGAAATAAAGTTATTATCAAGTATTTAATCAAAGTTTATAATCTTCTTAATATATAAAGGAGATATTTTGGTATGTACGTGTCGACATATAAGTTCCAAACGGGAGGTCACTCAAATTTTAAGTATTTTAGGTATGTAAAAATTAGCTTTATTTAATACATAAATCTATCATGAATATAAACTAACTCCCAGTGTACAGTCAATGGGAATAGTGAAACTACTTCTTATTTGTCAATTTGTCAAGTTTGGCTTGATAGAAGAGAGTGCCACGTATGTTAGGTTTGTTTCAGTTAGTGGTGAGGACTTGTACTCAATAGCCGCCCTTCTCTTTGGAGACTACTATGTAGCAGTGCTGAAATTTACAAAAAGAAAATTAGGTTTCTATAAAACAACATCAGCAAAAAGATGACAAAATAGCCATTGTGGTTATGGTGGTTATATTATATTTTCAAAGCCTTATAGGTTAATCGACATTTCATAATAAGAGAAATAAAATTATTATCAAGTATTTAGTCAAAGTTTATAACACACTATATATATATATATATATATATATATATATATATATATATATAGGCACAATAAAAGACAAAGAACTCACAAAAAGATGTTTTTTGTCTTATCGATTTCAAAGTAAACTTTATCTTCAGAGACTTATTTTTTGAAATAAAAAGTATTTATGCAAGCATGTTAAAATTAGCTTTATTTAATACAGAACTCTATCATAAATATAAACGAACGCCCCTGTGTACAGTCAATGGGAATGGTGAAACTACTTCTTATTTGTCAATTTGTCAAGTTTGGCTCGATAGAAGAGAGTGCCACGTACGGTAGGTTCGTTTTAGTAGTGGTTAGGATTTGCACACAATAACTGCCCTTCTCTTTGGAGATCAGGTGGCAGTTCTAAAATTCACAAAAAAAAAAATTAGGTTTCTATAAAACAACGTAGGTAAAAAGATGATAAAACAGCCATCCTAAAAGAGCACAAAATGAACAAAGTTGATATTAGAAATACGTTTCCAATTTTAGTTTATACTTGTACAAAATAAAAAAAACACCCTCCTGGCGATGTAAAAATAGATTTTTGAAACATATTGCCTGAGGGGTGGGAGTAAAAAATTCAATGTCAGTGAGTTTGTACCCTAAGTAAGTAAAATCATCAAATTCATTAAATGATTAAAAAAATAAAACAATTTGAAATGTAAACTTTAAATATGTATTAAAATAAAACAAACTATATATAGATATATAATACCAGTCATGTATTTATTAAAACTTGTTTTAAAAAAACAACGAGGACTGTCTAATGTTGCATGTTCAAAATTTGAGTGTATTTATTCTATGTTATGGCGATTTTGGGTAATGTGACGTAAGCAGTGACGTAATTTTTGTTACAGACAAAAACCAGAAGCGAATCTCCATTATTAATAGATGTACGATTACCGTACTTCAAAAGTATATACATTTTTAAGAATTATGTGTGGCACAGGCGGATCGGCAGGTAGTACTCTACGGACCTGCACTGGTTCGGCAGACCGGCACCAGTGAGGCGGACCGGTACAGGTGTGGCGGACCGGTTATGAGAAGCACTGCTTTACATTACATGATACCAATTTACTAACAGTGGGTAATCGATACTAAATGTCCAAATAGTAAATGACGTGGTATTAACAATGGTCAAAGAACAACCAAGAAGTTCCAGCAGACCTTATAGGCATTATATCCCTTACTTGGCACAGTTCTCCTATTTGACTCTAGGGGGCACGAAAGGTAATTACCTCCCGTGTTTGCCAATAGCCTCTAGGTCTTATGGTCAATAGCAGATATTAAAAAAATACGCGACAAAAGTCAAAGTGAATTTCTTCACATTTTCCAAACTCAATACATTCACCGCCCTGTCGGTGGGGCGTTAGAATGCACCGACTGCACCTCTGCAGAGGGGTAAGACTCCCCCAATGGGGCCACCTGTTGGCCGTGGGTGGCGATCCGTGATGCTTAAGATAGAGCCCAGGTGGATGAGCAGTTCATGACATGCAATACTCCACTTTGGCCCTATCTTGGGCTAGACGGGCGGTCGGAGAGGCCCCCTCCGATCAATCGGCTGGTCACGTCAAGCCCTAGCACCTATATGATTTTCCCAACCCTATTGCCCTTATGGCAAGCCCCAACCCCTTTTTATCATATGGGTGCTAGAAGGCGATGGCTGCGGGTCTACATGTCCTGGGAATGACGTTAAACTCTATCTGATGGTAGGTTCCAGTTCTGGAGGTTTGGGGAGTGTGGAGCGCCCCTTCATCACCATTGCTCCTTGGTCCACTCTGACCCGGAGTGGTAGTACCTGTTAGGGTCCCATCTATGGGTTAAATAGAAAAACATGAGTTTATAAACAAAATTGTATTATCCATTAAGAATTGATTTATTTCAAAACTTTATCGGCATTAAATGACCCACTGAGGTTGATATGCCGTAAAACAAAACAAACCAAAACCAAATCAATACATCCAAGACATCCATTATCTTTTAACTACATAAATCCTTTTTTTTCTCCTTGACTAGTTTCATTGCCCTGAAGAAGGTTTCTTTATAAACCGAAATATTCGAACATCGACACTACGACGAATAAATTTCCATCCATTGTAACATCCTGTGTTTTTTTACATTTTCTCCACATACTGTCGGGTTAATTTCCTCATTTTACCCCCTTATATATATATATATATATATATATATATATATATATATATATATATATATATATATATATATAAACTGAAAACTAATTCATTAATTATTAATTAATTAATTTTCAAAAATTAGGTACGACTTCAATTAAGCACATATTCTCCCAAAAATTGTCGGCAAAAAAGCCATATCAAAATATCGTCTGTTTGTTTACTTCTCAATATATATATATATATCATGAATAGAGATTGAAAAAATGAGAAAAGTATTGGCATGAAAAGGTGCTCAATGCTAATAAAGCAGAGCAGATTTATAATCAATAGTAATATTAGCACATATATATATATATATATATATATATATACATATATATATACACATATATATATATATACATATACACACACACACACATATATATATATATATATATATATATATATATATATATATTCAAAAGTGGGGAGAATAATTTGGGGGACTTCAGTAGGGTAAATTTTAACGGTAAGTTCCGCAATTTTCAAGTTCAGATACTGATTCAAAAAGATATGACAGAACGACAACAATTTTAGATAAGAAATCTATACATATATAAAGGGCAGTTGTGTATATGTGTATGTCCGGAGGAAACTTCGAAAATAAAACAATTAACGACAAAGTAGATATATATGCATTAAATACCACCAGGACTTGGTTTTTGAGCAAAAACAATGAAGATTTTATTTATATTTGGGAAGATATTTAAAAATTAAAATTTGTATCGTAACAGAAGGTAATTGAAATATGATGTTGATTGATTGAATTAATCGCCTCATTTATATTGTATTTTTTTTTAAATTGTAAATTATTGAATTAAAATTTCTTACTATATTTTTATACATTTACGTGTGGATTTTATAGGGCATCCAGTGAGGATCTAACTTGTGATAAGTAATAATGGATCTGCGAGACTAACTTAACAAAAATCCCCCCTCTACCCAGGCGACACCTGGTAGCCACTTCTAGTTTTATACAAAGAAGAGAAATAAAAGAAAAGAGAAGTTAGCAGAGAAAGAAACGGTTTGCAAATTAGTTGTCATTTTCGGGGCTTATTTTTAGGAGTCCACCCCAGCACTGAAGTTAGAAGTTTCTGATCACTGCTAGGGGAGGGCATTGTTGCTGTTGAGGAAGTGGTAAGGGAAGCTTTCTAAGCCGTATGGTCAATGCCCTCTCCTCTACCCTGAATAAGCGCCAAAAGTTTCTATTAATTTGCCCCCCCCCCCTCATGGTCAGATTTATTCTTTGTTTCAAAAAATTATTTTATACAAAACCAGTCGCCCAATTTCCATGCAAAGTTGTGTGCAAAACTATCTGCAATAATGTGGGGAATTCTTAACCCCAAAACTAATACTGGTTAAATCCAAAGTTTTTAAAGGGTTATAAACTGTAGTTAAGCACGGAAGACAAGAAGGGTCGACAGCTATTGATGATGATGATGATGATGATGATGATGATGATGATGGCCAAAGAAGAAGAGAAAGCCAGAAGAAGAAGAAGAAGAAGAAGAAGAAGGCCGAAGAAGGAAGAAGAAGAAGAAGAAGAAGAAGAAGAAGAAGAAGAAGAAGAAGAAGATGGAAGAAGAAGAAGAAGAAGAGAAGAAGAGAAGAAGAAGAAGAAGAAGAAGAAGAAGAAGAAGAAGAAGAAGAAGAAGAAGAAGAAGAAGAAGAAGAAGAAGAAGAAAAAAGAAGAAGAAGGAGATGGCCACAGAAGAAAAAAAGAAGATGGCCAAAGAAGAAGAAGAAGATGACCAAAGAAGAAGAAGAAGGTTTATTTTCACACATAACACAATATAAACAATATCCCATACAAAAAAAACGTAATGTCGGTTGTTGTAGTAATGTGTGGAGGATGATCACTAATTAGGACTGAGCCTATTCTAGTAGTGACCACCTCAGTTATTTTTGTTTTTTTGTTTTTTTTTTGTTTTCGTTTTTGTTTTTGTTTTTACTTTGTTTGAAAGTTGATTATAGTGATAGCGTGTTATAAGTTTACTTATACGTATTAAAAATTTCTATTTTGATAAATAATTTGAGTTGGTGAGCAGACATTTTGGTGAAATCAAAAAGGAAAACACAGCAACCGTTTGTTAATGGAATAATTTTACTGCACAAAAGAAGGATATTGAGATGCATGGAAATGATTTGCAAATAATGTGTCAGCTGGACTTGACCTGAAAAGCGTTTTATCCTGATAATTGGACAGCACATGAGTGGCTTAATGGTAATAGCAAAGTACTCAGTGGTTATTATAACTCTTTCTGCTATAGCCACTAAGATATTATTTCTCTGAATTTTTTTTAGATGAGGCTTAATAATTACTATTATTTGTACTATTCCAACTATTGTCCTCATCTTCTTTGTTATCTGTACAACGTTTCGGCCGATGTGCCCTCTGGTCTTCTTCAGGTATTTATTGTCGGACTCAGGAACCTTCTTGTCGTAATCGAGAACCTTCTTGTCGTAATCGGGAACCATCACGGAACTTTGAACCCAACCCTTTATTCAGTCCACGGGGGTATCCTGTTCTCATTCCGCTAAACGTAGCTGGGGTACAGGTGTTAAGCCATGTTAATTATCATTCTATGTTTCTGTTGCCTCTGACCAGGATTGAACCTGGAGCCTATAGATACATGTCACTTAGAACTGTCTTAACCTAACTTCTTTATCCACTACGCTATGTGTCCAATTGGGCAGCAGTAATATAGAACGATAAGCAACACAGCTTAACACCTGTACCCCAGCTATGGTTAGCGGAATGAGAACAGTAGATGGTTTACCAAGTAAGTTAGTATGGCTGAACTTGCACAACGGTCGGAAAATTAAAACGGAAAGTTTTTGGGGGGTCCTCCATGTTGCATAAGCAAATGTACATATCTCCCGATTCACTAATTCAACATTTCAATTCGCACGCACACCGCAATAATAAAAGATACATACTCTCGCCAACAAAACAAACATAAGGCGGAGACGCCAAAATCGGAAGTGTCCTCTATCGTAGCCTAAAACAGAATGACCATTTTAACACATATCTGCGCATGGGCTCCGATCGGGAGTTCCGCTTTAATCAATTCCTGACATTAATAAAATAAAATTGGTAAATAAAATTCGCATTTTCACCAATGAAAGCGATTCCCGGGTGAAATGAAAATACTTCAATTGATCTCATTTGGCCGCGGCTCTCTATAAATAAACAGCTCTGAAAAGCCGACAGTCAGAGGTTACGTTGATACATCACAGGCGGCCGACTCCACACATCCCAACCCCTGCTTCACCGACCATCCTCACTTAAAGGAGCGGTACCAATTCTCTACTATTATACACGATACAAGAATATCAAATAATATTCTGCCTACAACAACAACAACAGGTACACCGACTGATACATGGAACAATTCCACTTCGTTCAGCAACCGCTAACACAAGACAAGCTCGCATAATCAACCCCTAAACACTACAACTGATTCGGCCACCGGACACTCACTGACTTTTATTCAAGACACAACTATCATCATAAATTATCCTTTAATTTTCATTTTTATCTTTTCACCGTTCTCATGTTATTTTTCAATACAATTTTGAATTTAAAATCTGTGTTTTGTTCTTTTCCTCATCACCATACGCTTGCATGCTAATCCTGTTTATTACATCCATGACAGTTTAACTACAGTGTATGAATGAACTTTTTGCGAATTGGTTTATGGTTTAGGGGTTTGGGGGTTAAGGTTGTTTTTAATTACGTATTGCTTAAAAACAAAAAAAACAACAACAAATTCCTATACATTTAATTAACCATTGAAATTAATTATTGAAATCCAACGGTAGACACATTAATCTCAGTTGTTTGTGTTAGTATTGCAATGTATAATTTCAATTAAACTTGGTTTAAAAAAAATATTTTTCAACATTAAATGTATAGTATTTTTTAATTTTTTTTAAGCAATACGTAATAAAAAAAATCAACCTTAATCTTCAAATCCCTAAACCGTAACCCAATTCGCAAAAATGTTTATTCATAGACTGTAGTTAAACTGTCATGGGGGACCACCAAAAAACTTTCCGTTTTAATTTTCCGACCGTTGTGTAAGTTCAGTCGTTAGTATTGGGATGATTCTAATTTGGCCATTTCTTTTAACGGCGGAATGTTAGAGTTAAATATAAAACCACCGAGAGAGACAACATCATCACCACCTGGTCAAAAACACCACCACCCCCTAAGACGATGGGAAGAAATGAAACCCGATATGTTTTTCAGGAATTCCCAGAAAAAAGTATATATAAAGCCTCATGAATTATCTGTGTACCATTTTCAATAAAGTTAGGGGTCTGATGAAACTCATAGGTGTACACATATACATGTGGGCAGAAATAGATCTATAACCGCAAAATGGCCGATTTGTAAGCCTTTTTCTTTACCATATATATATATAGTAAATGAAGAAAAACTCTAAACTTGCTTCATTACAATAATTTATTTCAACCGTATTAATACGGCATCTTCAGGTAATCACAAGAACATGACTCACGTAAGAGTCATGTTCTTGTGATTACCTGAAGATGCCTTATTAATACGGTTGAAATAAATTATTGTAATGAAGCAAGTTTAGAGTTTTTCTTCATTTACTAAATATCTTGCTCTGTCCTTTTACTCACTGGTATTAGGTACATTGAGCTCTCCTTATGGTCTACCTGCATCAGCTTGGTTAAACCACACATGGAAAGACCTAACTACGGAAAAAAAACTATATATATATATATATATATATATATATATATATATATATATATATATATAGTAAAGAATAGAGGGAAAATGTGGACAAAGGAACAAAACTCAGACAAGTATATGCAGGAGATATTTTCGCCGTGCATTGAGCTCGGCTTCATCGGTCGTTTATTAACGAAATAAACGACCGATGAAGCCAAGCTCAATGCACGGCGAAATATAGCTCCTACATATACTTGTCTGAGTTTTGTTTCTTTGTCCACATTTTCCCCTCTATTCTTTACTACATTCTGTCGGATTTACTCCAATCCTCCTATATATAACTTGTATCATATTTTCAGTTTAAAATATTGTTTAACTTTTAGAATTTCTGGAAAAAGAAAAAAAATGACAAAAATGTGGAATATGAAGGTGACAATATACTTGTCATTAACTGGAGTGTTTGTGACATTCCTTAATGCTTTCAAAAGTATTTGAATAATTTTAAATCTGGGGAGAAATAATATAATTCTAACCATTAACTAAAATCGTCAAAAATACTGAGGAGAGTGCTGTAGTAACAAGTAGAATTGCTGTCACTTGATTCCTAGTCATCAATTGTTGTAAAAAAAAGAAGCTTTTAAAAAATTACTCAAAATTCAAAATGAATAAAAAATGAAATAAAAATAAACGAATAAATAGATATATAAACAAATACATAAAAATTTGAATATAAATAAATGAATATATAAAAAATTAATTGAAATAAAGATATAAATGAAAATGAATAAAAATATAAATATGAATAAATAAATATATAAATAAATATAGATAAAAATATAAATAAGAATAAATATACAGATAAATAAATAAATATAAATATTATAATATAATATTTATATTTATTTATTTATGTATCAAATATATTTATTTATATTTATTTATTTATTTTTTATTTACATTTTTTTATTTATCAAACATATTTATTTATATACTAATTATATAAATAAATAAATGAAATATTTATATTTATTTATTTATATTTATTTATTTATCTATCAAATATATTTATTTATATAATTTTATATAAATAAATAAATGAATAAAAATAAATAAATAAAATATTCCAAATGCATTAATATAAGAAAAAATAAAAAAGAAGATAATTTCAGTCAGGGGCAAATAACTCCACCAATCGATTTATCTCCCTTGTTTTTGGTCATGTGACCAATGTTTATGTTTGTGTAGTCGAGAGTTGAATGGAGGAGTGAGTGAGTGAGGAGATCCCAAAACCAAATTGGAAAGAACCAAAAAAAAAAAAAAAAAAAAAAAGTAAAAAAGAAAAAAGGATGCCATTAAGAAAAAATAGCCGACGATCCACATGGAAGATCTCTGTACCGTATCTTTTAATTATCTATGCCGGATTTCTTGCCCTCGTTGTTCACACCGATGACGATATTGGTAAGTAAAGTTGTAACGTAAAAAAAAAAAAGTCTTATAGTAAAAAGTGTGTAGTAGTATTGTTTACTGTTTACTCAAAAGTAACTTTTTACTTTGTTTTGTTTTTTGTTTGTTTATATGTTGTCTTTGTAAATAAAGATACAAGTGTTTCTAATCTTTCCTGTAAAACTTTGTTTTTATGTTACTTGTCAAAAAAAAAAACGAAAAAAAAAACGTATTCTAGATTTAAAAAAAAAAATCATTCATAAACTTAAAAAGTAGATATGTTCTCGTTTTTCTTTGTTAAATAATCTATTTGTTTGTCTTTTTTTTTCTTGTTTAAAAATAAATAAATAATCTAAGATTAATAATTTACTTATTTAACATTATTTTATCATAATTATTAATAAATTAATTATCATGAATCTTTTCGATTAAAAAAAAAGTTGTATTTTTATTTTCATTTTGATAATAAAAAATATTTATACAGAAAATAAAGCCAATATTTTTAAACTATTTATTTTCCTGAAAAATTCTATATATATATATATATATATATATATATAATATATTATTAAATGAACATACAAGTGTTTTTAATCTTTCGTGTAAAACTTTGTTTTCATGTTGGTTGTCAAAAAAAAAAAGTTGTAGATTAAAAAAAAAAAACACACAGCTAAAAAGAAAAAACCGAAAAAATATCCACAAACTTAAAAACTAGATATGTTCTCGTTTTTCTTTGTTATATTATTTATTTATTCGTCTTTTTTCTTGTTTAAAAATAAATCAATAATCTAAGATTAATATTTAACCTAATTAACAGGTTTATCTTATCATAATAATTAATTACTAATCTTTTTGTTTAAAATTTTTTTTTCAATTTTTATTTTCACTTTAATAATAACATTTACACAGAAAATAAAACTAATAATATTTTTTGAAAATATTTATTTTCCTGGAAAATCTTAATAGATATTTTTAAAAAACAAATTTTCAATTTTATAGTTATAAATTAAGATTATATTATTATGCGTATAAATGTGTTGATTTAAAATGTGTAAATTGCATGTAAAATGTGTATTCAATTGTGTATATATCTGTGTAAAAAAAAGGTGGAATTTAACCAATTATCAATATTTTTAATATTTATTTTTATGGAAAATCTTGATAGATAAAAAAACAACAAATTTTCAATTTTGTAGTTATAAAATTATATGTATAGATTTTATATACATACTATAAAAAGTGTTAATTCAAAATGTGTAATTGCATGTAAAATGTGTATTCAACTTTGTATGTATATATTTCTATGTGTGTAAAAATGAAATTAAGCAATAATTAATATTTTGATATTTATTTTTCTGGAAAATCTTAATAGATGAAAAAAAAAAAAAAAAATAACAAAAAAACCCCTAAAAAAAACAAAACGTATTTTCAATTTTGTAGTTATGAATTTTATAAAATCATACATGCATATAAAACGTGTTAATTGCATGTAAAATGTGTATTCAGCTGTGTATATATTATATATCTGTGTGTAAAAAAAAAGGAAATAGTTCTTTATTCTGTGGGTGTGAAACTGTATTGTGAATGTGTCATCAATTAAATACGCCTTGTTTGTAAGTGTATGGTGCGTGTTGTAATTACATATTTAATTGCTGTTCTGAAAAATCAATGCACATATTTGTGTGTAGAATAAAAACGTGTACACATCGTGTATAATATCTGCTCGTTTAGAACATAAGTGTACACACACACATACACGAGATGATAGCTGTGTGTGTGTTGTGTACATACGTTTCATTGTATTGCTGGAACATCTGCTAAAAATCATCCTTTCTTTACTCGTAGCTTTTAGTTTCAACATTGCAATTGTTTCGACTTTTTGTTTCTCCTTCCTGGACACTTAAGTGTATAATTATAAGCGTAAAACTTCAACCGACCATGTTTATACCTACCTACCTACAAATATGACTAATTAGTTAAATAATTTTATAGTTAAAAACGTTTTTATCTTTCTGTCTATAACAAGGAAAGATTTTCTTACTATCAAATATTACCCTCCACAAATTAAAAATCCCTTACTCGTGAAAACGTGTGTAGTATAATAATTACACACACACACACACACACGCATATAAATGAACACTAGGAAGTTATTGTTACGCATTTGCTCTGATCAGAGTTCAAACCCCTCCACCTAATAATCCAGGATTTCGAAAGCTTATTCTCAAAATAAAGCCCCTACTAAAATATTGGCGCAACATGATCTTCCTAAACACTTTTCCTGTTTTTACAATTTTTAGCCAAAGGCTTCCCGAGAAAGGAAGTAAGCTATTTATTTGAGTATAAAACAAACACATCAGTCTTACAATGTAGAGGGGATGTCTCCCTAATAAATAGTAGTAGTTCACCTACTACATTATGTTGGAAGGGACCCCCACCAAGGAGATAAAATCAACCCCCGGCTCCTCGAACACCGCTAAATTTGGCCTTGTGTCGTACTTAAACTAAACGCCAACTTAGTAAATAAAAATCAATACGTTACTCAGAGATGAGTAAAAAATAATACATATGATTAACAATTGCATTATTAACCAACCCATTCGAAAACGGCACACTAAAGCGGGGTGTTTGTTAGGGCAAACTTAAATTTTAACTTTAAAGTTTAAAGAGAAAAAAAAACAACCAAAAAAACAAAAACTAGCTAATGCTAGTAAAGCATTATTCCAAATATAATCTGCAACGGTGGGATATTTTTTTTTTTTTTTTTCCGGGATGGGGATTGCGTTCGCGCTCATGTATTCTTTTATTTTATTTATTTATTTATTCATCGAAATTCTCGATGTAACGGAAACAACTCTTTATTTAATCTCTTTTTAACGTCTCTTCCTGAATAAACGTGATTATTGATCGCTGTTACAGCGGGAACCCAACGGCGTTACGGGTCGTCTAGTATCTATTAAAGTTAGCCGGATTTTTAAAAAAAAATTAGTCCTGTGAATTAAATCCTGTCTTCAATTAAATAGTTAATAGGTTGTTTTTTATAATTTATTTTAGTATTGTTAGTCGTAGTAAACGGATTTTCTGTGTTTAGTCGAGTAAGTCTTGCCCGATAAATATTACATGATTTTGAATGACTTAAAATACACGAGTGCCTTTTCTATTATGTTAAAAATTCTGTATAGTGTATGAAAACCAACTCGGTTTCTCGTGGAAAGAAGAAAATACTTCTATATCGTATTTTATTCTCTAGTTCTTGTTCTTTTTAATGATATAAATTGTATAAAAATCCATTCAACCGTTCTTAGTGAATGAATTTAGTTTCTTGTCCATAGGTGTCAATTTCACCAGACCCTGGCCATCGTTCACTCACACTCTATCTAACTGCCCCCCTCTTTATAAAAACGTGCGTATTTTATTTACAGAAAGAAAAAAAAATGATAATAGATACAAACCTTCTTTATTCAAATTACTTACCAAAGTGACTAAGAACTGAATAAAATAACCTTAGTAGTCAACTGGTAATAGTATTAATTATTAATACTACTAGTTGTCCGCATAACTAAAACCAGCTAGAATACGGAAGCGAAAGCTGTTGTAGGAGACTTACTGTCGCTCGACCCCTAACAAGAACACCCAGATAGGACAGGTACGAATAAATATTACTAAAATTCACAATGTTTTTATATAGAATAAATAACAAATAAATAAAAACG
This sequence comes from Doryteuthis pealeii, assembly GCA_023376005.1. Classification (NCBI taxonomy): domain Eukaryota; kingdom Metazoa; phylum Mollusca; class Cephalopoda; order Myopsida; family Loliginidae; genus Doryteuthis; species Doryteuthis pealeii. The sequence goes on from CM042170.1 coordinate 53,228,469, forward strand.
TGTCTTTATATAAAAACGAGAAACCCTATTTAAACAACAGAGGGTGCTTCTTTAGGAGACTTGCTGTCGCTTGATCACCAAGGACAGGTGCACATGAATAAATAAATAAATAATATTCTAATTTTAAAATGAGTTGGTGATTTTTTGTTTGTTTGTTTTGTATTTTTTTGTATTGATTTTCACTCGATCAACAACAGTAAATTAAATTGAATCCCCAGGTTACTGTTTTATTGAGTGAGAATATAATGAATATTGAATATATATTGTAGAGGTGTCCAAACATAGTTGTTTAAATTGAACTTCTCTTTAAAACATGTTTGGTGGATTTTTGGTCAGGTCTCGCTCTAGTTAAGTAAAATATACACTTGAAATATACAATCGTGTCTTTTTTTTAATAGATATTGACGAATGAAATATAAATAAAAAATTCCCGTCCCAGAAAAAAAAAACAAAAAACAACAAACAAAATTAAAAAACAAAACAAAAAACGGCCGACGTAAACTACACTCTCATAGCGTGAAAGGGGTTCATTTGCGAACTAGGCTAGCAGACCATTGTTTTCACTGAGTTCGATTCTCACTGGGCGCCCCGTACTTCTTGCCCTGTGCCATACTAAGGAAAGCTTCGTAATTGACTACCATGCTTTCTTTCTTTCTTTCTTCTCCCTCTCTCTCTCTCTCTCTGTCTCCATATCTCTGTGTCTCTCTATATATCTTCGTCTCTCTCTCTCTCTCTCTCACTCCATCTCTCACTCTCTCTCTCTCTTTGTCTATATCTTTCGCCCCTCTCTCTCTCTCTCTCTCTCTCTTTCCCTCTCTTCCTTTCTGTCTCACTATGCCCTTTCTCTGTATCTTCGTCTCTTCTCTCTCTCTTTCACTATATCTCTCTCTATATATATCTCTCTCTCTCTTTCTCTATATCTACCCCATCTCTCTCTTTCTCTGTATCTTCGTCTCTTTCTCTCTCTCTCTATATATATATATATATCTACGCCCCCTCTCTCTTTCTCTGTATCTTCGTCTCTTTCTCTGTATCTTCGTCTCTTTCTCTCTCTATTTTTCTCTATATCTACGTCTCTTCCCTCTCCCCCTCACTCTCTTTCTTTTCTTTTTCTCTGTCTCTATATCTTCATCTCTCTCTCTTTTCTCTATACCTTCGTCTCTCTCTACTATATTTCTTTCTTTCTTTCTTTCTTAAACCGCGGTAACAATTCCTTACGATTTTAGAGTCACTCGACCTCCACTGCTGCACACGGACACGTTGGTGGTATTAAGGACACCTTCTGCTATCAAAAAATCTTGCTGTCAGGTGTACGGTATGCCTAAGCACTGAGCAGTTAATGTGCTTTTATTGCTGTACATATTGACTGTCATTTCTGGGCGTGCTCTTGTGTTATACACGTAATACACTGTGTATGAATTTGAGTATTAGTATTACCAAATGTGTAAAATTTTTACCTAATATCAGCTAGCATCCCTCCTGACCTTGTACCACACTAAACCTTACTTAAGTAAAATAGATAACCCCCAACTTTAGTTTCAGTGTATGTGGGCGTGTATGTATATATACATATATATATGTTACGTAATAAATAATATTGACTAGTAACACAGACTAAAAACAAACACTAACATGTTCTCTCTCTCTCTTTTTTTCCCCAAACCAGTCTCGGCGTTGTTCAATTACCAGTTGGTAATGTTTATTACCAACAGTTCACCCAGGAGAAAGAAAACTAATTTTTAAGTATATATGTGAGAATACTAAGTTTTCTCGACTAAATCGGTCGGAAAATTAGGCTGACCCAGAAAAAACAGAACCCAAATTATTATTTTTTTTTTCCCATTAAACTAACCCTAAACCCCAACCATAAACCTAACCCTAACCCCCTAGTTAAAATGAACAGTTTTATTACAAAATGTGTGGGTTCTGTTTTTTCTGGGCCATCCTGTATGCAGTGTGACCCAGAAAAAACAGAACCCAAATTGTTTGTTTATTTTCCCATTAAACTAACCCTAACCCCCCTAGTTAATTGGACAGATGGCCTAGTGGATAAGGTAGTTAGGTCAAGACAGTTCTAAGTGACAGTTGTCTCTGGATTCCGGGTTCAATCCTAAGTAGAGGCAGTAACATAGAAAAATAATTAACACAACTCCTACCCCAGCTATGGTTAGCGGAATGAGAACAGGATACCCCCGAAGACTGAATAAAGGGTTAGGTTCGATGTTCCGTGATGGCTCCCGATTACGACAAGAAGGTTCCCAAGTCCGAGAAGAAATATCTGAAGAAGGCCGGAGGGCATATCGGCCGAAACGTTGTACAAATAACAATAGTCCGAATAACGCAGATAATACTACCCCCTAGTTAAAATTAACCGTTTTATTACAAAATGTGTGGGTTCTGTTTTTTTCTGGGTCATCCTAATTTTCCGACCGATTTGCAAGTTTAGCCGTTTTCTCCTGTAATTTGTAAATTTGGTAAGCATACAAACAACACAGCCAGTCTCCGATATAACAGCGGTCCATGATGATATTGATGCTTCTATTTAAGGAGAGAAGGATTATAATTTAAAAAAATTAAATTAGCTTTCTAAATATTGAGTATTTGAGATGTTATGCGTGAATGTTAACCCCATAGAATAATCATTCAATTGCAAATTGGATTAGAAAATATTGCTTTCTTTTAGTTATATGATTGCTCTAATAAAGATTCCGCTACGATGTGCCGTTTTCCTGGGTTTCAGTTACGTACATACAAACATGGAACTGATACAGAGATTGTAAGTAACTTTGTCCCAAAATATTTTTTACATTTAGTGTATGAAATTTATGTGCAAAATGTAGCAAGTATAATGGGAGAGAGGTAGACTGTGAATTCAGGGGCGACATTTTTTACCGGACAGATGTTAGTGGAATAGAAAATGAAGTCCAATGTATTTATTTTTAATTTCTGTACTGGGATTAATACTTTTAATAAAATAAAACTCTAAGGAAAACATAACTTAATACGTTAATTCATTTATAAGTTTTTAAAAGAAATTAAAGGACAGCATTAATTGATATTGTATAGATTTAAAGTTGTTGCATAGTGATTCAGTTATACACTTTTCTGACCCGAGAACTGCAAAAATGGACTGTTTAAATTTTTTGTATTGTTACTCTGAAATTGAAATATAGTTAAATACTCGACAAAATTTCAGTTCAGAAATTTAAAATATTGGACTTCATTTTATATTCAACTAACATCTGTCCAGTAGACCATGGTAAAAATTTACGCTCCTGAAATGTGATTTCAGGAGCGTACCATTTTTAAAGATATTTTAGTATTTCATTTCAATACTTTAAAGTAACTAAATGATAATTTCATAAGTCTTTCTTGTTGTAGGTGGTTATTTATTTATTGAGTTTAGTTTTCCTTCTCATGGGCTGGTTTCCTAGCCACGGTTAAAGATCCAGTCTGCACTACTATTTACACATAGCTGGAGGGAGAGTAGTTGGATGCATACCTTTCCCAATGGTATGCTTTAAAGTAATTAAATGGCATTTTCATAAGTCTTTCTTGTTGTAGGTGGTTATTTATTTATCAATTAAGCTAGTTTGGTACAAGGCTAGAAGTATGGGGACTCTCGGTGAGAATCGAACTTACTAACAATGGTCTGCTAGTCCATCCTTATATTAATAGGTGCCCTCTTTTTTTCTGCTAATTAGTTGTTAACTGCTTAGTTAAAATCAGTAGCAGAGCAGTGATCTGAAGGCCGCAAGGTTTTACTTCTCGCGGTTGTGATTATCCATTGTTAAAACGTCGACTTGAGTAATTTTGTACATCTAAATCTATCTATATCTATCTATCTATCTATAAAGGGCAGTTGTGTATATGTGTATGTCCGGAGGAAACTTCGAAAATAAAACAATTAATGACAATGTGTATATATATATATATATATATATATATATATATATATACACTAGACTGCTTACCTAGCCATTGTTAAAGAACCCAGTCTGCCCTGCTATTTACCCATACAAATTAATCTAACATTCTTAGTACATCTAGACATATATAAAGGACAGTTGTGTGTATATGTATGTCCGGGTGTATACAGGGTGACCCAGAAAAAACAGAACCCCAACCCTAAACCCCCCTAGTTAAAATTAACAGTTTTATTACAAAATTTGTGGGTTCTGTTTTTTCTGGGTCACCTTAATTTTCCGACCGATTTGCAAGTTTAGCCATATAGTTATTTTACCTCTACAAAATAAGTAGGAGTGACAAAACTTTCCGATCATGCTGTACATTGATCTACAGAGTGGTCCAAATGTCTTGTCACCCCTACGTATTGTTTCATTATTTTTTGTTTTAATAATGATATATTAGTTATGTAATTATTTTTCTTCTAATATATATATATATATATATATATATATATATATATATATATATATCACAGTTACCTTTAAATCCACCAAGCAAACAAATATATTTACTTCTGGATTTTATTAAAAAACTGATTTAAAAGTGCTCAATATAAAGAGTTAAATATGTTTTAAAAAACGAATGGCTTAAAATCTCCGACTACAGTTTCTCACCGTAGCGCGAATCTTCAGGGTCATCTTATATATATATATATATATATATATATATATATATATATATATATCCCTTGGCACGAGCTGGATGCGACACATGGTCAATTTCTTAAGCGGAATTTAACAGATTTGAATTTAGTTTTCCTTCTCTTAGACTGGTTACATAGCCAAGGTTAAAGACCCAGTCTGCACTACTATTTACCCATAGCTGGAGGGAGAGTAGTTCGATGCATACCTTTTCCAATGGTATTAGCGCTATGTGAAATGCAAACAGTCTCGTCCATGATTTGAACTCGGGTCGACGTGCCCACTATCTACGACTCTAACCATAACCCCACGTGCCTCCTGGGTGACAAGACTAGCATGTACTTGTAAAATCCACTATAAAGTGGTAAAGTAATTTTTAACACATGGTATCCTTTTAATGGTAGACAGCATAGAATTCAGTTCAGACATTTTTGTCTTTGATTTTTTTTTTATCCCTTGTGCCGTGTCGGCTACTTTTGTTAGCACACTTCATTTCAAAGAGGAGAAAGAGAGAGAAGGACACAGAATGTGTGTTTTTTTAAAAGACATGACTAAAAAAAATAAATGAATAAATAAATAAATAAATTAAAAAAATAAAGAGAAAAAAAGGGGGTTTATTCGGGTTCTTGATTTCGGATAGTTAAAACAAATAAATATCGTGAAAAAGGTTTAAAATACCCACGATAAAAGTTAAGAGAAAGAAAAACAAAAACCAGAAAGAAGAGACTTTTTTTTCGTCTTCTTAAAAAATCAAGGAAGACCTACCGCAGAAATACATAGGATGTGAAATAGTCCCTCATTATATATATATATATATATATATAATATAAAGATTTTGAAGGCAATTTACAATGCAATATGTGTTGAATTTATTTAACTTTTTTTTTTTTTCAAAACTAAATATTTTCGGAAGTAAAATTCCATCTTCAGAGTTGTTGAAAGTATTGAAAGCACTAGGTGATTTTTTATAGTACTTATCCCACGGCGATATTGTAATCTTCTGTTGTTTAAGAAGTTGATGAACGCCGTATATTTGGAAAAAAAACAAAAGTTAAATAAATTCAACACATATTGCATTGTAAATTGCCTTCAAAATCTTTATATTACACACACACATAATGCTTCAATGATACTATAAAGAAACAAACTTTATTATATATATATATATATATATATATATATATATATATATGCCCGCCTAAAATTCATTAATTATTAACTAATTAATTTTCAAAATTAGGTACGACTTAAGCACATATCCTCCAAAAATTGTCGGCTTAAAGCCATATAAAAATAAACACATTTGTTTGTTTACTTAACCCCATACTGTCGTGTAAGAAGTCAATAAAAAGTGGAATATAAATAAGTTTCAAAACGAACGAAGAATGTGGAATTGGCAAGCTAGTGTAACGGTTAGAGACTTCACCTGTCAGCTTGACAGTCAAGGTTTCGAGTCACACACGGAGCAATCTCCCATGTCTATAATCTTGCTGATGAGACCTAATAGGTCGAAATGTACATTCAGGGATTGACATTTTCTCGATTCGTTTAGCCTTACATTTGAACATATATGCCCGCCTAAATTCATTAATTATTAACTAATTAATTTTCAGAATTAAGTATGACTTCAATTAAGCACATATCCTCCAAAAATTGTCGGCTTAAAGCCATATAAAAATAAACACATTTGTTTGTTTACTTAACCTCATATATATATATAATATATATATATATATATATATATATATATAATGAAAATTAATTAGTTGATAATTAATGAATTAGGCGGGCATATCTGTTCAAATGTAAGGCTAAACAAATCGAGAAAAGTCAATCTCTGTATGTACATTTCGGCCTATTATGCCACATCAGCAGAGTTATAGACAGGCAAACTGCTCTGTGTGCAGTTAGGGTTCGAAACACACACAGAGCAGTTTGCCTGTCTATAACTCTGCTGATGTGGCATAATAGGCCGAAATGTACATACAGAGATTGACTTTTCTCGATTTGTTTAGCCTTACATTTGAACAGATATGTCCGTCTAATTCATTATATATATATGGAAATACGATGAGGAAATTAATCCGACAATATGTGAAGAAATATATATATATATATATATATATATATATATATATATATATATATATATAGGTATATGTAAAAACAAAATTTTTTTTGCGATGAAACAAAGAAAATACAGTGCTCAATCACAGTTTGTAAGAACTAATATTTATTTTTTACAATGTTTTCATAGATCAATGTTCATTATCAGCGACCGCGGTTTCATGCTAAAAGCAATCATCAGGTTGAGGAGCAAGATCCTATGGTGTTTGTTGGAGTTCTTTACTCAATGTCACATTAGGATTGTAAATACGTCGGTTAGTTTTACGGACGCTGTTATTTTTAAAAAATTTGAATTTTTTTAAAGAACTCCAACAAACACCATAGGATCTTGCTCCTCAGCCTGATGATTGCTTTTAGCATGAAACCGCGGTCGCTGATATGAACATTATCTATGAAAACATTGTAAAATAAATAAATATATATATATATATATATATATATTGGCATTTCAGTCTCGGAAGACTATAATAAAGTTTTTGTGCCCCTGAAGTTACAACGCCTTCCTGTGACTTTGAAGTCCGATGTTTGAAAAACATTCTCGACCACAGATTTTGCATTTGAAGGCTGTCCCTGAAGATGTTGATGTGCCGGTGCTTTGTTGCCGCTGCTTTCTTCTGGAGCTCTTAGCTTCATGGTGTTGCGTCAGGGTGACATCTGACATGAGTAATCATATATATCATGAGCAATCCTCAATCCAATCAGAGGATTGCTCATATATATATATATATATATATATATATATATATATATATATATATATACCTTCCGTTTTCAGCATTTTGAGAATTTCCATCATTGGAGTAAGAACTATATCCAAGTCCTGAAGATGGTCTAATAAGAGACCGAAACGTTGCACCGTCGACAATAAACATAAAGTTTCCATAACATCCCGTGTTTGTCTACTTTTCTCCACATACTGTCGGATTAACCTCCTCACATTTCTACCATATATATATATATATATATATATATGAGGAAAATGGGATTGGAATGAATCCGACAGAATGAGGTAAAATAAGGAATGAAAGAACAAAACTCAGACAAAAATGTGTAGTGTATATATATATATATATATATATATATATATATATATATATATATATATAAGGATATGCGAATTTTGACTTCACAGACGTATTTTACAAAATAAATTTAAACCCCCTGATTGATAAAAAAGAATACAAAGAAAAAAAACAAAACAAAAAACAAGGAATTATCCGATTTTAATGAAATTTTCAGTGTTGATTTATCAATGAATGAATTTTATAATGCAATAGTTATATTATTTTAAATCTTTCTGATTTTTTCAGGTCACTTAATTATATATATATATATATATATATATAATATATATATATATATATAAATAAAGGACATTGAGCTCTCTTCAGTGATTTAAAGATTCGCTGTATTTATACATACTGGATCATCATATTAGTACAGTGGATCTTAGAAATCACATATAGAATACTACCAAGTTTTGGATAAATCTCTTATATATATATATATATATATATATATTAAGGATGCCCAAATTTTCGTCTGCTTTTCATTCTAAATACGAATTAGAATTAAATAAATCGATTATTTAAGGTCTAATTTTTGTCTAAGTCGAAAAGTAGTAACATAATGAGCATCAGTAAAAAAAAAAAATGCAAGTTAATATTACACATGTAATTTATTTTTTAATATATTTAAAATTATTTTTTCCGTTAATTTTGCTTCAATATGACCGTAAACGCTGTCTATAGATGACTTTAAATACCCACCAAGAATGAATAAAACAAAAGGTCTTTGGCATGAAATAACCCAACAATGGTTGACATGCCGTAAAATACGACCAACCAACAACAGGCCATTCCGTGGACTATATAAAGTGATCCAGCTGTGAGCTGAATAGTAGTTCTATTGTTCTTCTACAAGGATTACCTTAGCATTAAATATACCACGATGGTTGATATGCCATTAAACAAAGAAACCAAATTTTTACCATAGTTTACCGGACAGATGTTAGTGGAATAGGAAATCAAGTCCAATGTATACATTTTAAATTTTTGAACTGGGATTAATACGTTTAATAAAAATAAAACTCTAAGGAAAACATAACTTAATATGTTAATTCATTTATAAGTTTTTAAAAGAAATTAAACGACAGCATTAATTGATGTGTATAGATTTAAAGTTATTGCATAGTGATTCAGTTATACACTTTTTTGACCCGAGAACTGCAAAAATGGACTGTTTTAATTTTTTGTATTGTTACTCTGAAATTGAAATATAGTTAAATACTCGACAACATTTTAAGTGAAATTTAAACATGACAGTCTTAATGGAGCTGTAACCCCCCCCCACCCCCATACCCAGCAAGGTTTTGGTTGGTTGTTTTGTTTTACGGCATATAAACTCTTTTCGGGTCATTTAATGCCGAATCAAGTCATTTTGATATTCGGTTTCTTACGGTATCAGCTGTTACTTAATTGGTCACCCATCTAAGTACTGAACAGACTCAACGTTGCTTAACTTCGATGATCTAATAGGAATCGGTACTTTCAATGTGACTTGTTGGTTGTTTTGTTTTACGGCATATCAACTCTTTTCGGGTCATTTAATACCGAATCAAGTCATTTCGATATTCGGTTTCTTACGGTACCAGCTGTTACTTAATTGATCACCCATCTAAGTACTGAACAGACTCAATGTTGCTTAACTTCGATGATCTAATAGGAATCGGTACTTTCAATGTGACTTGTTGGTTGTTTTGTTTTACGGCATATCAACTCTTTTCGGGTTATTTAATGCCGAATCAAGTCATTTTGATATTCGGTTTCTCACGGTACCCGCTGTTGCTTAATTGGTCACCCATCTAAGTACTGATCAGACTCAACGTTGCTTAACTTCGATGATCTAATAGGAATCGGTACTTTCAATGTAACTTGTTGGTTGTTTTGTTTTACGGCATATCAACCCTTTTTGGGTAATTTAGTGCCGAATCAAGTCATTTTGATTAACAAAGGAGTCAGGTTGCTTACAGTACCTGCTGTTAGCATAAATGGTCACCCAATTGAGTATTGAACAGACACATCGTTGCTTAACTTCGGTGATCTAGCTTGAACTGGTGCTTCGGCGTGACTTTTTAATTATTTTGTTTTACAGCATATCAACCCTTTTCCGGCCATTTAATGCCGAATCAAGTCATTCTGATAAACAAAGGATTCAGGTTGCTTACAGTACCTGCTATTGCTTAATTGGTCACCTATCTAAGTACTGAACAAGCTCATTGCTGCTTAACTTTGGTGATCTAGCGGGAAGCGGGGCTTTCAGCGTGACTTGACTGTGATATTATTGTTGGGAATCATTATTTAAAAAACAAGAGAAAATGATGTTAACATAAAGTGGGGGTTCTATTTTTATATTTTAACAAGTTATAGATTGATCCCCCATTATTTGTCCATTCTTTTTTTCGAATCGAAAATGAAAGCAATAGTGAGAAAGATGCTTGTTGGTTGATCATAAGCCAAATGGTCACCCATCTAAGTATTGAACGGGCTTATTGCTACTTAACTTTGGTGATCTAGCGGGAAACGGTGCTTTCAGCGTGACTTGACTGTAATATTATTGTTGGGAATCATTATTTAAAAAAGACTAGAGAAAAGGATGTTAACATAAAGTGGGGGTTCCATTTTCGATTCTAACAAGTTATAAATTGATCCCCCATTATCTGGCCATTCTCTTTTTCTAATCGAAGATGAGAAACATTCTTGCTTGCTGGTTGGTTTTGTTTTACGGCATATCAAATCATTTTGGGTCATTTAATGCCGAAACAAGTCATATATATTTGATATATGATATTCAGTTTCTTACGATTCCTGCTGTTGCTTAAAAGATCACCCATCTAAGTATTGAACAGCTCATTGCTGCTTAACTTTGGTGATCTAGCAGGAACCGATGTTTTCAACGTGATTTGGCCGTAATTTGTTGTTTTCGAGTACAAACAGATTAATATTTTTTATTTCATTATTATAAAGAGAAAGAGAAAGAAAGAACATGTGTTAGAGAGAGAGAGAGAGAAAGAGAGAGGGGGAGAGAAAGAGAGAGTGTGTTTGTGTGTGAGATATATATATATATAGAGAGAGAGAGAGTGTGTGTGTGTGTGAAAGAGAGAGAGAGAGGGGGGGGTTGTTGTTTTGTTTTACGGCGTATCAACCCTTTTCTGATCATTTAATGCCGAATTAAGTCATTTTGATAAACAAAGGACTCAGGTTGTCTACAGCATGGTTTCCCAACCTTTTTCAGCTCATGGCCCACTTTGAAACCATGATTTTTTGTGGCCCTTGAAATTATTATAATAGAAAAAATTTTTCCATTTTACATAAGATATTTATTCAATCAAGATACAACCATATTGACGCACACACTTTATCTCAAATATCTAAACTACATGTACTTTTCAGTTCCAATTTAACAACTATTTATTATCAATATTTAATTTTGCAATTTTCCTATATATATGTAATATAATATAGGGGTATATCAGGGGCGTAAATCTCTCCCCACTCTCCCCCTACCGTGAATTAGTTGACATCTTACTTTCTAGAAAATATAAATTTCCCACATATATGATTAGATTTTGTATATAAAAAGTAAATGCTCTGAAATGATATAGAATTATATTTCCTTGGCTTACCTGAAATTTGCTGTGGCCCATTTTTAGCAATGTGGCCACAGGTTGGGAACCTCTAGTCAACAGTACCCACTGTTGCTTAAATGGTTACCCATTTAAGTATTGAACAGGCTCATCGCTTCTTAACTTCGTTGGTCTTACGGGAACCGGTGCTTCCAACGTGACTAACTGTAAGCCTTTTTTCTTTTTTTTTTCTTTTTTTTTTTAATAAATTTCGGTTAGTTAAATAAAACTAGTCTATTACTGTATAACCGTTTAAGATTAAAGACATGTTTTAAACTTGATTAAAACGTACATTGAGGAATTTAAATAAATAATTCAATGAATAATAAATTAAGCCCAAGAAGAATGGGTAATATATAATCAAGCGTCTATTTTATCGTAAAAAGTACTGGAGGCAAGCACTATGGGGAAAAGTGTTCCATTAGAACAATTCATTAGTTTGAATGTGAAATTAATTTTCCATCGCTTCTGTTCAACTAAACGTTAATGCTGTCAAAAATTTTTAAAAAGGAAATTTTTGTAATATGAAAGAAAACAAAAACAAAAAAAAAAAAAAAAAAAATAAGTAAAAATAAATAATTTGCCGCTAGTCCTTTTTCCTCCTAAATATTAAATTTTTATCTATTATTATAATACTCTTGTTCCTTAATTGTACGACTGTTATCATCTTGCAACACCCTCTGGTTAAAGATGAGACCGTCCAAATCGTCCAAGATGAAATGCAAAAATGTAAATTCTAATTATCTGGCGTTGCTTATCCGCCGAATTCTTATTTCTTATGGGTGTCTAAATATTGGACCATCCCGTTGTGGTTTTTAGTTAATTTTATAAACAAAAATAAGTATATAGAAATAAGACATAATTAACTGGTCAGTTTAGTGACAGTTACAATACCGGCCCTCGTCAATTCAGCATATGAGTAGCACAGGGATATGTACGGTAAAGTGAGAAGCTGATGGTGGGTGTGGCGCTTCGACATAGACGCTAAAAACCTATCTCCTTGATCTAGCTCTAGTAAAAAGTGAATAGACTCCCTCGCTGTCTGGCTGATACTGACTTTAGGCCACCCCAACGACTTACTTATCAAGAAATTCATTTTCTCTTTTGGGGTTTCCTCTTTTTAGCGATATTCAGGTCTTCATCATCATCATGTCGTGCTAGCAGCACAGATATCCCTGACAATCTCTCGACAACCATCCCTATCATTCGTTGTCCTCGGGCGGTCCTCTGCGCAGTATCCAGTATCCGCGCTAGTTGGCCAATGTAGGTCTTTGCTGGGTGGCACTCCCTGGCCTGCCGATGTGCTGGTTTCGACAGGAGAATGTCGCTTATGAGTTCACCCTTGCTTCTCCAGCAGTGTCCAGCATGTCTTGTCTGTCTCACTCAGATGGTTTGTGAGATAGCGGGCAGGTGGCCGTACAGCTGCTTTCTTGTGGGGTGTTGTTTCCACGATTTGTTTAAGATCACACGCAGCTCCAATCTTGCTGATTCTCTAGGTGTTTCGTTAGGGTTATGGGTATTAAAATAAAATTATAATTAAAAAAAAAAAAAAAAAACTCCCATGAGCCTTTAGACCGGAAGAGTCGTCTGAGCATGTGCAAAAAAAAGGACCCACTTCCGACCCCCAATATAATCTCTCGGTCATCCGAACTCAGGCTTTAACTGTGACTCGACACTACTACTGGCCATGAAGAATTTCCTTACCACGTGGTGGCTATGACCCGTGAATAAAGCCTAAATCTTCATTTTGTCTTTGTCTCTTCCCTTTCTTTCCTTGAATTCCTTTTCTGTGGGACCACTTAACCAAGATGGGGTTAAAAGCAAACCCTAGAAAAACGCACCAAGAATAACCAGCCACATTTTAAACCTTAAACATTAAGGCTGAAATTGCACAAAGGTGTCAAAATTAGGGTGACCCAGAAAAAACAGAACCCAAATTATTTATTTATTTTCCCATTAAAAAAACCCTAAACCCCAACACCAACCCTAACCTAACCCCTAAGCCTAACTCAAACCCTAAACCCCCCTAGTTAAAATTAACAGGTTTATTATAAAATGTGTGGGTTCTGTTTTTCTGGGTCACTGGTATACAGGGTGACCCAGAAAAAACAGAACCCAAATTATTTATTTATTTTCCCATTAAAAGAACCCTAAACACCAACCCTAACCTAACCCCTAAGCCTAACTCAAACTCCTAAGCCTAACTCAAACCCCCCTAGTTAAAATTAACAGGTTTATTATAAAATTTAGGGGTTCTGTTTTTCTGGGCCACCGGTATACAGTGTGACCCAGAAAAAACAGAACCCAAATTATTTATTTATTTTCCCATTAAACTAACCCTAAATCCCAACCCAACCCCAACCCTAACCCCTAACCCCTAACCCCAACCCTAACCCTAGCCCTAAACCCTAAAAATTAACAGTTCTATTACAACATTTGTGGGTTCTGTTTTTTCTGGGTCAGCTTAATTTTGACACCTCAAGTTCAGCCCAACATTAAACCTCTTGCCACACCACAGAGTCCAAGTGGTACAGTTAGCACTGATACAACTACGACTTTGAAGAATTGTCGCTTTAACTTGTCAGTGAGATCGGATTTCCATATTCAGGTCTTATTGTGTGTAATATCCCTAGTTTGTACCTTGAAGTAGGCAGCATATCATTTTTATGTTTTTTTTTATTGTTTGTTCTTCTGTTATATATATATATATATATATATATATATGTATGTAGTATAATAAAAAAATTGAAAAAAACACAGGTTTAAATGAGTTAAGTGGTGAGTTTATTGGCCGACGCTGCAGTGTTTCGATCTATTAATTAGATCATCTTCAGGGCTTTTGCTGGTATGTTTTATCGGTCTGTTTAAAATTTGAAGTCTGAGAAAAAAGAACGTTGAAAAAATGAACGGTTTGAAATATGACGTCTATATATATATATATATATATATATATATATATATATATATAATGTGTGTGTGTGTGTTTGTTATTTAATTTTTGACTTCGGAGGGAGGATAGAAACTCACAAAAATAACATTATCAGATTTTTATTATTTTCTAAAGAATGAGTAAATACGGTTGAAAGTTAAATTTTTTATACGAAATACGACACCCAGGGAACCAGGCAGAGATTTGCATCTAAACCTCCCCCTCCCCCTCACTCCACCCAGGAGAGGAGGATTGGTTTCTGGCGTGTACAATAAAGACTCTACGCACCCCCCCCCATCCCCACAAAAAAAACCCAACTTAATGCCACCGCAGAAAAAAATCTTAAATCTTTAAAATCTGCCATAAGTTAAAACGTTCTTAATATTATCTCCCGCCCTGTCGGTGGGGGCGTTAGAATGCACCGACTGCACCTCTGCAGAGGGGTAAGACTTCCCCAATGGGGCCACATGTTGGCCGTGGGTGGCGACCCATGATGCTTAAGAATGGAACCCAGGTGGATGAGCAGTTCATGACTTGCAATACCCCATTTTGGCCCTATCTTGGGCTAGACGGGCGGTCGGAGAGACCCCCTCCGACCAATCAGCTTTTCACATCAAGCCCTAGCACCTATATGATTTTCCCACCCTATTGCCCTTATGGCAAGCCCCAAGCCCTTTTTATCATATGGGTGCTAGAAGGCGGTGACTGAGGGTCTACATGTCCTGGGAATGATGTTAAACTCTATCTGATGGTGAGGTTCCAGTTCTGGAGATTTGGGGAATGTGGAGCACCCCTTCATCACCATTGCTCCCTGGTCCACTCTGATCCGGAGTGGTAGTACCTGTTAGGGCCCCATCCATGGGTTTAATAGAAAAACATGAGTTGATAAACAAAATTGTATTATCCATTAAGAATTGATTTATTTCAAAACTTTATCGGCATTAAATAACCCACTGAGGTTGATATGCCGTAAAACAAACCAAACCAAACCAATACAATGCAGTTTTTCTTACCTTAAAAAATTGTAACAAAAAATTAGGATGTTTTGGGAGGCTGGAACGGATTGATGGCATTTGAGTTTAGGGAAAATTTGGGACCATATAACCTATAGGCACCCCTTTTGCGATCTCAATTCGTGGGGACATATTTTCCATTTACACCGTCAAAATCCGGTTAATTGTTAACAGAAGATTTTTAGAGTTTTTTTTTAAATTATAAAACTAACCCCTAACCCCATAACCCTAACCATAACCCCTAACAAACAACCGGATTTTGACAGTGTAAATGAGAAAAAGTTTCCCCACAAATCGAGATCGCAAAAGGGGTGCCTAAAGATCAAATAGTCCGAAATTTGATTTGATATACGAAGAAATTGATTTACAAGAATGATGGGGGGGGCAATTAAACTCGTAAGTCAAAGTACCACTGGGAAGTCTGGAACAGATTAATGGCATTTCATTTTATTTCAATGCGGAAAATTGATTTGATATACGAGAAAATTGAGTTACGAGCGGAACGAATTAAACTCGTAAGTCAAGGCAGCACCATATTTTATTAATTAATCAGTTTGCAGTAATTGATTAAATTATAATTAAATTTTCAATGGATCTTAATTTTCTAATAAACATCTGTTGAACTAATGTTCAAAGTCGGTCGACTGCTTAATGTAATTTTATGAAATCTCTAAAATATCATTTGCATACTCAGTGATGCTGGGAGCTTTTTGATTCAGTGGGTTGACTTCTGATTTAGGTCGGAAAATTAAAATGGAAAGTTATTTGGTGGTCCCCAATGACAGTTTAACTACAGTCTATGAATTAACATTTTGCGAATTGGGTTACGGTTTTAGGGGATTAAGGTTGTTTTTAATTACGTATTGCTTAAAAAAAATAAACAAAAAACCCAAATTACTATACATTTATTGAATCTATTATTGAGACAGTTGTTTGTGTTAGTATTGCAATGTATAATTTCAATTAAACTTAGTTTTAAAAAAGATTTTTCAGCATTAAATGTATAGTAATTTGGGTTAATTTGGGTTTGTTGTTGTTTATTTTTTTTTTTAGCAATACGTAATTAAAAACAACCTTAATCCCCTAAAACCGTAACCCAATTTGCAAAATGTTAATTCATAGACTGTCATTGGGTACCACCAAAAAACTTTCCGTTTTAATTTTCCGACCTAAATCAAAAGTCAGCCCTCCTACCTTGTAACATATCTTGTAACCTATCCTATGTAATTCGTTTCTAAGAAACTATTGAAATGTGTTTACAGTTAGCTTGAAATGGTGAGAGAAGAAAAAAGAAAAACACTGGGACGCATGGGCATGATTTTACTGTGTCCGTTCAGATTTTTCTGTGTCAGGGACACACGACGCGTACCTATGAGCATCTCTGCATACTAAACAAGCATACTTTCCTTTTTTTTATAAAATGCATATAGCCCCGACGGCAGGTCTTAGAATACGCAGACTGTATCCTCTACAGAGGGGTAACACCCCCGAAAAAAGGGGTGCCCTAGGTATAACACTAAACTGCATTTGATGATGAGGCAGTAGTTCTAGAGATCTCCGGGAGTTTAGAGTACTATTGCCATTACTCCCATGTCCACTTTAACCCTAAGTGGTAGTACCTGTTAAGGTACCATCTATGGGTCAAATAGATAGATTTAAGAATTATTTGTATTTGATAGGACCGGGCGCCCCCCCCAAAAAAAAGAACGAACTTTTAAGAAACAACTGTACAAAAATGTAAATGCAAATGTACAATGAATGCAATTCCCTAACCCCTCGGCATAAAATAACCCTAGACGGGTTGACATGCCGTTAAACAATCAATTAACTTCGGTGATCAAGCGGTGTGTCTTGACCACAAGTCATGAGATGTGTTTGTCATTGTAAAGCAATCGGTTCAGATTGCCCCCTCCTCCCCCTTCAGCTACGCTTTTTATTATAAAAAAGGAAGGAGAAGGACATGCAACACAGAAAAAATAGAATAAGAAAGAGAGTAGGGGAAAAATAGAGCAGTGTGAGCGCGAGGAAGCGATAACGCTAATCTGTTTCTATTGAACATAATGAAAGAGAGAGAGAGAGAGAGAGAAGAGAGAGAGAGAGTTAAATCAAAAGTATTATATTTTTTGCGGCAAAACTTGCAAATCGTTGTCAAAATTAAAACGGAAACTTTTTTGTGTAACCAATGACAGTTTAACTACAGTGTATGAATGAATTTTTGCGAATTGAGTACGGTTTAGGGTTTGGGATTAAGGTTGTTTTAAATTACGTATTGCTTAAAAAACAAAAACTACAAAAAAAAACCAACAAATTACTATACATTTAATGTTGAAAAATATTTTTAAACCAAGTTTAATTGAAATTATACATTGCAATACTAACACAAACAACTGAGACTAATGTGTCCACCGTTGGATTCAATGATTAATTTCAATGGTAATTACATGTATTAATATCTGTTGTTTTTTTTGTTTTTTAAAGCAGTACATAATTAAAAACAACCTTAATTCCCAAACCCCTAAACCGTAACCCAATTCGCAAAAAGTTCATTCATACACTGTAGTTAAACAAAAAAGTTTCCATTTTAATTTTCCGACCGATTTGCAAGTTCAGCCCTTTTGCTTATTGAAGTATTTAGCAATAGCTCTTAAGTAAACATATCATACTGTGGTATATCCACAGTCCTGATAGTTACTAAGAATGTACGAGGGTGTAGTGCGAAGTTAATTTTAGTTAGAAATGCTTACTATGGAAAGTCCTTGCTAATTGTCCTATCGGGAATTATGTGCAATATTTTGTTAATTAGTGTAGTATGTAAAAATAGTGTGCAACGAGGTCCACTAAAAAAAAACGGACGATGCCGAGGGGCGAAAACTGTTCCTTTCTACTACTGCCTGTTGACTGTAAAGAGACAGAATCTTCTTCGCGCCTCTATTTTATACTGAAGATGGGTTGCTATGGTATCGGAGAGTGTAATTTCTACCGGCCGTATAAAGAGTCTGCTGCAGGCAAGGAGTTAATCACAACAATTCTATAGAAACACAAATAGTCTGGTAATTTCACCTTTTATGTTTAAAATTCCTAGCATAAATTGTGCGTGCCGCATATCTGAAATAACTTAATTGTTATTAAGAACACATTTTATAATATCTTTGTGTTAAAGCATGCAGTTGTATTGTTTCGAAACGATTCTAAGATTGTATATTTCGCACGGACACATTCAAATGGCTACCGTCTGTTTCAAAGTGAAGAGTCAGTTGGCTAATTCCTAGCATAAAATATTCTAAATGAACTTAATTGTTATTAAGAACACATTTTATGAGTATTTTTGTGTTAAAGCATGCAGTTGTATTGTTTTCGCACGGAGACTTTCAAAATAGTAGTTCGGCTTAGTTTCAAAGTGAAAGTCAAGGGAGGTTACTCTAATTGCCTTATTTGCTTGGAATTTTGACAACTAAAGCGGCAAAATTACCACTAGTGTTACTCCATTTTTGTTTTTTTGTGTTATTTTTTTATCTTTATCACAGAAAATAAAAAAGAATAGCGATAAAATCTAAATAAAGATGTCGACGGGACACACGCGATTGTGATATTTTAATTGTTTGTTTTTATTTTGTGAGATGAAATGAATTAAACTGGGTAAACTTTATTTTTAGATGACACCTTTTTTATTTTCTTTCTTTTTTCTTTATTTTTTTTCTTTTCTTTTCTTTTTCTTATTCGATTCAACTACAATGACCAATTAATTATAAAATATATTTCTCTTGAAATAAATCGCTTTTTTTTTTTTTACATTTTTATTTTCGTTTTAAAATGAGTTTTAAACACAGCTAATTTTTCTTTAAAAATATATATGAAACTAGCGCGACCTGTAGATATGCCACAGTATGATATGTTATTATCACAACGTTTGATATGTTTACTTAAGAGCTATTGAAAAATAGTGTCGATATGTAAAAGTATAATAATCTTAATTTAACTTTTCTGGCTGACTTCTGATTTCGTCGGACAGTTTAACTACAGTCTGATGAATTAACATTTTTGCGAATTGGGTTACGGTTTAGGGGATTATGGTGTGTTTTTTAATTACGTATTGCTTTAAAAAAATAAACAAAAAACCCAAATTACTATACATTTAATTAACCATTGAAATTATATGATTGAATCTATTATTGAGACATTGTTTGTGTTAGTATTGTAATGTATTAATTTCAATTAACTTTAGTTTAAAAAAATATTTTTCAACATTGAATGTATAGTAATTTGGGTTAATTTGGGTTTTTTTGTTGTTTATTTTTTAAATCGGTTAAACTTGCAAATCGTCTCAAAATTAACTATGAAGTGAACTTTTTTGCGAATTGGGTTACGGTTTAGGGGTTTGGGGATTAAGGTTGTTTTTAATACGTATTGATTAAAAAACAACAACAAAAAATTACTATACATTTAATGTTGAAAAATTATTTTTTTAAACCAAGTTTAATTGAAATTATACATTGCAATACTAACACAAACAACTGGACTAATGTGTCTACGGTTGGATTCAATAATTAATTTCAATGGTTAATTAGATGTATAGTAATTTGTTTTTTTAAGCAATACGTAATTAAAAAACAACCTTAATCCCCAAACCCCTAAACCGTAACCAATTCGCAAAAAACTTAATTCATACACTGTAGTTAAACTGTCATGGATCACCAAATAAGTTTCCGTTTTAATTTTGACGACGATTTGCAAGTTTTTAACCAAAAATTAATGACATTAAAATTCATGAGTATAATTAAAAAAACTTGAGAATACAGTGGTACCTCGACATACGAGTGTCCGAACTTACGAGTATTCTGAGTTACTCGATCGATTTTTTTTGTTTTGTGTTGCGAGCTAAGATTTGAGGTACAAGCGAGCTTCAGATATGCTTGTGCAAATAAATCTTTAAGCTCTCGCAGAAAAAAAAATCTTTAATATTCTAAAATTTAACAAATTTATTAATTCTGTAAAAAAGTTGACTTACCAGTTGTTTCTCGGTCGAGTGTGTGAGCTAAAATTTGAGTCACAAACGAGCTTCAGATACGCTTATGCTAATAAGTTCATTAAAATATTTAAATTCCAAATTTATTACGTTAAAATGTTAAAATACAAGAACTCAGCCCGTGTCCTGTAGAACGTCTGATAGACCGAAACCTTATAACGTCGACATCACTACCTATGATAAAAATCCATCCAGTACAATATCCCTGTTTGTCTACCTTTCTCCGCATACTTGGTTTGGTTTGGTTGGTTGGGTTTTACGGCATGTCAACTCCTTGGGTTATTTTATGGCGAATACTTCTATTGGTAATTAGGTATTCAAAAATGTATAGGGGTTTATTTGCTGTAATCAAGTTTTCTGTTGAGAATTTTAACATCAAGAGAGTATGTGGGTGATTTTGTAGGTCTATGAACTTACATCCTTGATAATAGGTTGGTTCTTTTCAAAAAAAGTTTAATATCCTCTTGGGATCTATTTTTCCAAATAGTTTGTCCATGCTGTCAAAATTGTAGAACTTTCTTCGAGTCTGGGAGAGGTGTGTGCATTCAATCAGAATATGTTTTATTGTGAATCGGTTTCCACATGAACATTTAGGTGAAGGTTCTTCTTTTAAAATGAAGGAGTGGGTTAATCTAGTGTGACCAATGCGTAGCCGGGTGATATGGTTTCTTCTCTTCTGGTATTACTAGGATCAGGTGCCCTTTCTTTTAAGTTGGGCTGTAGTTTGTAGAGTTTGTTGTGGGGATTTTCATTCCATATTTGCTGCCATTTGATTGTCATTATTTGCTTGATTTTTGGTTTAAGATCACTGTATGGTATTTTAGAGTTTTTGTCTGATATCATGTCAAGTGCAGATTTTGCTAATGAATCTGCTTTATCATTTCCCTGGATTCCTATACGGCTTGGAATCCAGCAGAATATCAATTTCTTGCTATGGCTAATGGAGATCCTCTTTTTAATCCCATAAAAATAAATAAATAAACATTAACATATTAAACTAATTCATTACATTTTATTTTATATTTTTATACAATACAATGCTTGGTAATTTATGCGTAAGTGCGTCCCGGTCTCCCGCCTTAAAAACCGCTACCCGGTGACTATCAAAATAACAACCCCAGCTCGTTCGTAATTCTTGTTTACTTATCGTAATTTGTCGTAATTCTTGTTTAGATATGAAGATGGATATATAGTTTTGAATAGACTGAGATAGATAGATAGATAGATAGATAGATAAACAAACAAAATAATATAGACAGATACGAACAAATAGAGATAGATAGATATTTTCGACAAGTAAATGTATTTGGGGGGGGGGGTCGCATCTTTTTTTGTCGTAATTCTTGTTTATTTAAACTAAAAACAAGATATTAAACAAACATGAATAAAAAAAAAATCTTAGTATTTAAAGTAATATAGATAAATATGAACAAATTTAGATAGATAGATGGATGGATAGTTTTGAATAGACTGAGCTGGGTCATTATTTTAATAGTCACCGGGCAGCAACTCTTGAAGCAGGAGACCAGGACGCACTTCCTCATAAATTACCCAATGCTATTTTGCTTATTTTAAAAAAAAAAAGAAAAAAAAAGTTATGAGCGTTTGGTGGTGGTGGTGGTGGTGGGGGGCTGTCACGGATTAATGGTATCTTAGTTTATTTCAGTGTGAAAAATTGATTTGATAGACGAGGAAATTGAGTTACGAGTGGGACGGATGAATTCTTTGTCTACCAAATTTCCCCCTGAGTCTGTACCAAATTCTTTGGTATTTATTTATTTTTTAAAAAACCTGTATAATGAAATATTTCAAAGTTCCCTATCTATTCACCCAGAATTCATTCTATTCAAATAAAGTCCTATTATTATTGTAATCTGAGTCTTTCTGCTCAATTATAAGGAACTAACCATCAGTTTTATCACAGTGATGGTGGAGCTGCTGTGGCGGTTTAAAGTAGGCAAAGAGTTAAGAAGCAGAGTGTCTTTTCTTTCTTTTTTTAAATGACTACATTGATTTCCACAAAAAAGTATTCGCTTCTCACTGAGTGCCCCTTACTTCTGGCTTTGTGCCACATCTAAGCTAAGTTTAGTAAATCTCTATCTGTATTTCTGTCTGTAACAAAAACTACGTCATAGCTCTACGTCACAGATTACGTCACAATATTCTTATGCTATATACACCCAAAATTTGAGTAAGCAATTTTAAAAGTTGTTTTTTACTCTCGTCCTTTTTTTTTTTTTTTTTATTTTTTTTTTTACAGTAACAAGAAGTTAACTAAAAAGTTTACAAATAAATACCTACGATTTTGTGTAAAATTGATGTGGAAAATATTCAAAATAATTGTTTGATTATTACATGCAAGCAACATTTTATTTGAGAGGGACGGGGCCCAGTTTTCATTTCAAATTATTATTATTATTATTTTTTTACTCCTTTAATAAATATGAGGATTTGTCTTACTTATGATACAAACCCTCTGACATTGAATTTTTAACTCCCACCCGCTCAGGCAATGTCTTTCAAAATTAATTTTTACGACGCCCGGGTGGTGTTTTTTTAATTTTGTACTAGTAACTATAATGCACTAACCATAAGTCTTTCTACTTTGCTTGGGCGTGGTATGCGTAGAAACAGTTCCTTTCACATAAATGGAGAGCCATTGTGAGCGGTTTAAAGTAGGCAGATAATTACTCATAAGTAAAGGTTCCACTGTAATTCAAAAGTGCCTCTCTTCATCGAAATGGATTAAATATATGAAATGGAATAAAATTTTCATGAGAATTAAGATTTGTGGAAAATCGCTTAACAATATTCACTATGACAACTGAACGTACTCTCTTCGCGTTTTAGAGAATGGAAGAAAAAGTCTTACCATTAACCTTGCTGTAGACAAGCTCGTTAAAAAAAAATCTTTTTTATTTTCATTGTTCAACATTTGGAGATTTGCCAAAAAGACTGAAAAGTATCTCTCTACCCCCACACCACCCACACCACAAAAAAATTTCGAGGATAAAATTTTATTAAAATAAATAAAGGATAAAATATCTAGATAATTTTTTTGTAGCTGAATTATGACAAATAAAGAAAGCAAAGTAAGTATTTGTCTGCAGAGACGGTTGCAAATAGAATGTGGTGACGTGTGTGCTGACGTCACTGATAATGAAACATTATATAAAAAAGTTATTCGTTTAGCGTTCGGTTAGAAACCACAAGGTTCCTAGTTCGATACTGGTCCTCGCCAACTCAGCGTATGAGTAGCACAGGGATCTGTGCGGTAAAGTAAGGAGCTGATGGTAGATGTGGCGCTCCACCTCAGATGCTAAATACAATCTCCTTGGTCTAGTGCTATTGAAAAGGGGATAGATTCCCTCGCTGACTGGCTGATACCAACTTTAGGTCGCCCCGTCGACTTTACTTACTTTATATATATATATATATATTATAATGTTAATAATATTAATCTTCAACAAACACCATGGGATCTAACTCAACGACCTGATGATTGCCCCTTGGCATGAAACCTGGGTAGCTGTTTATAATGAACATTGATCTATAAAAACTCAGCAAATTAAATAAATATATATAATGTTATGTATAAACCTTGTTCTTGTGAACGTTGTTTTTTGGTGTTTTTTTTTGTCTTTTGAAGCATTGGAAAAAAGAACAAAAACAAGAAAAACAGAACAAAAATCAGAATTTTAATATTCAATTGTTGTTCTGTTCCTGGTTTGATCAACTCCGATATTTCGGGTGAACTTCACCCTTTTTCAAGGTTTATGATATGAGACGATCTCTGAGAAAAATTAAATGCTGTATATGAGAGAAAAAAAATGAAGTGAAATTATATATATATATATATTATATATATATATTATATATATATAACTCTACCTATGAGTACCACAGCTTACATAATCGGATCTGTGTGGTAAAGTAAGGAGCTGATGGTAGGTTTGGCGATCCACCTCAGCAAAAACAATCTCCCAGGTCTAGCGCTATCTAAAAAAGGATACACCCCCTCACTATCCGGCTGATACCGACAATAGGCCACTTTATATATATATATATATATATATATATATATATATATATACACCAACCCTTCCACATGAGTAGGATTTAATATAAGATCAATGTCTTAAGCGGAGTTTAACAGGTTTGAATTTTGAGTTTCAGACTCCTAGACTGGTTGCCTAACCAAGATTTAAGAACTCAGTCTATTCTACTATTTACCCATAGCTGGAGGGAGAATCGTTGGATAAATACCTTTCCCCCCTGGTATTAGCACTATGTGAAATGCAAATAGCAGCGTCCAGGATTTGAAGTCCATTTCCTACGACTCTAATCATTACACCACCCACTTTCATATATTATAATACTAGCAGCAGCTACCTGGTGTCGCATGGTTAGAGGGGGATTTTAAAAGTTAGTCCCGCAGATCCCTTATTACTGAATCGTGAGTTGAATCCTCGTGGGATGCCCCATTTAAATCCCCATGTAAAAAAAAAAATAGACCTTGCATTGATCCAGCTACTCTGAAAAGAAATGTTAATGTCTACTATCTAAAATATTAAATGAAAAAAAATCCATGCTGTTATCATTTAAATTTAATCTTTTTAATTATCTTCATGAATATAAATCAAATCTCTATTATTTTTGCTCAAAAACCAAGCCCTGGTGATATTTAATGTGTATATATATATTTACTTTGTCGTTAATTGTTTTATTTTCGAAGTTTCCTCCGGACATACATATACACACAACTGCCCTTTATATATATGTATAGATGTAAAATGAAACTGGAAGTGAATCCGACGGTATGTTGAAAAAATGAATAAAGGAAAGAAAGTATAAAATGGATAAAATAGGATATTTTAATCAATTTTACTTACACGTGTTTCGGTCAGAAGTTTATCCATGTGAACAATATTCAAACTAATTATTTTAAATAACCAAATAAAATATGTATAAATATATTAATAAATATAATAAATAACCAAATAAAATATGTATAAAATATAATAAATATAAATAAATAAATATATAAAATATAAATAAATAATATATAATATATATATATATATATATATATATATATATATATATATATGAGAAGTAAATACACAAACGATGTGTTTTGATATGGCTTTTTTTTTTAGCCGACAATTTTTGGAGAATATGTGCTTAATTGAAGTCGTACCTAATTTTGAAAGTTAATTAATTAATAATTAATTAATTAGGCAGGCATACGTATTTAAATGTAAGGCTAAACAAATCGAGAAAAATCAATCTCTGTATGTATATTTAGGCCGAAATATACATACAGAGATTGATTTTTTAGCCTTACATTTAAATAGGTATGCCCGCCTAATTAATTAATTATTAATTAATTAACTTTCAAAATTAGGTACGACTTCAATTAAGTATATATATATATATATATATATATATATGAGAAGAGAGAGAGAGAGAGAGAGAGGAGAGAGAGAGAGAGAGAGAGAGATTGGTAGATAGATAAGAGTAGTAGGTGCATCCCTATCTGAGGGGTATCATTGCTATGTGAAACGCAAATAGCCTTGTCACGGATTTGAACTTGGGTCTCTGAGTCCTATGACTATAACCATTACACGACGATCGCCTCCAACCAACAATATATTCTCAAAAATATCCCTGTGTGTACGACGACGATCATATTACAGTTGCTACATGAATTCGTCGACGTTGTAGTTATTTCAATGATTGCATTCTCAACATAGTTTTGAATTTATTTCTTGCAGTTCTTCCACCTGCATTCAGCTGTGCATATGACGTCAGCACATACGTTTTCACTTGGGACCATCTGTTCTGACAAGTACTGTCATATGTATTTTTTTTAGTTTAGATTTTTTTTTTATTTATAATTTTTTTTTCACTACAAACTTGACAGAGATAAAGAAGATGTTAAAATATAAGAATAATCTTTTTTTTTTTTCCTAAAATATTATCTTACTATATAATTATTTTAAACTCGATATCTTTCTTCATTCTAATTTTGGTCATTTTATTTTTAGATTAAAAAAACAAAACAACGATGCCGTTATAGTATGTGGCCTACCTTTTTGATTCTGCTATAATATGTGGCCTACCTTTTTGATTCTGTTATAGTATGGGGCCTACCTTTTTCATTCTGTTATAGTATGTGGCCTACCTTTTTCATTCTGTTATAGTATGTGGCCTACCTTTTTCATTCTGTTATAGTATGTGGCCTACCTTTTTGATTCTGTTATAGTATGGGGCCTACCTTTTTGATTCTGTTATAGTATGGGGCCTACCTTTTTCATTCTGTTATAGAATGTGGCCTAGCTTTTTGATTCTGTTATAATATGTGGCCTACCTTTTTCATTCTGTTATAGTATGTGGCCTACCTTTTCATTCTGTTATAGAATGTGGCCTACCTTTTTCATTCTTTATAGTATGTGGCCTACCTTTTTCATTCTGTTATAGTATGTGGCCTACCTTTTTCATTTTATTATAGAATGTGGCTTTTTCATTCTGTTATAGTATGTGGCCTACCTTTTTCATTCTGCTATAATATGTGGCCTACCTTTTTCATTCTGCTATAATATGTGGCCTACCTTTTTGATTCTGTTATAGAATGTGGCCTACCTTTTTGATTCTGTTATAGTATGCGGCCTACCTTTTTGATTCTATTATAGTATGTGGCCTACCTTTTTCATTCTATTATAGAAAGTGACCTACCTTTTTCATTCTATTATGCCTACCCTTTTCATTCTATTATAGAATGTGACCTACCTTTTTCATTCTATTATAGTATGTGGCCTACCTTTTTCATTCTGCTATAGTATGTGGCCTACCTTTTTCATTCTATTTCTCTGAATGTTTGAGATGAGGCTTGATGATTAGTATTATTTGCGTTATTCGGACTATTGTCCTCATCTTCATTGTTATATGTATAACGTTTCGGCGGATGTGCCCCCCGGTCTTGACAGTTCTAAGTGACAGTTATCTATAGGCTGCAAGTTCAATCCTGATCAAGGGCAGCAGTAACATAGAATAATAATTAACACAGCTTAACGCCTCTACCCCAGTTATGGTTAGCTGAATAAGAAAAGGATACCCCCGTGGACTGAATAAACGGTTAGGTTCAAAGTTCTGTGATGGCTCCCGATTATGACAAGAAGGTTCCCGAGTTCGAGAAGAAATACCCGAAGAAGACCTGAGGGCACATCGGCCGAAACGTTGTACACTTAACAATGAAGATGAGGACAATAGTCCGAATAACGCAGATAATACCAATATCAAACGTTGTAATAATTAAATTATCATACTGTGGTATATCCACAGGTCCTGTTAGTCTTAGACGTAATATAATTCCATAACTCATATATAATATTATTAAAACAAAAAACGTTGAAATAATATGTAAGGAATAACAAGACTTTCGGACCACTCTGTAAGTCTAAATACCAAACTGGACCCTTTCCATTCTCCATCGGTTGAGCTCAACCAAATCTTTTAACTTTTTGTTTAACCATAAAAAGTAGACGTCTCTTTGAAGAAATTCCCGCAAAGCAGAAAGTTAAGTTCCAAGTTTTTTTGTCCTATGAGTGTACAAGTCTTGCCAGTTGGGTGGGTTTTTGTTTGAAAAAGAAACTTCAACTGCAATGCTTTCCTACTGCATTGATCTTCTTTTCCTCTTTATGTGGGAGGAGGAAGGGGAG
>CM042170.1:53259075-53311575 GCA_023376005.1 Doryteuthis pealeii
TCACAAAATATAAATATAAATAAGCATTATCTGCATTATTCGGAATTTTCCTCATCTTCATGTTATCAGTACAACGTTTTCGGCCGATGTGCCCTCCGCCTTCTTCAGTATTCTTGTCGGACTCGGAACTTCTTTTCACTAACTTGTGTCATTATTTTTTATTCAGAATAAACTCACAAGCGTGGAACACCCAGAAGCAAACTTAAGCAATAGAAACAAGAACAAAAGTTTCAAATCAATACTTTGGTGTGGTCACTTTCACCAATTCTCTTACTCCACCTACGCCTTCTCCTGTTTGTTGATAGCATTTTTGACCTTTGACCTTTTGGATATTATTAGCTATAATTTCTTACTTAGCTCTGCGGCATTGAAAGTCTAAAAAAAAAAAAAAAAAACAGACAAAAGATATATATATATATATATATATATATATATATATATATATATATTGTAATACAGGTACAAGTAATAACCTACTCGAGTTTCACCATAAGGATCTTCAGGGTTAAATCCACTGGATTAATCAAGATATTGATTAATTGCAGTCGATTACACGTGTGTGCCTTTCGCGATAAACGGTTCATTATCACTTGTACCTGTATTACAATAAATTTGCGCTACTAACGTATTGAGCACTTTTTATTTTTTATATCGCTGTCTTACCTTTCTGAATTTTGCATCAACTAACCATTGTGACCATATTCACTGGTAAGTCACCTTTTCCAAAATAACATATATATATATATGTATATATATATACACACACACCAATCCACCTTTCTTTACACCATTCATATTTTACATAAAAAGTAATTTTTTAAAATAATTAAATAAACATTTCTTTTCTGAAAAAAATCCGTTACTAACTTAATACAATCGTGTATTGTCGCAATTCTACTGCAGAATAACAGGGTATTTATAAAACTCCACAATATCATAGAAACCAAGCAGCCAATCAGAACTCAGGGAATGGAATCACCCAAATGCATGAATGGACTATTCTTGATTTCTATAAATACTGTTATAGGTGATATAACCTATGTACATAAATGGAATGTGCCGCCGACTACTATAAGTAGCAGGAACAATTGTGGCTTGACACGAAGCAATGCAAGTCAGCTCGTAACTGTATGGTCGGACGCAATCTCCACTTTCTTTGCTGTAATTTCTACTCCTTGTTGTTCAATACATTTGTATCCATTTTTACCAGTCGTTTGTCTTATTTTTTAGACCCTTAAAACCCCACAACAAATACCAACTGTCTTGGACACTGCTTCAGTTGTGCTTAGCTAGTTGCTGTTATTCAAACCAACAGTAGACTAACTGACTGGCTGGTTCAGTTGTGCTTAACTAGTTGCTGTTATTCAAACCAACAGTAGACTGACTGACTGGCTGGTTCAGTTGAGCTTAGCTAGTTGCTGGTATTCAAACCAACAGTGGACCAGAAATTGTGTATCCATCAGTCGTTATTAGCTGAAAATGTTTTAATCAGGCTTGTTAACCTGGTTATTTTGAACAGTTGTTGTAGTGGGAGGGGCTTGCATATGAAATAGGATAATCCAGGCATGAACCTTTTTGGGGATGCACAGAGGATTATTATATTTTTTTTTAATTGCAATTCTTTTTTAAAATTTTTTTTTTTTTTTTTTACCCTGCTTTGATCAGTTTAAATCTCTAAAATCCGAAATGATCCTTCTTCAAAGAATAATAAAAAAAAAAATAAGATGAATAAAAAAACAGATAGAATCTGTTTGAGATAAAAATTCAGTCAATTTTCAATGATTAAAAAAAACCCAAAAAACTATGCTAATCTTAAATGTTCTGCCAAAACCACTGAAAAGAGCATTAAAAAAAAAAATTAGGTTTCATTGAATTTTACTACACTTACATACATAATTCATAGACTACCCACAAACTATGTAACACTATGTAATGCAAACAGCCTTGTACAGGATTGTTGTTATAGCAACAGAGGAAAGAAGTCAAAGGGAAGGAGAATAAGTGTTATATACTTACGTCAGGCATGAGGTAAAATATAAGGAATGACTACTACTAAAGTACCTAAAAAAATAAATTTTGAATCAGAATGGTTAAAAAAGAAACTATAACCAATTAATAATGATAATAATAATGAAAATTATTGTGTACAGTGCTCAGGTGCACCACAACTCATTAAAGTTTCATGTCAAGTACACAGAATAATGTATTAATGTCAGGAACATGAACAGTTTACATTAGTAATATACATGTATGTGTGTGGAGAGGTGCATCAGGTATAGTGTCGGCAGACTACAGGAAGCATGGAGGCTTCGAAAGATTCAGTGTTTCGGCAGCCTACAACAGACACGGGCAGCTTATTCCATGCCTCCGCAATTCTGAGCATGAAGAAATGTTTCCGAAAGTCATGTGAGCAGTACTGTTTTCTGACTTTGTAGGCATGCCCACGTGCGGTAGAAAGATGGAGATCAAAAAGGTGCTCAAGGTTGCTGTTGTTAAGATGATTAATGACCTTATGAGCGTTTACCAGGTCAGTTGCCAGACACCGAAGTTTCAACGAATCCATTCCAAGGGCAGTGAGATGTTTAGAGTATGGCAGATACCTGATGGAGGGTATTCATTTGGTTGCACGTCTCTGTACAGTTTCTAGGAATTAGAATTAGAACTAACTTATGTTGGAATTCATATAAGATAGTCAGTATTCAGCTGTGTTACCAGTTGAATCTGTTCTCCCAATCCAGTGGTTTGAATAGTAGGTTGGGCTATTCCACTATGTTACTTTGCCAAGCTCATTCCAAAAACTCTGATTGGCTGCTGTTTTTAGTTTGGATACTTTAATCTATATATACCCAACACATGACTGTAGTTGGTACAGAGCCTGTATCCAGTTCCAGTCTGTCTTTATTTTTTTTTTGTCTGGTGACTGGACGCTAGTCACAGCCTTCCTGTGAAGGGAATCATTATATGTTGATTCTACAACTTATAATACAACTAGCAGGGGTTACTTGGCGTCGCCTGGGTAGAGGGGGATTTTTTAAAGTTAGTCCCACAGATCCATTATTACTGAATAGACCTTGCATTGATCCAGCTACTCTGAAAAGAAATGTTAATGCCTACTATCTAAAATATTAAATGAAAAAAGAAATTCCATGCTCTAATCATTTAACTTTTATTTTTTAATTATCTTCACTAATATAAATCAAATCTCTATTATTTTTGCTCAAAAACCAAGCCCTGGTGATATTTAATGTGTATATATAAATTTACTTTGTCATTAATTGTTTTATTTTTGAAGTTTCCTCCGGACATACATATACACACAACTGTCCTTTATATATGTATAGATTACATTCGGACATACATAGATACAACTGCCGTTTATATATGTATAGATTACATTCGGACATGCATACACACAACTGTCCTTTATATATGTATAGATTACATTCGGACATACATACACAACTTTATATATGTACATTACATACACACACTTTCCTTTATATATGTATAGATTACATTCAAACATACATACACACAACTTTCCTTTATATATGTATAGATTACATTTGGACATACATACACATAACTGCCCTTTATATATGTATAGATTACATTCGGACATACATACACACAACTGCCCTTTATATATGTATAGATTACATTCGGACATACATACACACAGCTGCCCTTTATATATGTATAGATAAATAAAGGCACCTAAAATGGCATAGTCACTCAAATTTCAATGTACAAAAAGTAAAAACCAATAACTATAAAAAAAAAAATTAAAAAAAGCAAAGAGAGTGACTGAATTCTACTTACCGTGTAAAGGTAGATATTCTATATAAATATACTCTTGATACACATTAGTGATGAGGCAGCAGTTAAATTGGCCGTTTCACGGATATTTATAATAAATAATACCAATCTATCAAAATAGATGATAAACCAATGGTTCCCAACCTATGGCCAAAATGGGCCACAGCAAATTTCAGGTGGGCCAAGGAAATACTATAATTCTATATGATTTCAGAGCATTCACTTTTTATATACAAAATCCAAACATATATGTGGGAAATTTATATTTTCTAGAAAGTAAGATGTCAACTAATTCACGGTAGGGGAGAGTGGGGAGATATTTATGCCCCTGATATGCCCCTGTATTATGTTTTATATATATTGACTTTATATATGCCACTTGAATAAGATAATGAACTTAGAGCGGTTATAATTGCAAATAGTCGTCAAAATTAAAACAGAAAAATTCAGCTTGGGCATAAATTTTAATGAATTTAATTATTAGTAAGGACACGATTTATGTTATAAATGGAAATATTTTTTCTATTATAATAATAATTTCATGGGCCACAAAAAAAATTCTGGTTTCAAAGTGGGCCATGAGCTGAAAAAGGTTGGGAACCCTTGTGATAAACCATACAATGAGCACATGTTTATGGGCCAGGATTTCATAGTTACTCAAATTTCAATTTACAAAACGTAAAAACCAACAGCTTTAAAAAATAAAAACAAAAGGCAAAGAGAGTGACTGAATATTACTTACTGCGTAAAGGTAGATTTTCTATATAAATATACTCTTGGTACACACATTAGTGATGAGGCGGGGGTTAAATTGGCCGTTTCACGGACATTTAGAATAAACATTACCAATTTATCAAAAGATAAGATAAACCATACAATGGGCACATGTTTATGGGCCAGAATTTCCCCAGGAATCCATTTATGACCTCTAAATAGCTCTTGGTTGGAAAGAATTCAATATTTGTCTGACTCTTGACATACATGTAAAAAATCCAAAAATACATATAAAACCAGCAACTTTGTAGGAGTATTAATAGCACACGGTAGTATGTAAATATATGTAAATGTACACACAGTTTGACTTAGATTTTAGCTTACTATGATTTGGCAGGTCAGCACTTTATCAACTATGCCACAGGGACTCCCCCCACCTCCAGATTTTAGAAGAGTATTAGTAGGGTAATCTGAACATTAGCTACATAAGTGAGAGTAACCTCCCTTTGTTTCTTTCACTCTCATCTAGGGAGGTTTATATTAGAATCATTGTGAAATATCATGCAAGGTTTTGTTTTGAATGAAACACAGTAATTAGAGATCTATAATTGATTAACCGACATTGTTAATGACTTTGATTTTCACTGAGTGCTCCTTGTTTCTGACCTTGTGCCAAACTTGGCTAAAGGTTTTTTTTTAGTTCTTTAATTATTTAAAAAAATCTATTGTTCGTTTTCTGTTTCTATCTTTTTAAAAGTCTCTTCTATTCCCATTGACTATGGGTTACTGTCCCCACATTTATTTTAAAGGAGTGGGGGTATATTGAAATCATTGTGAAAAATCATGCTAGGTCTTATTTTGCAGGTAGGTCTGATTTTTCGGGAAACATTGTATATGCTGATTCTACAATGTAACAGGGAAAATAACAGTACGTGGTGTATGATGGCAGACAGTCAAATCTTTCCAGGAGATTGCATTTCAAGAAAGGCTGTGCTATGCATTGGCAGTTATGACAGTGGGATGGAACCATTAGCAGTAGCAATAGCAGCAGCAGCAGTGGTAGCAAATAGGATATAAAAATGATTTAAAAAGAAAAGAATAAAAAGTGTTTTTTCTTTGCAAAGCCAGTTGGATTTAAAGTTATCTACGTTTTATGATGTAAGTTGTATTATTTCTTTTTGTCTGCCACTCTCAACTAGGGTTTATTTTAAGAGGGGGGGAGGCTTATATTAAAATCATTGTGAAAAATCGTGCAATTTCGTTTGAATGAAACACAGTAATTAGAGACCTATAATTGATTAATCAACATTGTTAATGACTTTGATTTTCACTGAGTGCTCTTTGTTTCTGACCTTGTGCCAAACTTGGCTAAACGTTTTTTTTAGTTCTTTAATTATTAAAAAAAATCTATTGTTCGTTTTCTGTTTCTATCTTCTTAAAAGTCTCTTCTATTCCCATCAACTATGGGTTACTGTCCCCATATTTATTTTAAGCCCCCCCCCCCCATAAAATGTATATTGAAATCATTGTGAAAAATCATGCTAGGTCTTATTTTGTAGGTAGGTCTGATTTTGGGGGAAACATGGTATATGCTGATTCTATAATGTAACAAGG
This sequence comes from Doryteuthis pealeii, assembly GCA_023376005.1. Classification (NCBI taxonomy): domain Eukaryota; kingdom Metazoa; phylum Mollusca; class Cephalopoda; order Myopsida; family Loliginidae; genus Doryteuthis; species Doryteuthis pealeii. The sequence goes on from CM042170.1 coordinate 53,265,223, forward strand.
AAAATAACAGTACGTGGTGTATGATGGTAGACAGTCAAATCTTTCCAGGAGATTGCATTTCAAGAAAGGCTGTGCTATGCATTGGCAGTTATGACAGTGAGACGGAACCATCAGCAGCAGCAGCAGTGGTAGTAAATAGGATATAAAATGATTTAAAAAAGAAAGAATAAAAAAATGTTTTTTCTTGAAAAAGCAATTGGATTTCAAAGTAAATAAATAAAATAGATGTACGTCTGTGACACTTTCAGGCAGTTCCTAGCATTTACCCATTGTAGAGGCCTATCAAGTGCTTAAACATCAAACCTTGAGCCAAATTCTTTCTGGACCTTCGTTTTCTTTTAAACGTCACCTTTCAATTTGCTAATCACAGACATCATACAACTTAGATAAACTTTAATCCCAATTGGGGCCTTTTCCAAAAGGGAAAAAACATTTTTTTTTAACTTTTAAAATCTTAAATCTAAACCTACTCACCAACTAGAGCTCCATAAAATGAAAACACACAATTGCCATTTTGCCCTCTCTCAGGGGGGTTATAGCCTCGAAAATCACCTAAAACCTTTGAAGCCCCATATCTCCCTTAATACTCAAGCGCCACCATCCATCTTTTACTATGTGATACTCCTCATCGAACTCTATCAGAAAAACATAATAGTTTGGTACTTTATTTTTACACACAATTTGCCATTTTTGCCCTCTCTCAGGGGGGTTATAGAGCCTCGAAAATCACCTAAAACTCCTAATTCACCAGGTTTTTCACCATCAGTAAATTCTGGGCATTAGAATCCATGAGAAAAAACAATAAAATCGATAACGTACACTTTCATCAAAATACGTAGTCTTATAATGGCTGAAAAATGGCATTTTGGGCAAACCTTTGAAGCCCCATATCTCCCTTAATACTCAAGCGCCACCATCCATCTTTTACTATGTGATACTCCTCATCGAACTCTATCAGAAAAACATAATAGTTTGGTACTTTATTTTTACACACAATTTGCCATTTTTGCCCTCTCTCAGGGGGTTATAGTGCCTCGAAAATCACCTAAAACCTTTGAAGCCCCATATCTCCCTTAATACTCAAGCGCCACCATCCATCTTTTACTATGTGATACTCCTCATCGAACTCTATCAGAAAAACATAATAGTTTGGTACTTTATTTTTACACACAATTTGCCATTTTTGCCCTCTCTCAGGGGGGTTATAGAGCCTCGAAAATCACCTAAAACTCCTAATTCACCAGGTTTTTCACCATCAGTAAATTCTGGGCATTAGAATCCATGAGAAAAAACAATAAAATCGATAACGTACACTTTCATCAAAATACGTAGTCTTATAATGGCTGAAAAATGGCATTTTGGGCAAACCTTTGAAGCCCCATATCTCCCTTAATACTCAAGCGCCACCATCCATCTTTTACTATGTGATACTCCTCATCGAACTCTATCAGAAAAACATAATAGTTTGGTACTTTATTTTTACACACAATTTGCCATTTTTGCCCTCTCTCAGGGGGGTTATAGAGCCTCGAAAATCACCTAAAACTCCTAATTCACCAGGTTTTTCACCATCAGTAAATTCTGGGCATTAGAATCCATGAGAAAAAACAATAAAATCGATAACGTACACTTTCATCAAAATACGTAGTCTTATAATGGCTGAAAAATGGCATTTTGGGCAAACCTTTGAAGCCCCATATCTCCCTTAATACTCAAGCGCCACCATCCATCTTTTACTATGTGATACTCCTCATCGAACTCTATCAGAAAAACATAATAGTTTGGTACTTTATTTTTACACACAATTTGCCATTTTTGCCCTCTCTCAGGGGGGTTATAGAGCCTCGAAAATCACCTAAAACTCCTAATTCACCAGGTTTTTCACCATCAGTAAATTCTGGGCATTAGAATCCATGAGAAAAAACAATAAAATCGATAACGTACACTTTCATCAAAATACGTAGTCTTATAATGGCTGAAAAATGGCATTTTGGGCAAACCTTTGAAGCCCCATATCTCCCTTAATACTCAAGCGCCACCATCCATCTTTTACTATGTGATACTCCTCATCGAACTCTATCAGAAAAACATAATAGTTTGGTACTTTATTTTTACACACAATTTGCCATTTTTGCCCTCTCTCAGGGGGTTATAGCCTCGAAAATCACCTAAAACCTTTGAAGCCCCATATCTCCCTTAATACTCAAGCGCCACCATCCATCTTTTACTATGTGATACTCCTCATCGAACTCTATCAGAAAAACATAATAGTTTGGTACTTTATTTTTACACACAATTTGCCATTTTTGCCCTCTCTCAGGGGGGTTATAGAGCCTCGAAAATCACCTAAAACTCCTAATTCACCAGGTTTTTCACCATCAGTAAATTCTGGGCATTAGAATCCATGAGAAAAAACAATAAAATCGATAACGTACACTTTCATCAAAATACGTAGTCTTATAATGGCTGAAAAATGGCATTTTGGGCAAACCTTTGAAGCCCCATATCTCCCTTAATACTCAAGCGCCACCATCCATCTTTTACTATGTGATACTCCTCATCGAACTCTATCAGAAAAAAATAGTTTGGTACTTTATTTTTACACACAATTTGCCATTTTTGCCCTCTCTCAGGGGGTTATAGCCTCGAAAATCACCTAAAACCTTTGAAGCCCCATATCTCCCTTAATACTCAAGCGCCACCATCCATCTTTTACTATGTGATACTCCTCATCGAACTCTATCAGAAAAACATAATAGTTTGGTACTTTATTTTTACACACAATTTGCCATTTTTGCCCTCTCTCAGGGGGGTTATAGAGCCTCGAAAATCACCTAAAACTCCTAATTCACCAGGTTTTTCACCATCAGTAAATTCTGGGCATTAGAATCCATGAGAAAAAACAATAAAATCGATAACGTACACTTTCATCAAAATACGTAGTCTTATAATGGCTGAAAAATGGCATTTTGGGCAAACCTTTGAAGCCCCATATCTCCCTTAATACTCAAGCGCCACCATCCATCTTTTACTATGTGATACTCCTCATCGAACTCTATCAGAAAAACATAATAGTTTGGTACTTTATTTTTACACACAATTTGCCATTTTTGCCCTCTCTCAGGGGGGTTATAGAGCCTCGAAAATCACCTAAAACTCCTAATTCACCAGGTTTTTCACCATCAGTAAATTCGGCATTAGAATCCATGAGAAAAAACAATAAAATCGATAACGTACACTTTCATCAAAATACGTAGTCTTATAATGGCTGAAAAATGGCATTTTGGGCAAACCTTTGAAGCCCCATATCTCCCTTAATACTCAAGCGCCACCATCTTTTACTATGTGATACTCCTCATCGAACTCTATCAGAAAAACATAATAGTTTGGTACTTTATTTTTACACACAATTTGCCATTTTTGCCCTCTCTCAGGGGGGTTATAGAGCCTCGAAAATCACCTAAAACTCCTAATTCACCAGGTTTTTCACCATCAGTAAATTCTGGGCATTAGAATCCATGAGAAAAAACAATAAAATCGATAACGTACACTTTCATCAAAATACGTAGTCTTATAATGGCTGAAAAATGGCATTTTGGGCAAACCTTTGAAGCCCCATATCTCCCTTAATACTCAAGCGCCACCATCCATCTTTTACTATGTGATACTCCTCATCGAACTCTATCAGAAAAACATAATAGTTTGGTACTTTATTTTTACACACAATTTGCCATTTTTGCCCTCTCTCAGGGGGTTATAGCCTCGAAAATCACCTAAAACCTTTGAAGCCCCATATCTCCCTTAATACTCAAGCGCCACCATCCATCTTTTACTATGTGATACTCCTCATCGAACTCTATCAGAAAAACATAATAGTTTGGTACTTTATTTTTACACACAATTTGCCATTTTTGCCCTCTCTCAGGGGGTTATAGAGCCTCGAAAATCACCTAAAACTCCTAATTCACCAGGTTTTTCACCATCAGTAAATTCTGGGCATTAGAATCCATGAGAAAAAACAATAAAATCGATAACGTACACTTTCATCAAAATACGTAGTCTTATAATGGCTGAAAAATGGCATTTTGGGCAAACCTTTGAAGCCCCATATCTCCCTTAATACTCAAGCGCCACCATCCATCTTTTACTATGTGATACTCCTCATCGAACTCTATCAGAAAAACATAATAGTTTGGTACTTTATTTTTACACACAATTTGCCATTTTTGCCCTCTCTCAGGGGGTTATAGAGCCTCGAAAATCACCTAAAACTCCTAATTCACCAGGTTTTTCACCATCAGTAAATTCTGGGCATTAGAATCCATGAGAAAAAACAATAAAATCGATAACGTACACTTTCATCAAAATACGTAGTCTTATAATGGCTGAAAAATGGCATTTTGGGCAAACCTTTGAAGCCCCATATCTCCCTTAATACTCAAGCGCCACCATCCATCTTTTACTATGTGATACTCCTCATCGAACTCTATCAGAAAAACATAATAGTTTGGTACTTTATTTTTACACACAATTTGCCATTTTTGCCCTCTCTCAGGGGGGTTATAGAGCCTCGAAAATCACCTAAAACTCCTAATTCACCAGGTTTTTCACCATCAGTAAATTCTGGGCATTAGAATCCATGAGAAAAAACAATAAAATCGATAACGTACACTTTCATCAAAATACGTAGTCTTATAATGGCTGAAAAATGGCATTTTGGGCAAACCTTTGAAGCCCCATATCTCCCTTAATACTCAAGCGCCACCATCCATCTTTTACTATGTGATACTCCTCATCGAACTCTATCAGAAAAACATAATAGTTTGGTACTTTATTTTTACACACAATTTGCCATTTTTGCCCTCTCTCAGGGGGTTATAGCCTCGAAAATCACCTAAAACCTTTGAAGCCCCATATCTCCCTTAATACTCAAGCGCCACCATCCATCTTTTACTATGTGATACTCCTCATCGAACTCTATCAGAAAAACATAATAGTTTGGTACTTTATTTTTACACACAATTTGCCATTTTTGCCCTCTCTCAGGGGGTTATAGAGCCTCGAAAATCACCTAAAACTCCTAATTCACCAGGTTTTTCACCATCAGTAAATTCTGGGCATTAGAATCCATGAGAAAAAACAATAAAATCGATAACGTACACTTTCATCAAAATACGTAGTCTTATAATGGCTGAAAAATGGCATTTTGGGCAAACCTTTGAAGCCCCATATCTCCCTTAATACTCAAGCGCCACCATCCATCTTTTACTATGTGATACTCCTCATCGAACTCTATCAGAAAAACATAATAGTTTGGTACTTTATTTTTACACACAATTTGCCATTTTTGCCCTCTCTCAGGGGGTTATAGAGCCTCGAAAATCACCTAAAACTCCTAATTCACCAGGTTTTTCACCATCAGTAAATTCGGCATTAGAATCCATGAGAAAAAACAATAAAATCGATAACGTACACTTTCATCAAAATACGTAGTCTTATAATGGCTGAAAAATGGCATTTTGGGCAAACCTTTGAAGCCCCATATCTCCCTTAATACTCAAGCGCCACCATCCATCTTTTACTATGTGATACTCCTCATCGAACTCTATCAGAAAAACATAATAGTTTGGTACTTTATTTTTACACACAATTTGCCATTTTTGCCCTCTCTCAGGGGGGTTATAGAGCCTCGAAAATCACCTAAAACTCCTAATTCACCAGGTTTTTCACCATCAGTAAATTCTGGGCATTAGAATCCATGAGAAAAAACAATAAAATCGATAACGTACACTTTCATCAAAATACGTAGTCTTATAATGGCTGAAAAATGGCATTTTGGGCAAACCTTTGAAGCCCCATATCTCCCTTAATACTCAAGCGCCACCATCCATCTTTTACTATGTGATACTCCTCATCGAACTCTATCAGAAAAACATAATAGTTTGGTACTTTATTTTTACACACAATTTGCCATTTTTGCCCTCTCTCAGGGGGTTATAGCCTCGAAAATCACCTAAAACCTTTGAAGCCCCATATCTCCCTTAATACTCAAGCGCCACCATCCATCTTTTACTATGTGATACTCCTCATCGAACTCTATCAGAAAAACATAATAGTTTGGTACTTTATTTTTACACACAATTTGCCATTTTTGCCCTCTCTCAGGGGGTTATAGAGCCTCGAAAATCACCTAAAACTCCTAATTCACCAGGTTTTTCACCATCAGTAAATTCTGGGCATTAGAATCCATGAGAAAAAACAATAAAATCGATAACGTACACTTTCATCAAAATACGTAGTCTTATAATGGCTGAAAAATGGCATTTTGGGCAAACCTTTGAAGCCCCATATCTCCCTTAATACTCAAGCGCCACCATCCATCTTTTACTATGTGATACTCCTCATCGAACTCTATCAGAAAAACATAATAGTTTGGTACTTTATTTTTACACACAATTTGCCATTTTTGCCCTCTCTCAGGGGGTTATAGCCTCGAAAATCACCTAAAACCTTTGAAGCCCCATATCTCCCTTAATACTCAAGCGCCACCATCCATCTTTTACTATGTGATACTCCTCATCGAACTCTATCAGAAAAACATAATAGTTTGGTACTTTATTTTTACACACAATTTGCCATTTTTGCCCTCTCTCAGGGGGTTATAGAGCCTCGAAAATCACCTAAAACTCCTAATTCACCAGGTTTTTCACCATCAGTAAATTCTGGGCATTAGAATCCATGAGAAAAAACAATAAAATCGATAACGTACACTTTCATCAAAATACGTAGTCTTATAATGGCTGAAAAATGGCATTTTGGGCAAACCTTTGAAGCCCCATATCTCCCTTAATACTCAAGCGCCACCATCCATCTTTTACTATGTGATACTCCTCATCGAACTCTATCAGAAAAACATAATAGTTTGGTACTTTATTTTTACACACAATTTGCCATTTTTGCCCTCTCTCAGGGGGTTATAGCCTCGAAAATCACCTAAAACCTTTGAAGCCCCATATCTCCCTTAATACTCAAGCGCCACCATCCATCTTTTACTATGTGATACTCCTCATCGAACTCTATCAGAAAAACATAATAGTTTGGTACTTTATTTTTACACACAATTTGCCATTTTTGCCCTCTCTCAGGGGGGTTATAGAGCCTCGAAAATCACCTAAAACTCCTAATTCACCAGGTTTTTCACCATCAGTAAATTCTGGGCATTAGAATCCATGAGAAAAAACAATAAAATCGATAACGTACACTTTCATCAAAATACGTAGTCTTATAATGGCTGAAAAATGGCATTTTGGGCAAACCTTTGAAGCCCCATATCTCCCTTAATACTCAAGCGCCACCATCCATCTTTTACTATGTGATACTCCTCATCGAACTCTATCAGAAAAACATAATAGTTTGGTACTTTATTTTTACACACAATTTGCCATTTTTGCCCTCTCTCAGGGGGGTTATAGAGCCTCGAAAATCACCTAAAACTCCTAATTCACCAGGTTTTTCACCATCAGTAAATTCAGGGCATTAGAATCCATGAGAAAAAACAATAAAATCGATAACGTACACTTTCATCAAAATACGTAGTCTTATAATGGCTGAAAAATGGCATTTTGGGCAAACCTTTGAAGCCCCATATCTCCCTTAATACTCAAGCGCCACCATCCATCTTTTACTATGTGATACTCCTCATCGAACTCTATCAGAAAAACATAATAGTTTGGTACTTTATTTTTACACACAATTTGCCATTTTTGCCCTCTCTCAGGGGATACATAGAATTTACAAGAAGATTGATTACTGATCATTTGCCAAAGAAAATGAGATTCATTTTTAAATTATCGGAAAAAAAGTTTAGCATGAAAACGTCCAAAGGAAGTGGAATTTTAACCATTCACTTTCTAAAGTATTAACAACTAACTATTTAATTTTCTATATGAAATTCTGAATTTAACAATCCAGAAATTTGTCAGAAATTTTATTTATTACATTATTATGGATAATTCGGAATATTTCCCTGAGCTTTTATTTTATCTACAATGTTTAGGCCGATGTTTCCCCGGCCTTCTTCGAAGGTTATTTCTAGTCGCACTCGGGGGGATTCTTCTCGATGTAAATCCATAATCCAAATTATCAAGCCCTCATCTAAAAAAATAGAGGGAAATAGTTATTCTTTTTTATGTAGATATTTCAACTTTAGCAAAAACACTATATTCATACAAAAGTTCTTATTTATTTACATGGTCACTGTTTTGTAGTTTATCTATTTGTTTCATATCTTCTAGGGAATAGAAAAAAGTTTGAAATTTTTAATGTTTTTATTTTTTCCAAAATATTTTTTCCAAATGAAAACGATTGGCTGATTTTTGTGAAGAAAAAATGTGTTATGCTGCCCCCATCACAATTAATAAACGTGAAATTTCCTGTAAATCTGCATTCACGAATCAAATTATGACTTTTCATTTAGGGTCTAAGCTATATATAATGAGTAAATGTATTGGGTGTATTATATTATGTGTGAGTCTGTATATAAGTTTCTATATATATATGGTGTTGAGTCTGTATATAATATAATATATATATTATATATATATATAATAACCATTTGTACGTATATATATAATATATCTATAGATATATTATATATGTGTGTGTTGTGTGTCTTTCATGTGCATATATAATGTATTGTAGTGTGTTTAAATATATTAATATAATATTATATATAATATATTATGTATAAGTGTGTCTTTTATATATAGTATGTTGTCTCTTATATATATGTATATGTGTTGTTACATATATATATGTATGTGGTATCTTATATATATGTGTGGTGTGTGTGTTAATATATTATTTACATGTGATCTTTTATATATATATATATGTATTTTTGCTCTTTTAATATATAATATATATATGTATGATTGTATATATATATATATGTATGTATGTGTATCTTTTATATATTATCATATATGTCGTGTGTGTGATGTGTGTGAGATTAATATGTATTTGTTGTCTTATATGTATGTATCAAATGTGGTGTTTCAATAATGTATGTATCTACGTGTTGTGTCTTATATATATGTATCTATAAATTATATATACCATACATACATATTTATATGTTATATATATATATATTATATATATATATACATATACGGATTGTAATATGTGTGTATGTCTTTACATATAAAATATATGTGCGTGTGTTGTTTGACTTTAAAAATACCACTCACATACAGATGTAGATGTTGTATATATGAATATAGTTGATATATGGTGTATGTAACATGTGCGTTGTAGTTCTGTGCGTGTATATTATATAGATGTGTATATGGGTATGTATACATATGGGGGTGTCTGTGTATATTACATTAATATTAGATGTGTATGGCATTAGGTGTGTGTGTGTGTTTTCGATTCTATTTGAAGGGGGTACATCTTTATTCTGTTAAATCCTTTGAAATCAATGGGCCGACTCTTTTTTTTTTTTTTCTTTTTCGTTGTCTTCGTCTTTACTTTACTTTGCTTCACTCTCCTCCTTTTCTCTTCTCATTCTCCCTCTCCCTAATACTCCTTCGCTCTCTTCCCCCCCCCCTCCTCTTCCTTTACATCAGTTCGTCTTCCTTATGTGAGTCACGTGTCAGGCTACGTCATCGCAAAGATGGAACGAAATGAAGAGATCTCATCGGTAAGGGCCAGTTTACTCAAACTCTCATTGTTGTTGAAGCACTGAAGACGGACGGGTCCATTAAGAATAAATAGGGAAATAACCATGAATAGAAAATCCACATCAAACAAACAACAACTTACAAAAACAAAAAAAGAAAGTACACACTGGGAGGGATAGTAATTATTAGGAAAGAACAAAGAAAGTTTTTTTTTTTGGTTTAAAGTTACTTTCTTTTCAACATGTTTCTTTAAATTCTTTACCAAATTGTCCCAGCTTGAACTTTTATATGGATATACTTTTGATAAAAAAAATGTGGAATAAGGAAATATTGAAAAAAAAAATAACTGAACCTCTCTTAACGATAAAATATTTTTACTAACACAATTTGATCGATACTATATATAATATATATATATATATATATATATATTATATATTATATATCACTTTCTTGGGGATGTATTTTGTCGGGATGTTTTACATAGAAAAAAATTTAATTGCAAGATTTTTTTTAAAACACGGAAACTTTTTACTTTTATATATCATATTTATTACTTTGTTCTAAATTCGCTTCACCTCAAGAAATTGTTGGACCCCATTACAATCGCGGAAGATTTCCTGGAGAAAAAGTTCTATCGATATGGATTCAGTCGGTTCTCTGCAAATGAAAAACAAGGAACTTTAAAGTTTTTCAAAAGTTTTCACACCCAGATAATTGGGAATTTTAACATCATTAGATACATTTACTAAATTTAATTGTGTCTTGCAAATATATATAATATATATATATATATATATCATAATATATATATATATATATATATTGTTGAGTTTTTTTTTTGGTTTTTTTTAAGATTCTGTTAGGGAAAGACAGCACATATCAACTTTCGACAAAATTTTAATTAAAAAAAAAAATTATTTTCATTTTGCCGCTGATATATTCTTACTCTTTTAAAATAGAAATCTGAAATATTTCTCGGACTTTGAAAAAAAAAACAAGAACTTTCTCCGATTCTTTCAATTTTTTCCTTTGATTTAGCAGTGTAAGTTGAATATGGGCTCTGCCATTTATGGTGTTCTTTTTAAAGTGACCCATACTCTCGGATTTCTTTCAGGTTTCATTCAAAATAATTACGTTCATCTTCTTAGGATATACCCGAAAAATCACACTACCTTATTTTACTAGTCGATGTACCCTTTTACGTTGGGTCGGAGTTCAAGACTTGGATACAAACAACACCAGACCTAAACAGTCGAAAATAATCTCTACTCTAGTTCATTTTCTAAACAATGGTCCATTTACAATCTTAAGTAACAAAAAAAAAATTTTTTTTAAACCCCCCCCAAAGGTATATTTTTATATTTTCTTACAAAGTCAAATGTAATAGTTTCAGTGAAAAACTTCACAGACTTTTTGTAAAAAAAAAAAAAAAATGAAATTTATTTAAACATTTTTTTGTATTGCTTCTTCTAATTAGACAATAATGAATGAATTATTTTCCGCTATTACACAAACCACCCAATTGAGACGGAAAAAGACACGCTGGATACTGCTATAGAAACAAGGACGACCTCATAAGTGACGCCTGTTGAAACCTGCACTGAGCAAGTGTGGGCCGTTCCAGCAAGGACCTACATCGATCAGCTCTGTGCGGATTCTGAATGCTCGCAGAGGACCTTCGGGGGCGATGAACGATAGAGGACGATTGGCGAGAAGTTTTGCTATGGACATCATTGCTGCCAACATAAGTTTATTATTTTTTTAATCTTTAGCCTAAGACTACTTTATAAACATTCTGATATCTGATGCAGAAAGCACGCAAGAGATGATTTACATTTAGATTACGCATAAAAAGCATTACATTTCAGTACAATTTCTCGGTATTCCCGAAGCAATTTGAGACGCTAGGGTTAGTGTAGGCTACTTCGGGATTTCCGTAAATCTAATGCTATTTATTCGTGGAAATACGCAATCTAAATATAATGCGCGTTTTCCCGCATTCCGCAAAGCAGGAAAGTTTAAGGTTCCACAGTTTTTGTCTATGCAGCTGTCACAAGTCTTGCCAAGTATGGGTGGGTTTTTGTTGAAAAGAACTTTCAACTGCAAATAGCTTTCCGTACTGCATTGAGTCTCTTTCCTCTTATGTGGGAGAGGGGGAGGAGGGGAGGGGGATAGAAGAGGAGGAGGGGCATGAAGGGCGATGAGGAGTGCTGAGGACATCGTGGTTAAGATATCAAAACTCTTCTTGGGAACTATTTCTTTTATAATTATATTAAACCTTGTCTGACTTTATTTTTTGCCGATTGCGTTTTAACGAGTGAACAAACCGCTTGCTCGTTTGCAAATTCCAAATCTTGAAACAGATGTTTAAATTTTTTTCACGTTCAAACTCGGCTATCGTATCTATCTATTCTTATCTGATGTCTGTTTTCTATCTATGCTAATCTATCTATCTGTGGTCTTTCTATCTATCTATCTATTCTATCTGTCTATGATCTGTTTCTAAATCTACTATCTATCTATCTGATTCTTATGTCTGTTTATCCTATCCCCCCTCCCTNAAAACTCCTAATCACCAGTGGTTTTCACCATCAGTAAATTCTGGCATTAGAATCCATGAGAAAAAACAATAAAATCGATAACGTACACTTTCATCAAAATACGTAGTCTATATGGCTGAAAAATATCTATCTATGCCTGTTTCCTATCATATCTATTTAATCTATGTTTGTTTTCTATCTATCTATCTATCTATCTATCTATCTATGTCTGTTTCTATGTCTGCTATCTATCTATGTCTGTCTTCTATCTATCTATCTATCTATGTCTGTCTTCTATCTATCTATCTATCTATCTATCTATCTATCTATCTATTTATCTATGTCTGTTTCTATCTATCTATCTATCTATCTATCTATCTATCTATCTATCTATGTCTGTATCTATCTATCTATCTATCTATCTATCTATCTATCTATGTCTGTCTATCTATCTATCTATCTATCTATCTATCTATCTATCTCTGTCTATCTATCTATCTATCTATCTATCTATCTATCTCTGTCTGTTTCTATCTATCTATCTATCTATCTATCTATCTATCTCAAGTCTAGTTACCAATGTACCTGCTTTTTGTTATCTAGCAGAACATTCTACAATCAAAATGGGTTCTAGGGGTGTAGTGGCTAATGTGCTGGACTGCGAGATCATTGTGAGTTCGAATTCCAGTCGGGCTATTACATTCACTTTCATGCTAATACCTCTGGGGAAGGTATGAATCCTTTCTTCCCCTCAGCTATGTGTTAAATAGCACCACTAGTGTTTTTTTTTCTTTCTTGTTTTTTTTTTAAAAAGATGGCTTTGGTATTAAATAACTCACGAAGGTTGATATGCCATTAAGCTAAGAAACCAAACCAATACAATCAAAATGGATATTATTAGGATATTTATTACGAATGGGCTATTTAGCCGGTTCTAAAAGCTAACATCCGGGCATTTCAAGTTTAACATTTTCCCTTATGAAAGGTAATGTAAACATTTTACATGTTTCCTGTTTGGAACGAAAATATTATATTACGTTTTCATAAATATCAACAAGAATTCATTGTTAGGTTTAGGGTTACAATTTAAATTCTGAACAATTGAGAGTGGAAAATGCCATTTTTCCACTTTGGAAAAAATTCATGATAGTCAGATTTACCTTTATCATTTCCTTGAATTTTTTTTTTAAATTTGTAAAAATTTACGTTTGATCACAAAGTCATTAACGGTATCTATATTTTCATTTAGGAGACTTTTTTGTATCTTTATCCATCACAAAATATAAATATAAATAAGCATTATCTGCATTATTCGGACTATTTTCCTCATCTTCATTGTTATCAGTACAACGTTTCGGCCGATGTGCCCTCCGGCCTTCTTCAGGTATTTCTTGTCGGACTCGGGAACCTTCTTTTCGGACTCAGGAAACTTTTGTGTTAAATCTGTGTTATTATTTTTAATATTACTTGCATTCATAATAAAAAAATATTTACAGTCACAGTAAAATAAGCATAAAAGTAGGTTTGTCTACTTTACGAGGACCGGCAAAATAAGATTAAAAGCAACTTTGTCTATTTAACCAGAACCGGCTAAGTAGCCTCTTGCTATTTATTACAAGAACCATGCAGTATTTGAAACTCTCAAAGCAAAAATAAGTATTCCCTTGCAAAAATAGTTATTTCAAATCAATACTTTGGTGTGATCACTTTTTATTTTTCTTATTCCTTTTTCTTTCTCCTTGAAACTCTCTAAGCAAAAATAAGTACTCGTTCCTTGCATAAGAAGTTATTTCAAATCAATACTTTGGTGTGGTCACTTTTTCACCAATTCTCTTACTCCACCTACGCCTTCTCCTGTTGTAGTGTTGATAGCATTTTTGACCTTTGACCTTTTGGATATTATTAGCTATAATTTCTTACTTAGCTCTGCAGCATTGAAAGTCTAAAAAAAAAAAAAAAAAAAAAAAAAACAGACAGAAAAGAATATAATAATATATATAATATATATATTATATATATATATAGTATATAATATTGTAATACAAGTACAAGTAATAACCTACTCGAGTTTCACCATAAGGATCTTCAGGGTTAAATCCACTGGATTAATCAAGATATTGATTAATTGCAGTCGATTACCGTGTGTGCCTTTCGCGATAAACGGTTCATTATCATTTGTACCTGTATTACAATAAATTTGCGCTACTAACGTATTGAGCACTTTTTATTTTTTATATCGCTGTCTTACCTTTCTGAATTTTGCATCAACTAACCATTGTGACCATATTCACTGGTAAGTCACCCTTTCCAAAATAACATATATATATATATGTATATATATATACACACACCAATCCACCTTTCTTTACACCATTCATATTTTACATAAAAAGTAATTTTTTTAAATAATTAAATAAACATTTCTTTTCTGAAAAAAATCCGTTACTAACTTAATACAATCGTGTATTGTCGCAATTCCACTGCAGAATGACAGGGTATTTATAAAACTCCACAATATCATAGAAACCAAGCAGCCAATCAGAACTCAGGTAATGGAATCACCCAAATGCATGAATGGACTATTCTTAATTTCTATAAATACTGTTATAGGTGATATAATCTATGTACATAAATGGAATGTGCCGACGACTACTATAAGTAGCAGGAACAATTGTGGCTTGACACAAAGCAATGCGAGTCAGCTCATAACTGTATGGTCGGACGCAATCTCCACTTTCTTTGCTCTAATTTCTTGTTGTTCAATACATTTGTATCCATTTTTACCAGTCGTTTGTCTTATTTTTTACCCTTAAAACCCCACAACAAATACTAACTGTCTTGGACACTGCTTCAGTTGTGCTTAGCTAGTTGCTGTTATTCAAACCAACAGTGGACTGACTGTCTGGTTCAGTTTGTGCTTAGCTAGTTGCTGTTATTCAACCAACAGTAGACTAACTGACTGGCTGGTTCAGTTGTGCTTAGCTAGTTGCTGTTATTCAAACAACAGTGGACTGACTGTCTGGTTCAGTTGTGCTTAGCTAGTTGCTGTTATTCAAACCAACAGTAGACTAACTGACTGGCTGGTTCAGTTGTGCTTAGCCAGTTGCTGTTTATTCAAACCAACAGTAGACTAACTGACTGGCTGGTTCAGTTGTGCTTAGCTAGTTGCTTTTATTCAAACCAACAGTAGACTAACTGACTGGCTGGTTCAGTTGTGCTTAGCTAGTTGCTGTTTATTCAAACCAACAGTAGACTAACTGACTGGCTGGTTCAGTTGTGCTTAGCTAGTTGCTGTTATTCAAACCACAGTAGACTAACTGACTGGCTGGTTCAGTTGTCTTAGCTAGTTGCTGTTATTCAAACCAACACTACCCTGTTAGACTAACTGACTGGCTGGTTCAGTTTGTGCTTAGCTAGTTGCTGGTATTCAAACGAAAAGTAAACTAACTGACTGGCTGGTTCAGTTGTGCTTAGCTAGTTGCTGGTATTTCAAACCAACAGTAGACTGACTGACTGGCTGGTTCAGTTGTGCTTAGCTAGTTGCTGGTATTCAAACCAAACCAACCAGAAATTGTGTATTCCATCAGTCATTATTAGCTGAAAATGTTTTAATCAGGCTTGTTAACCTGGTTATTTTTGAACAGTTGTTGTAGTGGGGAGGGGCATGCATATGAAATAGGATAATCCAGGCATGAACCTTTTTGGGGGGATGCACAGAGGATTATTATATTTGTTTATTTTTAATTGCAATTCTTTTTTTTTATTATTTATTTTTTTTTTACTCTGCTTTGTCAGTTTTAAATCTCTAAAATCCGAAATGATCCCTTCTTTAAATAATAATTACAAAAAAAAAAAAAAATAAATAAATAAATAAAAATAATGATAATAATAAGAAATAAAAACAACAGATAGAATCTGTTTGAGATAAAAATTCAGTCAATTTTCAATGATTAAAAAAAACCAAAAAAACTATGCTAATCTTAAATGTTCTGCCAAAACCACTGAAAAGAGCATTAAAAAAAAAATGTAGGTTTCATTGAATTTACTACACTTACATACATAATTCATAGACTACCCACAACTATGTAACACTATGTAATGCAAACAGCCTTGTACAGGATTGTTGTTATAAGCAACAGAGGAAAGAAGTCAAAGGGAAGGAGAATAAGTGTTTATATAACTTACGTCAGGCATGAGGTAAAATATAAGGAATGACTACTACTAAGTACCTAAAAAAATAAATTTTGAATCAGAATGGTTAAAAAGAAACTATAACCAATTAATAATGAAATATAATGAAAATTATTGTGTACAGTGCTCAGGTGCCCCACAAACTCATCAAGAGTTTCATGTCAAGTACACAGAATAATGTATTAATGTCAGGGAACATGAACAGTTTACATTAGTAATATACATGTATGTGTGTGGAGAGGTGCATCAGGTATAGTGTCGGCGACTACAGGAAGCATGGAGGCTTTGAAAGATTCAGTGTTTCGCCAGCCTACAACAGACACGGGCAGCTTATTCCATACCTCCGCAATTCTGAGCATGAAGAAATGTTTCCGAAAGTCACGTGAGCAGTACTGTTTTCTGACTTTGTAGGTATGCCCATGTGTGTAAAAAGATGGAGATCAAAAAGGTGCTCATGGTTGCTGTTGTTAAGATGATTAATGACCTTATGAGCGTTTACCAGGTCAGTTGCCAGACACCGAAGTTTCAACGAATCCATTCCAAGGGCAGTGAGATGTTTAGAGTATGGCAGATACCTGATGGAGGTATTCGTTTGGTTGCACGTCTCTGTACAGTTTCTAGGATTAGAATTAGAACTAACTTATGTTGGAATTCATATAAGATAGTCAGTATTCAGCTGTGTTACCAGTTGAATCTGTTCTCCCAATCCAGTGGTTTGAATAGTAGGTTGGGCTATTCCACTATGTTACTTTGCCAAGCTCATTCCAAAAACTCTGATTGGCTGCTGTTTTTAGTTTGGATACTTTAATCTATATATACCCAACACATGACTGTAGTTGGTACAGAGCCTGTATCCAGTTCCAGTCTGTCTTTATTTTTTTTTTTGTCTGGTGACTGGACGCTAGTCACAGCCTTCCTGTGAAGGGAATCATTATATGTTGATTCTACAACTTATAATACAACTAGCAGGGGTTACTTGGCGTCGCCTGGGTAGAGGGGGATTTTTTAAAGTTAGTCCCACAGATCCATTATTACTGAATAGACCTTGCATTGATAAAGCTACTCTGAAAAGAAATGTTAATGCCTACTATCTAAAATATTAAATGAAAAAAGAAATTCCATGCTCTAATCATTTAACTTTTATTTTTTAATTATCTTCACTAATATAAATCAAATCTCTATTATTTTTGCTCAAAAACCAAGCCCTGGTGATATTTAATGTGTATATATAAATTTACTTTGTCATTAATTGTTTTATTTTTGAAGTTTCCTCCGGACATACACATACACACAACTGTCCTTTATATATGTATAGATTACATTCGGACATACATAGATACAACTGCCGTTTATATATGTATAGATTACATTCGGACATGCATACACACAACTGTCCTTTATATATGTATAGATTACATTCGGACATACATACACACAACTGTCCTTTATATATGTATACATTACATTCGGACATACATACACACAACTGTCCTTTATATATGTATAGATTACATTCAAACATACATACACACAACTTTCCTTTATATATGTATAGATTACATTTGGACATACATACACATAACTGCCCTTTATATATGTATAGATTACATTCGGACATACATACACACAACTGCCCTTTATATATGTATAGATTACATTCGGACATACATACACACAGCTGCCCTTTATATATGTATAGATAAATGAAGGCACCTAAAATGGCATAGTCACTCAAATTTCAATGTACAAAAAGTAAAGACCAATAACTATAAAAAAAAAATTAAAAAAAGCAAAGAGAGTGACTGAATTTTACTTACCGTGTAAAGGTAGATATTCTATATAAATATATTCTTGATACACATTAGTGATGAGGTGGGGGTGGGTAAATTGGCCATTTCATGGACATTTAGAATAAAAAATACCTATCTATCAAAAGATATGACAAACCAGTGGTTCCCAACCTATGGCCAAAATGGGCCACAGCAAATTTCAGGTGGGCCAAGGAAATATTCTAATTCTATATGATTTCAGAACATACTTTTTATATACAATATCCAATCATATATGTGGGAAATTTATATTTTCTAGAAAGTAAGATGTCAACTAATTCACGGTAGGGGGAATGGGGAGAGATTTACGCCCCTATATTATGTTTTATATATATTGACTTTATATATGCCAATTGAATAAGATAATGAACTTAGAGCGGTTAAAATTGCAAATAGTCGTCAAAATTAAAACAGAAAAATTCAGCTTGGGCATAGATTTTAATGAATTAAATTATTACTAAGGACACGATTTATGTTATAAATGGAAATATTTTTTCTATTATAATAATTTCATAGCCACAAAAAAATTCTGGTTTCAAAGCGGGCCATGAGTTGAAAAAGGTTGGGAACCCTTGTGATAAACCATACAATGAGCACATGTTTATGGGCCAGGATTTCATAGTTACTCAAATTTCAATTTACAAAAAGTAAAAACCAACAGCTATAAAAAATAAACAAAAAGCAAAGAGAGTGACTGAATATTACTTACTGCGTAAAGGTAGATTTTCTATATAAATATACTCTTGGTACACACATTAGTGATGAGGCGGGGGTTAAATTGGCCGTTTCACGGACATTTAGAATAAACATTACCAATTTATCAAAAGATAAGATAACCATACAATGGGCACATGTTTATGGGCCAGAATTTCCCCAGGAATCCATTTATGACCTCTAAATAGCTCTTGGTTGGAAAGAATTCAATATTTGTCTGACTCTTGACATACATGTAAAAAATCCAAAAATACATATAAAACCAGCAACTTTGTAGGAGTATTAATAGCACACGGTAGTATGTAAATATATGTAAATGTACATACAGTTTGACTTAGATTTTAGCTTACTATGATTTGGCAGGTCAGCACTTTATCAACTATGCCACAGGGACTCCCCCCACCTTCCAGATTTTAGAAGAGTATTAATAGGGTAATCTGAACGTTAGCTACATAAGTGAGAGTAACCTCCCTTTGTTTCTTTCACTCTCATCTAGGGCTTATTTTAAGGGGGAGGTTTATATTCAAATCATTGTGAAAAATCATGCTAGGTTATTATTTTGGAGGAAAACCTATGGCCAAAATCGGCCACGGCAAATTTCAGGTGGGCCAAGGAAATATAATTCTATATGATTTCAGAGCATACTAGTGTTCGGCTAGGAATCACAAGGTTCTTGGTTCGATACCGCCCCCCCAGCCAACTCGGCGTATGAGTAGCACAGGGATCTGTGTGGTAAAGTGAGGAGCTGATGGTAGGTGTGGCGCTCCACCTCAGATGCTAAAATAATCTCCTTGGTCTAGAGCTAGTGAAAAGGGGATAGACTCCCTCGCTGTCTGGCTGATACTGACATTAGGCCGCCCCGACAACTTTACTTATTTATATACAAAATCCAATCATATATGTGGGAAATTTTATATTTTCTAGAAAGCAAGATGTCAACTACTTCACGGTAAAGGGAGAGTGGGGAGAGATTTATACCCCTGATACGCCCCCCTATATTATGTTTTATATAGATTGACTTTATATATACCAATTGAAAAAATAATGAACTTAGAGCGGTTAAAATTGCAAATCGTCGTCAAAATTAAAACGGAAAAATTTGGCTTGGGCATAGATTTTAATGAATTTAATTATTACTAAGGACACTAGATTATTAGGGTAATCTGAACATTAGCTACATAAAGTGAGAGTAACCTCCCTTTGTTTCTTTCACTCTCATCTAGGGCTTATTCTAAGGGGGAGGTTTATATTAAAATCATTATGAAAAATGATGCTAGGTTTTATTTTGGAGGAAACACAGTAATCGGAAACCTATAATTGATTAACCGACATAGTTAATGACTTTGATTTTCACTGAGTGCTCCTTGTTTCTGACCTTGTGCCAAACTTGGCTAAACGTTTTTTTTTAGTTCTTTAATTATTAAAAAAAATCTATTCGTTTTCTGTTTCTATCTTTTTAAAAGTCTCTTCTATTCCCATCGACTATGGGTTACTGTCCCCGCATTTATTTCAAGGGAGTGGGGGGTATATTGAAATCATTGTGAAAAATCATGCTAGGTCTTATTTTGCAGGTAGGTCATATTTTTCGGGAAACATTGTATATGCTGATTCTACAATGTAACAGGGAAAATAACAGTACGTGGTGTATGATGGCAGACAGTCAAATCTTTCCAGGAGATTGCATTTCAAGAAAGGCTGTGCTATCCATTGACAGTTATGACAGTGGGATGGAACCATCATTATACCCATAGCTGGAGGGAGAATAGTAGGATTTTTCTTACCTTTCCCAAGGGTATTAGCACTATGGGAAATGTAAACAGCCTCGTCCAGGATTTGAACTTGGTTTGACGAGTCTATTTCCTATGACTCTAAACATTACACCATGCGTCTCCTAATATATTTTGATTCTACAATGTAAAAGGGAAAATAACAGTATGTAATGTATGATGGATGGCAGACAGTCGAATCTTTCCAAGAGATTGCATTTCAAGAAAGGCTGTGCTATGCATTGGCAGTTATGACAGTGAGACGGAACCATCAGCGGCAGCAGCAGTGGTAGTAAATAGGATATAAAAATGATTTAAAAAGAAAAGAATAAAAAAATGTTTTTTCTTTGAAAAGCCAGTTGGATTTAAAGTTATCTACGTTTTATGATGTAAGTTGTATTATTTCTTTTTGTCTGCCACTCTCAACTAGGGTTTATTTTAAGAGGGGGGGAGGCTTATATTAAAATCATTGTGAAAAATCGTGCAAGGTTTTATTTTGAACGAAACACAGTAATTAGAGACCTATAATTGATTAATCAACATTGTTAATGACTTTGATTTTCACTGAGTGCTCTTTGTTTCTGACCTTGTGCCAAACTTGGCTAAACGTTTTTTTTAGTTCTTTAATTATTAAAAAAAATCTATTGTTCGTTTTCTGTTTCTATCTTCTTAAAAGTCTCTTCTATTCCCATCAACTATGGGTTACTGTCCCCACATTTATTTTAAGCCCCCCCCCCTTAAAATGTATATTGAAATCATTGTGAAAAATCATGCTAGGTCTTATTTTGCAGGTAGGTCTGATTTTTGGGGAAACATTGTATATGCTGATTCTATAATGTAACAAGGAAAATAACAGTATGTGGTGTATGATGGTAGACAGTCAAATCTTTCCAGGAGATTGCATTTCAAGAAAGGCTGTGCTATCCATTGACAGTTATGACAGTGGGATGGAACCATCATTATACCCATAGCTGGAGGGAAAATAGTAGGATTTTTCATACCTTTCCCAAGGGTATTAGCACTATGGGAAATGTAAACAGCCTCGTCCAGGATTTGAACTTGGTTTGACGAGTCTATTTTCTATGACTCTAAACATTACACCATGCGTCTCCTAATATATTTTGATTCTACAATGTAAAAGGGAAAATAACAGTATGTAATGTATGATGGATGGCAGATAGTCAAATCTTTCCAAGAGATTGCATTTAAAGAAAGGCTGTGCTATGCATTGGCAGTTATGACAGTGGGATGGAACCATCAGCAGTAGCAATAGCAGCAGCAGCAGTGGTAGCAAATAGGATATAAAAATGATTTAAAAAGAAAAGAATAAAAAGTGTTTTTTCTTTGCAAAGCCAGTTGGATTTAAAGTTATCTACGTTTTATGATGTAAGTTGTATTATTTCTTTTGTCTGCCACTCTCAACTAGGGTTTATTTTAAGAGGGGGGGGAGGCTTATATTAAAATCATTGTGAAAAATCGTGCAAGGTTTTATTTTGAACGAAACACAGTAATTAGAGACCTATAATTGATTAATCAACATTGTTAATGACTTTGATTTTCACTGAGTGCTCTTTGTTTCTGACCTTGTGCCAAACTTGGCTAAACGTTTTTTTTAGTTCTTTAATTATTAAAAAAAATCTATTGTTCGTTTTCTGTTTCTATCTTCTTAAAAGTCTCTTCTATTCCCATCAACTATGGGTTACTGTCCCCACATTTATTTTAAGCTCCCCCCCCCCTTAAAATGTATATTGAAATCATTGTGAAAAATCATGCTAGGTCTTATTTTGTAGGTAGGTCTGATTTTTGGGGAAACATGGTATATGCTGATTCTATAATGTAACAAGGAAAATAACAGTACGTGGTGTATGATGGTAGACAGTCAAATCTTTCCAGGAGATTGCATTTCAAGAAAGGCTGTGCTATCCATTGACAGTTATGACAGTGGGATGGAACCATCATTATACCCATAGCTGGAGGGAAAATAGTAGGATTTTTCATACCTTTCCCAAGGGTATTAGCACTATGGGAAATGTAAACAGCCTCGTCCAGGATTTGAACTTGGTTTGACGAGTCTATTTCCTATGACTCTAAACATTACACCATGCGTCTCCTAATATATTTTGATTCTACAATGTAACAGGGAAAATAACAGTATGTAATGTATGATGGATGGCAGACAGTCGAATCTTTCCAAGAGATTGCATTTCAAGAAAGGCTGTGCTATGCATTGGCAGTTATGACAGTGGGATGGAACCATCAGCAGTAGCAATAGCAGCAGCAGCAGTGGTAGCAAATAGGATATAAAAATGATTTAAAAAGAAAAGAATAAAAATGTTTTTTCTTTGCAAAGCCAGTTGGATTTAAAGTTATCTACGTTTTATGATGTAAGTTGTATTATTTCTTTTTGTCTGCCACTCTCAACTAGGGTTTATTTTAAGAGGGGGGGGAGGCTTATATTAAAATCATTGTGAAAAATCGTGCAAGGTTTTATTTTGAACGAAACACAGTAATTAGAGACCTATAATTGATTAATCAACATTGTTAATGACTTTGATTTTCACTGAGTGCTCTTTGTTTCTGACCTTGTGCCAAACTTGGCTAAACGTTTTTTTTAGTTCTTTAATTATTAAAAAAAATCTATTGTTCGTTTTCTGTTTCTATCTTCTTAAAAGTCTCTTCTATTCCCATCAACTATGGGTTACTGTCCCCACATTTATTTTAAGCTCCCCCCCCCTTAAAATGTATATTGAAATCATTGTGAAAAAATCATGCTAGGTCTTATTTTGTAGGTAGGTCTGATTTTTTGGGGAACATGGTATATGCTGATTCTATAATGTAACAAGGAAAATAACAGTACGTGGTGTATGATGGTAGACAGTCGAATCTTTCCAGGAGATTGCATTTCAAGAAAGGCTGTGCTATCCATTGACAGTTATGACAGTGGGATGGAACCATCATTATACCCATAGCTGGAGGGAAAATAGTAGGATTTTTCATACCTTTCCCAAGGGTATTAGCACTATGGGAAATATAAACAGCCTCGTCCAGGATTTGAACTTGGTTTCCTATGACTCTAAACATTACACCATGCGTCTCCTAATATATTTTGATTCTACAATGTAAAAGGGAAAATAACAGTATGTAATGTATGATGGATGGCAGACAGTCAAATCTTTCCAATAGATTGCATTTCAAGAAAGGCTGTGCTATGCATTGGCAGTTATGACAGTGAGACGGAACCATCAGCGGCAGCAGCAGTGGTAGTAAATAGGATATAAAAATGATTTAAAAAGAAAAGAATAAAAGAATGTTTTTTCTTTGAAAAGCCAATTGGATTTAAAGTTATCTAAGTTGTATGATGTCTGTGATTAGCATTGAAAGTGACGTTTAAGAACGAAGGTCAGAAAGAATTTGGCTCAAGTTTGATGTTAAGCACTTGATAGGCTCTACAATGGTAAATGCTAGGAACTGCCTGAAAGTGTCACAGACGTACATCTATTTATTTATTTATTTTATTTTTTTATCCACCAAACGTTGGTTGATAGTAATGGATTCCGTGACAAATCTATTTATCTATCTATATATATATATATATATTTATATAGATAAAGGATGACTTACCAGTGAATATGGGCACGATCGTTGGAGGTGCACAGAATCCAGGGGTTAAGTCTGCGATAAAACAAATACAAAGTGCTCAATACAAAGTAGAGCAAATTTATTAAAGAAATTGATACAATAGAAACCTACTCGAGTTTCACCATTAGGATCTTCAGGGTTAAATCCACTGAATTAATCGAGTTACCGATTAATTGCAACTGATTACACGTGTGTTCATTGAATAAGATGTTATATATATATGTATATATATATATATATATATATATATATATATATATAAAGGAATTTGCATTAATTTTTGTCCGGAGGAAACTTTGATAATAAAACAATTAAGGATAAAGTAAATATATATATACGTTCACTATCACCAGGGCTTGGTTTTTGAGCAAAAATAATGAAGATTTTATTTATATTTGGGAAGATATTTAAAAATTAAAATTGTATAGTAACAGAAGGTAATTGAAATATGATGTTGATTGATTAAATTAATCGCCTCATTTATATTGCATTTTTTTTTTAAATTGTAAATTATTGAATTAAAATTTCATACCATATTGTTATATATTTATGTGGGGATTTTATGGGGCATCTCATTTTCTATGATAAAAACTTAATATAAGGACATAAATGATATATTAAAAATTGCTGTGAGATAAAACAATGATATTATATGGTATACTGATATAAGTAAAGTCGCCAGGGTGGCCTAAAGTCAGTACCAGCCAGACAACGAGGGAGTCTATTCCCTTTTCACTAGCGCTAGACCAAGGAGAAAACTTAATATAAGGACATAAATGATATATTAAAAATTGCTATGAGAAAAACAATAATATTATATGGTATACTGATATAAGTAAAGTCGTCAGGGTGGCCTAAAGTCAGTATCAGCCAGACAACGAGGGAGTCTATTCCCTTTTCACTAGTGCTAGACCAAGGAGAAAAACTTAATATAAGGACATGAATGATATATTAAAAATTGCTGTGAGATAAAACAATAATATTATATGGTATACTGATATAAGTAAAGTTGTCAGGGTGGCCTAAAGTCAGTACCAGCCAGACAACGAGGGAGTCTATTCCCTTTTCACTAGCGCTAGACCAGGAAGATTGTTTTTGCATCTGAGCTGGAGCGCCACACTCACCATCAGCTCCTTACTTTGCCACACAGATCCCTGTGTTGGCGAGGGCCTGTATCGAACCAGGGACCTTGTGGTTCTTAGTTGGACACTCTACTAAGTGAGCTAGAAGGAATACTTGAAACCGTATAAGTGTGTGCAGCTGGTGTCTTGATACTTTTTGAATGCACGGATTCATTGGACGTTGTTTTTCCTGAATGAGACAAACAAGAAAGAATCTTAAAATAGATGCGAGTAGAAATTCACAAGTAGCGAGGTGTCCCTAGAGAGTAAGGGGTAAGGCAATTGTGAGGGGTAGGAAGAGAAGGAATATGATACCTCCTCAGGTAATTTTGTATAGAGACTCACCTGATAGTGTGGGTGGACTAATTGCTACTTTCTCAAATAAAAGTTTTATTTTATATGGTGAGTCACTATTGTAGTGATAGATTATTGTTTTGTTAATACACTTCTTCTTCTTCTTCTTCTCTTCTTTGTAACATGCTGAGGCATTATGGGATTGCTTTAAGCTCCTGCTGATAAAACATAATTCATAGATGTTTGTCAATATATCATTTTTGTTTTAATGTTTAACTAACCAGTTGTTGTCTAAGTTGACAGCCTTTTCTATTTGTCTTTGAGAATAAAATAAAATGCATACAATATTGGTGTACAATAAATAATGGGTTATTTCCTATAATTCTAACATAAGCAAAGGGGAACCACTCTTGACTGATAAATTATTAACCCTAACCCTAAACCCGTCTTCTTTTTTCCTAGTAGATCAATAAATAAATAAATAATTTATCAGTCAAATAAAAGTTTTATTTCATATGGTGAGTCACTATTATAGCGATAGATTATTATTTTGTTAATACACTACTTCTTCTTCTTCTTCTTCTTCTTCTTCTTCTTCTTTTTTGTAACATGTTGAGGCATTATGGGATTGCTTTAAGCTCCTGCTGATACAGTATAATTCATAGATTTTTGTCGGTTATTTTTTATAACTCCAGCCTAAAAAAGGGGAACCACTCTGAATGAATTTTATAATTTATTTATTTATTTATTGATCTACTAGGAAAAAAGAAGACGAGGTTAGGGTTGGGGTTTAGGGTTGAGGTTTAGGGTTAGTTTAATGGGAAAATAATGGGTAGATTAATTAACAGATAAAATTCATTCAGAGTGGTTCCCCTTTTTTAGGTTGGAGTTATAGGAAATAACCTTTTAGATTTGTTAATACACTTTTCTTCTTCTTCTTTGTAACATGCTGAGGCATTATGGGATTGCTTTAAGCTCCTGCTGATAAAACATAATTCATAGATTTTTGTCAATATATCATTTTTGTTTTAATGTTTAATTAACCAGTTGTTGTCTAAGTTGACAGCCTTTTCTATTTGTCTTTGAGAATAAAATAAAATGCATACAATATTCATAATTCATAGATTTTATACTTATAGTCTATAGATTTCAATTCATATATATAGTTGGTGCACAATAAATAATGGGTTATTTCCTATAAGTCTAACATAAACAAAGGGGAATCACCCTTAACTGATAAATTATTTATTTATTTTCCCATTAAACTAACCCTAAACTCTAACATTAACCATAACCCCGTGTTCTTTTTTCTAGTAGATCAATAAATAAATAAATAATTTATCAATCAAGAGTGGTTCCCCTTTGTTTATGTTAGACTTATAGGAAATAACCAAATAATGTATTTCATTTTTATAGATTTTATACATATAGTCTTAATATTTCATTTAATAGATTTTAAAGATATAGTTTATAGATTTCATTTTATGGATTTTATAGATATAGTTTATAGTTTTCATTTCATAGTTTATAAATTTTATACTTATAGTTTTCATTTTATAGGTCATAAATTTTATACTTATAGTTTATAGTTTTTATTTTTATAGTTTAAAATTTATAATTTATATTTATAGTCTATAAATTTCATTTTATAGGTCATGGATTTTATATTTATAGTCTATAGATTTCATTTTTATACATTTTATACTTATAGTCTATCGATTTCATTTTTATAGTCTATAGATTTCTTTTATAATTTTATACTTATAGTCTATAGATTTCATTATAGTCTATAGTAGTCTATAGATTTCATTTTTATAATTTTATACTTATAGTCTATAGATTTCATTTTTATAGTCTATAGATTTCATTTTTATAAATTTTATACTTATAGTCTATAGATTTCATTTTTATAGTCTATAGATTTCATTTTTATATTTTATTTATAGTCTATAGTAGTCTATAGATTTCAGTCTATAGATTTCATTTTTATAGATTTTATATATAGTCTATTTTTATAGTCTATATATAGTCTATAGATTTCATTTTTATACTTATAGTCTATAGATTTCATTTTTATAGTCTATAGATTTCTCTATAGATTTCATTTTTATAGTCTATAGATTTATAGTCTATAGATTTCATTTTTATAGTCTATAGATAGATTTCATTTTTATAGTCTATAGATTTCATTTTTATAGTCTATAGATTTCATTTTTATAAATTTTATACTTATAGTCTATAGATTTCATTTTTTAATCTGAATTAGCCTTCAAGGTAGGAATAGCTCAACCCAAATAGACATTACTGTTACATTGGATTTTTTTCTTTTATATAATGTTACAACCATGTAAATATGTATAGTAATTGGAAAAAAAAAGTAAAATAAAAAATGGAGGGGGGGGGCAAATAAGTAGATAAAAAAAGGAAAAAAAAATTAAACAAGATAATATATAAAAATTTAAAAAAAAAATTGGAAATTTAAAACAAAACGTTAGAATTAGGAAAGAGAAATAAAAAAAAATCCTCTCACGTCTTAATATTAAAGGGTTAACTTACCTTTTCCTCTAAAGCTTGTAATTCATTCTAAGGAAAATGTTATTGTCCGTGTACTCCGCTTAAATAGAATGTGCCATGCATTTGATTGGTTGTTAGTGCCAGCCAATCAGATGTGCGAAGAGAATTTTACAATCGTCCAAAAACAATAAAAAGTCAAACGTCTGTTAGCGTCTCATGTTGGTGGGTGAAACAGGTTGATAATCTCTGATAGGGTCAGCATGGCCAGCAAAGTCTGATGTTGAAAGACCTGAAACTTCCCAGTGACCCATGCATATTACATCACTGACGACACCTACCAGCGACCCAAATGTAGAAGTGTATGTTTAAAAAAAAATTATATAGATTTTATACTTATAGTCTATGAATTTCATTTTATAGTTCATATATTTTATAGTTATAGTCTATAGATTTCATTTTTATAGATTTTATACTTATAGTCTATAGATTTCAATTTATATATATAGTTTATGAATTTCATTTTATGATTCATAGATTATATACTTATAGATTTCAATTTATATATATAGTTTATGAATTTCATTTTATGATTCATAGATTTTATACTTATAGTCTATAGATTTCAATTTTTATAGATTTTATACTTATAGTCTATAGATTTCAATTTATATATATAGTTTATAAATTTCATTTTATAATTCATAGATTTTATACTTATAGTCTATAGATTTCAATTTTTATATATAGTTTATGAAATTCATTTTATGATTCATAGATTTTATACTTATAGTCTATAGATTTCAATTTTTATATATAGTTTATGAAATTCATTTTATAATTCATAGATTTTATACTTATAGTCTATAGATTTCAATTTTTATATATAATTTATGAATTTCATTTTATAATTCATAGATTTTATACTTATAGTCTATAGATTTCATTTTTATAGATTTTATACTTATAGTCTATAGATTTCAATTTTTATATATAGTTTATAAATTTCATTTTATGATTCATAGATTTTATACTTATAGTCTATAGATTTCAATTTTTATATATAGTTTATAAATTTCATTTTATGATTCATAGATTTTATACTTATAGTCTATAGATTTCAATTTTTATATATAGTTTATGAAATTCATTTATAATTCATAGATTTTATACTTATAGTCTATAGATTTCAATTTTATATATAATTTATGAATTTCATTTTATAATTCATAGATTTTATACTTATAGTCTATAGATTTCATTTTTATAGATTTTATACTTATAGTCTATAGATTTCAATTTTATATATAGTTTATAAATTTCATTTTATGATTCATAGATTTTATACTTATAGTCTATAGATTTCAATTTTTATATATAGTTTATGAATTTCATTTTATAATTCATAGATTTTATACTTATAGACTATAGATTTCAATTTATATATATAGTTTATAAATTTCATTTTATAATTCATAGATTTTATACTTATAGTCTATAGATTTCAATTTATATATGTAATTTATAAATTTCATTTTATAATTCATAGATTTTATACTTATAGTCTATAGATTTCAATTCATAGATATAGTTTATAGATTTCTTAAATCCTAACAGACAATGAAACTGTTAATAATTCGAGATTTCTGTGTGTGTGAGGGGGTGGGTGGGTGAGGTTTACAAAACAAATCAACTTTGTCTTGAGTAACTTTTTCTTTTGCTGATTTAATCTTTCGTCTCCATTTAAAGTGAATTTAAAAATAGATTTTTTGGCAATATTCAAGTCTAGACACAAGTGAAATAAAACATTGGTTTATTCTCTTAGGCCAAGAATATTTCTTATTTGCTATGTGCATGTATGAAAATGTACCTCCCCTTTGGGGGATGTAGAGTGGTGGATAGTGATGAAGTCAAGGTGGGGGAAGGGAAAGGGTGCGTCTATTTTGTACAGAGGGTGATTATGTGTTGAGACATGGATGTGGAAATATTGCAGATAATAAGATCAGGGGTGAGAAGCATTTACCATTGTAAAAGATGTACCTCCCCTCTGGGGGCTGTAGAGTGGTAGGTAGCGATGAAGTCAAGGGGGAGCGAAAGAGTACATCTATTTTGTACAGAGGGTGAATATGTGCTGAGACATGGGTGTGGAAATATTGCAGATTAGATCAGGGGGTGGAAGCATTTACCATTGTAAAAGATGTGCCTAAGGCAAATCTGGTCAAGACCCTACATGCCAATATCTTGGAGGTGTGTGGTGTAATGGCTAGAGATGTAGGAAATGAACTCGTCAATCTGAGTTCAAATCCTACACAAGGCTGTCTACATTTAACATAGCACTAATACTCTTGGGAAAGGTATGCATCCATCTGCTCTCCCTCCAACTAAATAGCAGGGCAGACTGGGCTCTTTAACCTTGGTAGACAACCAGTCTAGGAGAAGGAAAACCTGTTAAACTCTGCCTAAAAAATTGACCTTGTGTCACATCCTGCTCCTGTGGAGGGGTTGGTAAATGTATACATACCAATATCTTCAATACATTTGTTTTGCCTGCGATGATATATATATTTACCAACCCTTCCGCAGGATGTGACACAAGGTCAATTTCTTAAGCAGAGTCTAACAGGTTTGAATTCAGAGTTTTCCTTCTCCTAGACCAGTTGCCTAACCAAGGTTAAAGAGCCTGGTCTGCCCTACTATTTACCCATAGCTGGAGGGAGAGTAGGATTCATACCTTTCCCAAGGGTATTAGCGCTAAGTGAAATGTAATTACCATGTCCAGGATTTGAACGCAGGGCAACGAGTCCATTTCCCATGAATTTAACCATCACGCGCTTGCTACTGCCTGCGATGATATACGCAATTGAAATATCATCATCATCATGTCGGGCAATTAGCACGGATATCCATGACAGTCTCTCTACAACCTTCTCTATTATTCATTGTCTACGGGAGGTCCTCTGCGCAGCATCCAGTATCCATGCAGAGTTAATGTAGGTCCTTGCTGGGCAGCCCACATTAGCATATCCATGTGCTGGTTTCCGTAGAAGAATGTCACTTATGGTTTTGTCCTTGCTTCTCCAGCAGTGCCTGCCTTGTCCGTCTCACTCAGATGATTTGTGAGAAAGGGGTAAGTGGCCGTACAGCTGCTTTCTTGAGGGATGTTGCTTCCATGACCTGTTCAGGATTGAACACAGCATTCCTGTGCAGGTCCCATCTAGCTTATTCTCCAGGCGCTTTGTTAGGGTCCAAGTGGTGCAGCCATACAGCAGTGCTGACACAACCACACCTACCACAAATGTATTATTATGTGTCTATTTGAAAGGAGTGATGAGATAATAGCAATATACTTATCTTCTCATTATCCTGTTCTACTTCTCGGGCTGGATCACAGTTGCTGGTATTTTCATTTTGGGTTGGATAGCATTCTAGTTGCTTAAGTCAAATACATTGGGGAATATACATGCATTTTGCGTCTGCTCCCTTCAACAGCTTAGTCCAGACTGGCCCTCATCCTCTCACTACCTCTCTTTCACTCTTTGCCACTTGCCATTTGTTGACTTATCAGAAATCAGCAGGTAACATGTGTTTCGTCATCCAAAAATCTTTCCACTATGTAACTTGGATTTTTCTGTTACCTCTTGATCGGTTGTTGGGCTAGATGGCATTCTTGCTGTTTGGGAATCTCTTGAGGATATTTTCTCTTGTGCCTTTCTTAGTTTTAAATAACAACACAAGACATTGTTGTTTTTTCTCATGGGCTCATTTATTTAATCCCCTAGTTAAAATGCCTTGGGGAACACACACACACATCTTGTATCTGTTCCCTTTAACAGCTTAGTCCAGACTGACTCTCATTCTCTCATCTCACTACCTCTCTTCCACATTTCGTCAATTTGTATCTATTGACCAATCAGAAATCAACATTGTGCTTTGTCATAAAAAATCCTAGTTACTTTCTGCTATTATCTACACGTAACTTACATTCTTGGGTTTTTCCACATCAAAGAAGGGAGGCCAGACTGGTTATGACACAGAGAAATATGGATAGATCTATGCTCGGAATATCTGATCAGTCGTCTGGTCACGTCATGTCCTAGCACCTATATAATGGTCCCAACCCTATTGCCCTCATGGCAAACATCAAACTTTTTTTACCATATGAGGAAATAACACATTGAGAACTTGAGTAGACCTCTCTGAGCTGATTGATTGATAGAATTGTCATGTGACAATGTGGTCATTAGTTGATATCATCCTATGAGAAAAAAAAACACTGTGAGTGCCCATCATGTGATGGGAACTTCATTAGATCTAGAAAGCGGTGGCTGAGGGTGTTAATGTTCTGGGTATGACATTAAACACTATCTGATGGTGAGGTTCAAATTCTCGAGCTCTGGGGAGTGTGGAGTACCCCTTCATCACCATTACTCCCAGGTTCACTCTGACCCGGAGTTGTAGTACCTGTTAGAGTCCCATCTATAGGTTAAATAAAAAAATGTGTTTATAAAAAAAATTGAGTATCCATTTAAGAATGAATTTATTTCAAAACTTTATCAGCATTAGATGACCCACTGAGGTTGATATGCCGTATTACAAAACAAACCAAACAACTATAGGATTGTCCCAACCCTATTGCCCTTATGGCAAAACCCCAACCCTATTTATCATATATGTGCTGGAAGGTGGTGGCTGAGGGTTTTAATATACTGGGCGTGACATTAAACTGCATCTTATGGTGAAGTTCCAGTTCTGGAGCTCTGGGGAGTGTGGAGTACCCTGTCATCACCATTACTCCCAGGTTCACTCTGACCTGAGTGTAGTACCTGTTAAGGTCTCATCTATGGGTTAAATAGAAGTGAGTTTTAAAAAAAAGTGTGGTTATTTCCTGTAAATCCAACCTAAAAAAGGGGAACCACTCTGATTTACTGAAAAATTATTTATTTATTTATTGATGTACTAGGAAAAAAGAAAACGGGTTAGGGGTTAGGGTTTAGGGTTAGTTTAATGGGAAAATAATGGGTTGATTAATTAACAGATAAAATTCATTCAGAGTGGTTCCCCTTTTTTAGATAGGAGTTATAGGAAATATCCAAATGTGTTTAAAAATGAATTTTTAAAAAAATTGAGTATTTTGTATTTTGTGTTTTGCTTTTACCAGTTCTTAAAGGGCTCTGGGGAATGTTGAGTACTCCTTTATCACCATTACTCCCAGGTCCACCTGACCCCTAGTACCTGTTGGGTCCCATCTATGGGTTAAATAGAAAAAAAATTTTTAAAAATTGAGTACCCATCAAGAATGAATAAAACAAAACGTCTTCGGCATAAAATGACCCAACAAGGGTTGTTGACATGTCATAAAATCAAACAGCAAACAGCAACCAATCTAGGAGAAGGAAAACTCTAAATTCAAACCAGCAGTGCTCTAGTTAAAAATTGACCTTGTATCACCTCTATTGAAGTCAGTCCGTAAACTGTTGGTTTGAACAACAGCAACTGGCTAAGCACAACTGAAGCAGTGCCCAAGACAGTTGGTATTTATGGAAATCAAGAATAGTCCATTCATGTATTTGGGTGATTCCATTCCTTCAGTCCTGATTAGCTGCTTGGTTTCTATGATGTTATGAGGCTTCATAAATACTCTGGCATTCTGGAGTAGTATTGCAGCAAGATAAATTTGTATTCAGTTACGACTGCTTGTTGCATTGTCTTACCAATTTGATGGTAATTGGAACTTAATTTGATTATTCTACATCTCCCCTTCCTCCCCCCTCCATTGCATGGGTGTAGTGGCCTTTGAGGGGGAATTAGTACCTTTTTGACCTGGCCGATTACAGGGGAGCAACCTGGACAATGCACAGGGTATTTTCGACGGCATTGGCTTAGGGGGTGTAGTGACATTGGGTAAGGCCAGGTCCGTAGTTGATGTTGATAGATTCATATTCAGTTATGACTTCTTGTTGCATTGTCTTACCAATTCGATGGTAATTGGAACTTAGTTTGATTATTCTACAACCTCCTGCTCGTAGCGGAGGAGCTTTCAAGAAAAGTCTTTTTTCCAGATTAACAATCTTCTACTGTGAATATAAAAATTTCCGAGGTCGTTCATATTGAATCTGAATTTCATATTATGATTGTTTTTAATTAAAATGTCTAATAAAAGTCGCTGGTTGTTTGTTTCATCTCCCAAATGTAAATTGAATAATGGATCAATATTATTTAATCTTACGATGATATTTAGTTGCTTGGATCTACATGGCACTACTAATAATGCATCTCCCCCCCCTCTCTCTCTCTCTCTCTCTCTCTCTCTATATATATATATATATATATATATATATATATATATATATATATATATATATATATATATGGCATAATCATTAGAGTCATGGGAAATGGACTCGACCCGAGTTCAAATCCCAGACAAGGCTGTTTGAATTTCACATAGCGCTAATACCCTTGGGAAAGGTATGAATCCATATATTCTCCCTCCAGCTATGGGTAAAATAGTAGGGCAGACTGGACTCTTTAACCTTGGGTAGGTAACCAGTCTAGGAGAGGGAAAACTCTGAATTCAAAATTCCTGAGGTCAGTCGTTAATTGGGTTTGTGGCATTGCTTGTGCACCAATTCTTTCCTATCGACTGTGCCAAAAAGTGCGGATAGTCCAACACAAGCCTTCATCACTATAAACAAAATCACTGTGTGTGTGTTCATTGTATGAACCCTCATGCATCGAAAATTGATGAGAGAGTCCATAATATATATATATATATATATATATATATATACATATATATTTGAGAATAAAAAGGCCTTAAATACCAGGGGTATCGTGATTATGGACCATTTTCACTCGTGGGTATCTGAGACCCACCGAGCTTCGTCAGACCATGTTTTTATTTTATTCAACTCTACTTACATTCTGAATAAAATAAAAACTGCTCTGACGAAGCTCGGTGGGTCTCAGATACCCACGAGTGGAAATGGTCCATAATCACGATACCCCTGGTATTTAAGGCCTTTTTATTCACAAATAGATTTGTTCTGTTTATAAAAATTAAGCATTGAGCTCTCAGACGGAACCTGAACTCTACAACAAACTACTGGTAGAGAATAGAACCAGCCTAGAATCACCCTTGTACCAAGAAACTTGGTACCCCAACAAAGATATATATATATATATATATATATATATAAGTAAAGTCGTCGGGGTGGCCTAATGTCGGTATCAGCCAATCAGCGAGGGAGTCTATCCCCTTTTCACTAGCACTAGACCAAGGAGATTGTATTTTGGCGTCTGAGGTGGAGCGCCATACCTACCATCAGCTCCTTACTTTACCGCACAGATCCCTGTGCTACTCATACACTGTGTTGGCGAGGGCGGGTAACGAACTAGGAACCTTGTGGTTTCTATCCGAACGCTCTACTGACTGAGCTAACCCGGCCCCTTAAAGATGGATATTTCTATAAGTCCACATAAACAAAGGGGAACCACTCTTGACTGATAAATTATTTATTTTCCCATTAAACTAACCCTAACCCCGTCTTCTTTTTTCCTAGTAGATCAATAAATAAACAATTTATCAGTCAAGAGTGGTTCCCCTTTGTTTATGTTAGACTTATAGGAAATAACCAGAAAGAATCTGTATATCTGTTTCTACAATGACCAAGTACATTTCTTTTTATAAAGGAAAATTGGTGGCGCCCAGCGAAGGCAAAAGTTCAATAAAATCCATACCCTATTTTTGTCCGGTGAGCGGTTAAAAAAAAACTTTTTACCCCTCATTTTCCAATCGAAAAATCTAAATAAAGATAAAAGAGGATATAAATCAATTACGCATTTTTTTAAAAATTAATTTTTTAATATATCAAACAAATTAATAAAGAATAAAACATAATAAAAAGGAAATAAAATGAAAAAAATACAAATAATAATAATAATAATAAAAAAAACAACTTAAAAACAAGAATATATCTTCTTCTATTATTTATTTCTAACAAAAACTATGTCACTGTTTACATCACATGATCCAAAATCGTCATAACTGTAGAATACTGATAATTGTTATTCTGTGTTACTTTCACCCTTAGCCAGGATTGAACCTGCAGTCTGGAAATGACTGTTACAGATTGTTAACTATTGGACAGTAGAGCAGTCAAACACCTCCTCAGCTTAATGGACTCTTCCTGGCAATGGTGGCAGTAATTATTTAAGCTGTTATAGTGGGTTCATTAGAGAACTAGTAACTTCATGTTAGGCTTGGCCAGTCAAACCAATTGTTGACTGTCTAACTGACTGACTTCAATAATAACATAGAATAAATACACTCAAAATTTGAGCATGCCACATTAGATGCTCCTCATTGTTTTTTTTTTAAAGAAGTTTTAATAAATATATGCCCGGTATTATATATTTATATATAAAGTAAAAGTAAAGTCGTCGGGGCGGCCTAAAGTCGGTATCAGCCAGTCAGTGAAGGAGTCTATCCCTTTTTCAATAGCGCTAGACCAAGGAGATTGTTTTTGGCGTCTGAGGTGGAGCACCACACCTACCATCAGCTCCTTACTTTACCGCACAGATCCCTGTGCTACTCGTACGCTGAGTTGGCGAGGACCGGTATCGAACTAGGAACCTTGTGGTTTCTAGCCGAACGCTCTACCGACTGAGCTAACCCGGTCCTATTATATAGTTTGTTTTATTCTAATATATATTCAAGTTATCAGAACAAAGTTTCCATTTCAAATTGTTTTATTTTTTACTCCTTTAATGAATTTGATGATCTTACTTACTTAGGGTACAAACTCTCTGACAATTAATTTTTAAATCCCACACCCTCAGGCAAAATCTTTCAAAAATTTATTTTTACATTGCCCGGAGGGTGTTTTTATTTTGCTAGTAAAGAATAAAAGATAATAAAACAAATATAAAGAAAAATAAGGTTATTTCCTATAACTCTAACTTAAAAAAGGGGAACCACTGTGAATCAATTTTATCTGTTAATTAATCTACTCATTATTTTCCCATTAAACTAACCCTAACCCCTAAACCTAACCCCGTCTTCTTTTTTTCCTTTCTTTAATGGGAAAATAATGGTAGATTAATTAACAGATAAAATTCTTTCAGAGTGGTTCCCCTTTTTTATAGGTTGGAGTTATAGGAAATAACCAAAAATGAATTTTATTAATCTATATATAACTATAGATAAGAGATTTATTTTTAACATTTTAAATCCCAGGCAATGCTGGGTAGCTCTGATAGTGTCTAATAAAAGTAGTTTGTTGTTTGTTTCATTTACAAATGTAAATTATATGATAGATCAATATTATCTATGAATATGATCATATTTAATAGTTTGGATCTACATGGGCCTACGAATAGTGCATCTATATATAAAAAATGAAAGATTCTGTCTGTATGTCTATCTATATGTTTATAAAGGGCAGTTGTGTGAATCTGTATGTCTGGAGGAAACTTCGAAAATAAACAATTAACAACAAAGTAAATATATATACACATTAAATATCACCAGGGCTTGGATTTTGAGCAAAAATAATAGAGATTTGATTTATATTCATGAAGTTAATTGAAAAAATAAAATTTAAATGATAACAGCATGGATTTTTTTTTATTTACGTTTAATATTTTAGATAGTAGACATTAACATTTCTTTTCAGAGTAGCTGGATCAATGCAAGGTCTATTTTTTTTTTTACATAGGGATTTGAATGGGGTATCCCACGAGGATTCAACTCACGATTCAGTAATAATGGATCTGCAGAACTAAATTAAAAAATCCCCCTCTACCCAGGCAACGCCAGGTAGCCACTGCTAGTTTGTACTATGACTGAGTGGACATCCTTTTATATAGGAAAATTGGTGGAGACCTGCAAAGACCAAAGTTCAATAAAATATCCATATATAATATCTTTATATATACAAGCAAAATAAAAAAACACCCTACGGGCGATGTAAAAATAAATTTTTGAAGCATATTGCCTGAGGGGTGGGAGTTAAAAATTCAATGTCAGCAAGTTTGTACCCTAAGTAAGTAAAATCATCAAATTCATTAAAGGATTAAAAAATAAAACAATTTGAAATGTAAACTTTAAATATGTATTAAAATAAAACAAACTATATATAGATATATAATACCAGTCATGTATTTATTAAAACTTGTTTTAAAAAACATGAGGACTGTCTAATTTTGCATGTTCAAATTTTGAGTGTATTTATTCTATGTTATGACGATTTTGGGTAATGTGACGTAAGCAGTGACGTAGTTTTTGTTACAGACAAAAACGGAAGCGAATCTCCATTATTAATAGAGATAAAAGATTTTGTATGCCTGTCTGTATGTTTGTTTGTTCAATGACCAAGAAAAATTGACCTTGTGTCACATTCTGTCCGCTACGGAGGGGCTAGGTAAATACATACAGCCAGGATAGAGCAGCTTCACGAATTGTCGATTTTCTTTATTTAAAATTGTAATGATATCGGCAGATGTTCTGATTTCCTCCTGTTTTCATTTTAGTTAATTCATAATTTTAAGATTATTTATGAATTATTCTTTTGCCATAGTTGAAATTTAATCATATAATTTGCTGTCCACAGGTCTTACTTTCAGTTGGTCTCTACTGTGTTGGGAAATTTTCGGGATGTTTTTTTTTGGAGACGCTGGTACAGCGGGAAATTAAAAATGGATGCTGCACAGAGGACCTCTCTGGCACAATGAATGATAGGGAGGGTTGGC
Organism: Doryteuthis pealeii; assembly: GCA_023376005.1. NCBI lineage: Eukaryota > Metazoa > Mollusca > Cephalopoda > Myopsida > Loliginidae > Doryteuthis > Doryteuthis pealeii. The sequence goes on from CM042170.1 coordinate 53,304,269, forward strand.
CAGAGATTGTCATGGATATCTGTGCTAATTGCATGACATGATGATGATGATGATGACATATATAAAAGATTTGGATGCCTGTCTGTATGTCTGTATGTTTGTTTGTACATCGACTGAGTGCATGTCCTTTTATAATTGAAAATTGGTGCAAAGACCAAAGTACAATAAAATCCACACCCTATTTTTCACGGGGAGATGTTAAAAAAACTTTTTACCCCTCATTTCCACCACAAGAAAACCTCAATAGAAATATGAGAGTATATCAATCAATTATTTCTTAATTAATTATTAATACTAGCAAATATATGCACCTCCGGGTGCAGTATTTAAGTTTTAATGTAATAAAATATTTTATTAAATTAGAAAGGCTAATGAAACTAAATAAGATACAGATAAAAAGATTTGAAACAGAGTGGGGGGTATAATAAAAGATTTGAAACAGAGGGAGTATAAAAAAAATGGAACAACTGAAACTTACTCTTCCATCACTCTCGTCTTTCATTGTTATTTTTCTAATTTAACTATTTAGTTAAATGAGGATAAAGAATAAATGACAGTTATTTTTATCTTGTTAATGGATTTAATTTAAGATTCATTGAAGAGATTTTTGCTTATATTCATTAAAATAAAACCAAACAGTTAGAAATCAATAATACTAAGCACATATTTATTAAATTCGATTTTTTAATATTGATATGCAAATTAGCCTTCCCGTTCACATGTGTAAGCGTTATTTTTGTTGTATATATAAAATATAATTGCATGTTGTCAGTATGTAGACATAGTTAACAGTATTAATAATGTAAGACAATTTTATTAATAATTGAGGATTTAGATAAAAATAAAATCATGGAGAATGTGATGTCAATACTAAGGGAATTGTAACTTGAGTAGGAATATAGTTTCGGTTACAGACAGAAAAACACACAATCTCCATTATAATAAGATATCAAACAAATTAATAAAAGATAAAACATCATCATCATCATCATCATCATGTAGCGCAAGTAGCACGGATATCCATGACAATCTCTTGCCAACCTTCCTATCATTCATTGACCCGGGGAGTTCTTCTGAGCAGCATCCAGCATCCTCACATAGTTGGTCAATGTAGGTCTGGCTAGGTGGCCCACACTAGCATGCCATGTGTTGGCTTCCACAGGAGTATGTCGCTTATGAGCTCGTCCTTGTTTTTCCAGCAGTGTCCAGCATGCCTTGTCCATCTCACTCAGATGGTTTGTGAGATGGGGGGCAGGTGGCCATACAGCTACTTCCTTGTGGGGTGCTGTTTCTACGACTTGTTCAAGACTGCATGCAGCATTCTTGTGCAGCTCCCATCTAGTTATCTCTCAGGCGCTTCGTTAGGGTCCAAGTAGTGCAGCCATAGAGCAGTACTGATATAACACAGCCTACAAGAATTGTCACTTTAACTTGTTAGTGAGATCAGATTTCCATATGACTGATAATTTCTTTTGTGGCTGCCTATGCCTTTCCTATTCGTTTATTAACATTGCTTTCTGTGGATGAGATATTACTACCAAGAATAATAATAATTTAACAACTTTAAAAACAAGAATATATAAAGAATAAAAGATGATTAGACAATATATAGAAAAATAATTTTTATTAATCTATGTATACATATAGGTGAGAGATTAATTTTTAACATTTTAAATCCCAGGCAATGCTGGGTAGCTTTACTAGTGTCTAATAAAAGTAGTGTGTTTTGTTTGTTTCATCTTCAAATGTAAATTGGATAATGGGTCGATATTATTTAATCTTAGGAATGATATTTTGGTAGTTTATATCTACATGGGTCGACTAATAATGCATTTTCTATATAGTCAAAAGTATTCGAAATTTTTTGGGGTAGGATTATTTGGTATGTATGTGGGGATAAAAAAGAACTTATTGAACGGGGGTGATAGTCCGCCGTAGCTAGGGGACATGCCCCTGGCCAGGAAAATGACTGCACTCAGTTGCTGCCTAAATGCAAATGGTCGAGGTATCCGTTTGTGGAGTAGGAGTCAGTCCTTTTTGTCGGACATGCGCGGAGGGGTTCTTCCAGTCAAGGCCCTTGGGAGTTTGTTGTTTTTTAATTTATTTTTTTTTCGATTTTTTATTCTATTTTATTTATAGGAAATAACCCATTTTTTAGTATTATTAGCGTTATTCGGACTATTTGTCCCCATCTTCATTGTTATTTGTACAACGTTTCGGCCGATATACCCTCTGGCCTTCTTCAGGTATTTCTTGTCGGACTCGGGAACCTTCTCGGACTCGGAACCTTCTCGACTCGGGAACCTTCTTTTCGAACTCGGAATTTCTTGTCGTATTCGGGAGCCATCACGGAACTTTGAACCTAACCCTTTATTTATTCCACAGGGGTATCTGTTCTCATTCCGCTAACCATAGCTTGGGTAGGAGTTGTGTTAATTAATTTATTTTTCTAACTGCTTTCACTCAGTATTGAACTCTGGAACCAGAGATAACTGTCACTTAGAACTGTCTTTTAACCTAACCCATTTTTTTGTTTATATTCATTCTTACTGAGTAATCAGTCTCTTTTATACTAAATTTTATAGTCATTTTCTTTTTCAATCTAACCCATAGATGGGACTTAAACATTTGTTGAGTGGTATGTTTGTGTATAGATATATAAATGAAAATATTCCAATTTACTATAAATTTAATCAAATATTTTGATCTAATTAATTTTAGTAAAAACTTTCAAATCGTCGTCAAAATTAAAACGGAAACTTATTTGGTGGTGATCCATGACAGTTTAACTACAGTGTATGAATTAACTTTTTCGCGAATTGGGTTTAGGGATTAAGGTTGTTTTTAATTACGTATTGCTTAAAAAAAAACAACAGTAAAAAACCCAAATTACTATACATTTAATGTGGAAAAAATAGTTTTTTAAAATCAAGTTTAATTGAAATTATACATTCCAATATTAACACGACAACTGAGACTAATGTGTCTACCGTTGGATTAATAATTAATTTCAATGGTTAATTAGATGTATAGTAATTTGGGGTTTTTTGTTGTTGTTTTTTTTTTGTTTTTAAGCAATACATAATTAAAAACAACCTTAATCCCCAAACCCCTAAACCATAACCAAATTCGCGAAAACATTATTAACACACTAGTTAATGGACACACCAAATAAGTTTCTGTTTTAATTTTGAAGACGATTCGCAAGTTTAACCGTAATTTTGCAATAATTAAATTTTATGAATTTATGAATTTGAATTTTTTGCATTTAATCAATTTTACATTTGATTAATGTAATTAAATGTGAATATTTAAGTATTTAGAAAGAATTTTTGGGTGTATTTTAAATCGAGCGGGGGGGGGGCAGATGTAGTCCAACATTGTAGGTATTTACCACTCATCCCACTTATGAGGGTGTGACACAGCCCCTCAAGGGGGACGCCCCAGGCACTGGGCAATAAACTCAGTCCTGCCCTTTTAAATCAAGGGGGGCAGGTGTTGCATGGTTGAATAGCCCTGAGATCAACGCTGTTAATATTACTTGGTAAAACTTGCAAATCATTCTCAAAATTAAAACAGAGCGGGAAAGTTCAAATATAGGGTGACCACGAAAAAACGGAACCCAAATTATTTATTTTTCCATTAAACTAACCTTAAACCCCAACCCAAACCCAAACCCTAACCCTAATCCAACCCTAAACCTCCTAGTTAGAATTAACAGTTTTATTACAAAATTTGTGGGTTCTGTTTTTTCTGGTCACCCTGTAAAGTAAGTAAAGTCGATGGGGCAGCCTAAAGTCGGTATCAGCCAGTCAGCGAGGGAGTCTATCCCTTTTTCAATAGCGCTAGACCAAGGAGATTGTTTTAGCATCTGAGGTGGAGCGCCACACCTACCATCAGCTCCTTACTTTACCGCACAGATCCCTGTACTACTCATACGCTGAGTTGGCGGGGACCGATATCGAACTAGGAACCTTGTGGTTTCTAGCCGAACGCTCTACACCGACTGAGCTAACCCGGCCCATGTAATATCATGTTACTCAACCGGGGGGGGGTGTTAGGGTTAGGGTTTAGGGTTTAGGGTTAGTTTAATGGGAAATAAGTAAATAATTTGGGTTTCTGTTTTTTCTGGGTCACTCTGTAATTGAACTTTCCCGCTCCGCTTTAATTTCGAGTATGATTTGCAAAGTTTTACCAGTCGACCCCCCCCCCACTCCTCCTCTCCAGTTCTTAACTTGCAGAGAGTGTGATGGTTTGTTGACTGGTAGCCGGAGGCTGGGGGTGTATTTTAACTTCAGGGTGAAGTATTAAAAAAAAAAAAAACAGAAAAAAAACCAAAACATAACAAATAGGTTAAGCGTTTGTTGAGTGGTATGTTACATAAATGGTTGACACTCTTGGAGACGTGACTTGTTACATAAATTAAAAGAATGTAGACATAAAATCTTTATACTGTTATAGATACCTCACTACCCCCTTTCCTCTTCCCCCTCCCCCTTCCTCCTCTCCCCCTTCCTCCTCTCCCCCCTGCCCCTCCCCCTCCAATAAGTTTCTGTTTAAATCATTTAGAGTAAAAGAGTTTTGACATGTTTATTAAATAAATCTTCTTCATGATACCAAAAACGGGGAATATATATTTACAGTTTGTTAGAAAACATCACTTGTCAACAACATTATTTACTAAATTACGTTTTCTCTTGAAGCGTGGCATTTGTAAATTTACCTAGACAGGCCATGCGCACCTGCAGGGTGCCTATTCTAACAGCTGTCCACGATGATATTGGTATTTCTATTTAGGGAGGAGTAAAAGATTCTAATTAGCATTTCATAAGTAACAGCAGTCCATGATAATACTGATGTTGCTATTTAAGGATGGTTTGGTTTGTTTTGTTTTGTTTTACGGCATATCAACCTCAGTGGGTCATTTAATGCCGATAAGTTTTGAAATAAATTAATTCTTAATGGATGCACAATTTTTTTATAAATACATTTTTCTATTTAACCATAGATGGGACCCTACAGGTACTATCACTCCAGGTCAGAGTGGACCAGGGAGCAATGGTGATGAAGGGGTGCTCCACATTCCCAAACCTCCAGAACTGGAACCTCACCATCAGATAGATTTTAACACATCATTCCCAGGACATGTAGACTCTCAGCCACTGCCTTCTAGCACCCATATGATAAGAAGGATTGGTGGTTGCCATAAATGGCAATAGGGTTGGGGCAATCATATAGGTGCTAGGGCTTGACGTGATTAGCCAGTTGATTGAATTGGCCATTCTTAGACGGGTGGTCGGAGAACGCCCGTCTAGGAATGGCAAAGTGGAGTGTTGCATGTCATGGACTGCTCATCCCACCAGGATACCGTCCTCAAGCATCATGGGTGGCCACCAACGGCCAACAGGTGGCCCATTGGGGGGAGTCTTACGCCTATGCAGAGGCGGGCTATTTAAGGAGTGAAGATTCTAATTAGCACTTCATGGTTTTAACAGCTGTTCATCATAATGATATACATGTTTCTGTTTAGAAAGAAATGAAAGATTCTAATTTGCATTTAATAGTTATCAACTGTCCATAATGATGTTAATGCTTCTATTTAGGAAGGGATCAAGGATTCTAATTAGCATTTAATAGTTAACAGCAGTCCATGATGATACTGATGTTTCTGTTTAAGGAGTGAAGTATTCTAATTAGCATTTCATAATTAACAACTGTCCATGATGATATTGATGCTTCTATTTAGGAAGGAGTGAAAGATTCTAATTAGTATTTCATAGTTACAACTGTCCATGATGATATTGATGCTTCTATCTAGGAAGGATTGAAGGATTCTAATTAGCATTTTATAGATAACAGCTGTCCATGATGATATTGATGCTTCTATCTAGGAAGGATTGAAGGATTCTAATTAGCATTTTATAGTTAACAGCTGTCCATGATGATATTGATGCTTCTATCTAGGAAGGATTGAAGGATTCTAATTAGCATTTCATAGTTAACAACTGTCCATGATGAATATTGATGCTTCTATCTAGGAAGGATTGAAGGATTCTAATTAGCATTTTATAGTTAACAGCTGTCCATGATGATATTGATGCTTCTATCTAGGAAGGATTGAAGGATTCTAATTAGCATTTCATAGTTAACAACTGTCCATGATGATATTGATGCTTCTATCTAGGAAGGATTGAAGGATTCTAATTAGCATTTCATAGTTAACAGCTGTCCATGATGATATTGATGCTTCTATCTAGGAAGGATTGAAGGATTCTAATTAGCATTTTATAGTTAACAGCTGTCCATGATGATATTGATGCTTCTATCTAGGAAGGTTGAAGGATTCTAATTAGCATTTCATAGTTAACAACTGTCCCATGATGATATTGATGCTTCTATCTAGGAAGGATTGAAGGATTCTAATTAGCATTTCATAGTTAACAGCTGTCCATGATGATATTGATGCTTCTATCTAGGAAGGATTGAAGGATTCTAATTAGTCTTTCCTAGTTAACAACTGTCCATGATGATATTGATGCTTCTATCTAGGAAGGATTGAAGGATTCTAATTAGCATTTCATAGTTAACAGCTGTCCATGATGATATTGAGGCTTCTATCTAGGAAGGATTGAAGGATTTCTAATTAGCATTTTATAGTTAACAGCTGTCCATGATGATATTGATGCTTCTATCTAGGAAGGATTGAAGGATTTAATTAGCATTTCATAGTTAACAACTGTCCATGATGATATTGATGCTTCTATCTAGGAAGGATTGAAGGATTCTAATTAGCATTTTATAGTTAACAGCTGTCCATGATGATATTGATGCTTCTATCTAGGAAGGATTGAAGGATTCTAATTAGCATTTCATAGTTAACAACTGTCCATGATGATATTGATGCTTCTATCTAGGAAGGATTGAAGGATTCTAATTAGCATTTCATAGTTAACAACTGTCCATGATGATATTGATGCTTCTATCTAGGAAGGATTGAAGGATTCTAATTAGTCTTTCCTAGTTAACAACTGTCCATGATGATATTGATGCTTCTATCTAGGAAGGATTGAAGGATTCTAATTAGCATTTCATAGTTAACAGCTGTCCATGATGATATTGATGCTTCTATTTAGGAATGATTGAAGGATTCTGATTAGCATTTTATAGTTAATAATATTGTCCATAATGATATTGTAGAGAGATACAATATCCAACATGTCCTCAATTCAAAGAGAACTCTGCACGACCCAGCAGAGAAAAATGATTTAAGAAATAGCAGTAGATATAGTAATAAGAACGAGAAAGCA
>CM042170.1:53316575-53354075 GCA_023376005.1 Doryteuthis pealeii
CATTTTAACGACTGTCATTTTATGAACACTCTAAATAAAAACCTTTATCCTCCACTATCCTGGAAACTCCCCCTTTTGTGTCCCTGTGCCAGAATTGACTAATCTTAGTTAAATCTAACGTAACAGACCTAAATTCCACCATCGTATGTCACCCCGCTGAAAGAAAAAAAAAAAAAAATACCCCACCCTGTCGGTTGGGGCATTAGAATACACTGACTGCACCTCTGCAGAGGGGTAAGACTCCCCCAATGGGGCCACCTGTTGGCTATGGGTGGTGACCTGTGATGCTCAAGGATGGAACCCAGGTGGATAAGCTGTCCATGACTTGCAACACTTCCACTTTGGCCCTTACTTAGGCTAAATGGTATGATGTGTTGGGCTACACCCTCTAGGAGTAAAGTAGAAAAAAAGTGATACACTAACATACTGACATTCACATTTATCACTAGAGAAGGATTGTGGATCCAAATTCAACCCGAATTGTTTTTAATTTGCGAATGGAGTCTGACTGATTCTAAAATGGTATGATATGTTGGGCTACAGTCTCTAGGAGTAAAGTTGAAAAAGTGTGATACACTTACATACTGACATTCACATTTATGATTAGAGAAGGATTGTGGATCTAGATTCAACTCGAAATGTTTTTAATTGGCTCATGGAGTCGGCCTGATTCCAAAATGGTATGATATGTTGGGCTACATCCTCTAGTAGTAGAGCTAACAAAATGTGACACACAGGCACACTGACATACTGATACTCTGACGTTTATTATCAGAGAAGTTGGTCAACTTCATTTGAATTAAAAAATTTTCCCAATTCAGTGTTGATTGATTTTGAGCAGATCTCATTTTGATTTTGATTGGGGGGAAAATGAATCATTCATTTCAACTGCTGCTGCTGCTGCAGTTGTTGCTGTTGCTGCTTTTTTATTTTTTTAAAAATTTTTTATTATTTGTTTCTGTCGAAAACAATTGAAATTGGAAAAGATTAATTATATGAATTGTATAATTACATAGTCAGTATCTAACAATCATTTAAAGCTGATCATTTTTAATTATAGGATTCTTTTTATATATATATATATATATATATATATATATATATATACAAAATTACTCTGCATGTGTACATGTGTACATATATGTGTGCGTGTGTGTGTGTATATATATATGGTGTATATATGTATGTATATATATGTATATATATGCGTATTTGTATGCATGTCTCTGCATCTATATATGTGCATATGTGTATGCATATGCATATGTATATGTGTGTGTGTGTGTGTGTATATATATATATATATATATATATATATATATATTCATATGTATGTGTGTATTTACATATATATATATATGTATTTGTATACATAGATATATATGTATGTGTGTATTTACATATATATATATATGTATTTGTATACATAGATATATATGTATGTGTGTATTTACATAGATATATATGTATGTGTGTATTTACATATATATATATATATGTATTTGTATACATATATATATATGTATGTGTGTACACGCATATATATATATGTCCATATGCATATATATATGTATATATATATGCACATGTATATATATATATAAATACAGCTGTGCATATGTATGTATGTATATATGTTGGTGTGTGTAATTAAAAATAAAATAATCCCCATAAATTAAAAGTTTCCCAGTCTTTTATTCATAGGTTCTTACAATTAAATATACCTGTTCTCACCATTTGAATTTACCCAGCTCCCTCACCGCCATGTCGGCTGGAGCGTTAGAATGCACCGACTGCTCCTCTGCAGAGGGGTAAGACTCCCCCAAATGGGGCCACCTGTTGGCCATGGGTGCTGACCCGTGGTGCTTAAAGATATAACCCAGGTGGTTGAGCAGTCCATGACTTGCAATACTCCACTTTGGCCCTTTCTTGGGCTAGATGGGCAGTTGGAGAGGCCCCCTCTGATCAATAGGCTGGTCACGTCAAGCCCTAACAACTATATGATTGCCCCAACCCTATTGCCTTTATGGCAAGCCTCAACCCTTTTTATCATATGGGTGCAAGAAGGCAGTGGTTGACAGTCTACATGTCCTGGGAATGACGTTAAACTCTATCTGATGGTGAGGTTCTTGATGATTTTTAGAGTTTAAAAAAAAATTATAACCTAACCCCTAACCATAACCTCTAACAAACAATCGTATTTTGGCGGTGTAAATGAAAAAAAGTCCTTATGAAATGAGATCGCAAAAGGGGTGCCTAAAGGTCATATTGGTCCGAATATTTCAATAAATTTATTGAAATATCAATGTACAATAAAATAAGGGTACCTACCAAATGCAAAATATTATTTGAGGTTACCTCAAGAAAAGTAGAATATAGTTAATGAGACCCTTGTGCTTCTTGCCGGCTGCAAAAATTTTTTTCGGTTATTTCCTAGTTGAGTAACATGATATTTCAGAGTGACCCAGAAGAACAGAACCCAAATTATTTATTTATTTTCCCATTAAACTAACCCTAAAGCCCAACCCTAACCCTAACTCTTGTTGGACTTAAACTTTAAAAAAATTAAAATGAAAATTAACAGTTTTATTACAAAATTTGTGGGTTCTGTTTTCTCTGGGTCACCCTGTAATATTATGTTACTCAGCTGGGGGGGGGTAGGTGTTAGGGTTTAGGGTTAGGGTTGGGGTTTAAGGTTAGTTTAATCGGAAAATAAATAATTGATTTCTGATTTTTCTGGGTCACCCTGTAATATTATGTTACTCAACTAGGAAATAACCAAAATTTCATATTAGGCACGAAGTTAGTCAGCTTCAGTCTTAAATCTCTTCGTTTAGTGATATCCAGTCGATTTCTTGTTTTTAGTAGTAAATCATTTACAGAACTAAAGCCACCTTCAGCTAAATATGAAGATGGGAACGGTAACAACAGTTTTCTTGGTTGAATTTTAGTAATTAGTTTCTGTCTCCTTACAAAGCCACGTCATTACACCTTTTATGTTGAATAAAGACCTCGTTAGTCTCAATTGTCCCACTGTAGAATCATACTCACCTTCACAGGAAGGCTGGGACTAGTGTTCAGTCACCAGACAAAAAAGTCAGACTGTAACCGAATACAGGCTCTGTACCAACTACTAGAACACAGTCATGTGTTGGGTATATATAGATCAAAGTATCCACTCTAAAACCTCAGCCAATCAGAATCCTGGGAATGGACTTGACCGAGGTACACAGTGGAATAGCTCAAAAGATAAATCTTGCAACACAGCTGAATACTGATCAACTTATATGAATTCCAACAGTAGGAAGCGCGTGGTGTAATGGTTAAAGTCATGGGAAATGGACTCGTCGCCCCGAGTTCAACTCCTGGATGTGCTAATTGCATTTCACTTAGCGCTAATACCCTTGGGAAAGGTGTGCATCCTACTCTCCCTCCAGCTATCGATAAATAGTAGGGCAGACTGGGCGCTTTAACCTTGGTTAGGCAACCGGTCTAGGAGAAGGAAAACTCTGAATTCAAACCTGTTGAACTCCGCTTAAGAAATTGACCTTGTGTCACATCTTGCTCGTGCAGAGGGGTTGGTAAATATATATATGAATTCCAACAAAACTCTGTGGGGTGTACGCCCCACATTGGGAACCACTGACCTAGACTGGTTGCCTTACCAAGGCTAAAAAATCCAGTCTGCTCTTACTATTTACCCATAGCTGGAGGGAGAACAGATAGATTCATACCTTTTTCCTGAAGCATGAGCATAAAGTGAAATTCAGTGTTTTCCTTCTCCTAGACTGGTTGCCCTACTAAGGCTAAAGAACCCAGTCTGCCCTACTATTTAATTACAACTAGAGAGATGACAGATTCATGCCTTTTGAAAAAGCTATTATTGTGAAGGAAAACCCATGTTTGTCCAGTTTCTGAAATCAATGTTACATAATTTGTGGATAGCCTATGAATTATGACTGTAAGTTTAATAAGATTTGAATAACGGTATGGTCAATGGAAAGATACCATTAACTAGCATTCCCATCTATCTATCTATCTATCTCAGCCTGTTTCTATCTATCTATCTATCTCAGCCTGTTTCTATCTATCTATCTATCTATCTATCTATCTCAACCTGCTTCTATCTATATTTGTTGGCTGAGGCGTTAGAATGCACTGACTGCGCCTCTGCAGAGGGGTAAGATTCCCCCAATGGGGCCACTTGTTGGCTGTGGGTGACAACCCGTGATGCTTAAGGATAGAACCTAGGTCCATAACTTGCAATACTCCACTTTGGCCCTTCCTCGAATTAGACGGGCAGTCGGTGAGGCCCCATCCAATCAATTGGCTTGTCATGTCAAGCCCTAGCACCTATATGATGGTCCCAACCCTATTGCCCTTATGGCAAGCCCCAACCCTTTTTATCATATGGGTGCTAGTGGCTGAGGGTGTACATGTCCTGGGAATGACGATAAAACTCTATCTGATGGTGAGGTTCCATGCAGTTAAAACTTTGGGTTTTAATAAAGAGATCAACCCAAAACAAGATGGCCAGTCGTTGAAATAGAACCCACCTCACCTCTTCTTTCGCCATTTGCATCCCCGATACAAAAGGGGTATATGACATCAAGTTTCTAATTCTTTTTCTTATTGATGACTAGCAGCGGCTACCCGACATCACCTGGGTAGAGGGGGATTTTTTAAAGTTAGTCCCGCAGATCCATTATTACTGAATCGTGAGTTGAATCCTCGTGGGATGCCCCATTTAAATTCCTATGTAAAAAAAAAATTGACCTTGCATTGATCCAGCTACTCTGAAAAGAAATGTTAATGTCTACTATCTAAAATATTAAATGAAAAAAAAAAAAAACATCCATGCTGTTATCATCTAAATTTTATTTTTCAATTATCTTCACGAATATAAATCAAATCTCTATTATTTTTGCTCAAAAACTAAGCCCTGGCGATATTAATGTTTATATATATTTACTTTGTTGTTAATTATTTTATTTTCGAAGTTTCCTCCGGACATACATATACACACAACAGCCCTTTATATATGTATAGATAAATATTGCACCTAGTGAACCTTGTATACTGCCATATTGGAAGTTAATAGGTTACTATAATTTGCGTTTATTGTTTTTTGTTTTTTGTTTTTTTTAATTGTTTTTTTTAATATTATTAAATTGGCCTATGATATATTTTTTTGTATATCCTTTGCTGCAGCTGTTTTAGGTTTTAAATGAATTCTTAAGAAAAATCTACATGCACCGCCCTTTCAGCTGGGGCTTTAGAATACACTAACTGCACTTATGTAGATAAGTAAAATCCCCCCCAATGGCGCCACCTGTTGGCCGTGGGTGGTGACTTGTGATGATTAAGGAGGGGAACCTGGTGGTGGAGCCCTAATAAAACAATAATAATTATGAAAAAATCTACCGCCATTTTGATTGTAATGGTCTCTTCAGGACTCTACATCATACTGTATTAAGATTTAACCCTTAATGTCCTATACTGCCTCATTCCACCCGGCCGAAAGTCACATTCATTTTCCTAATCTACCTCAAACGATACCCTTTGTTTAAATGTAATATCAAACATATTTAGAAGTCTTTGATTTATGGGAAATAACAGTTAACTTTAAATGAAAAGGCCATTTTTAGCCATTTTTTGATAAATCCTTATAGGAATGGGGTTCTGGACTTAGAAAATTCTCAACAGGGCTTTTGTTGATATAAGGAAAAGTAAAATTTATCACAGAATAATAAGAGACTGTGATAGTTTTTGTTGATCAGTTTGTTTAAAAATGTTTTGAATGGAAAATTAGCGCTCTTAGAATAGTTCGAAATTTATAAAACGCTGGGATAAACGGTTTTCACAGTCTCCTTATTATTCTGTGATAAATTTTACTTTTCCTTAAATCAACAAAGGCCCTGAAGAAGATCTACTAAACAGATTGAAACACTGCAGCGTTGGCTGAATAAATATCACTCATTTAATTTGAACCTGGGTTTTTCAAATTTTTCACTATATTACATACCGTTGGATTCACTTCCATTTTTCTCTTCATATATATATATATATATATATATATTATATAATATATATATATATATGTTGGACAATCCTGATTGTGCTGCAGCTTATAAGCTCGAAATGTTCTCGATTTTGGCATCCTCATCACATGAATTGCAACTGGCTATACTCAAAGCCCTCCTCATCAACAGATTCCGTTATAAATAAAATAAGATTCCGTATATAAAAACAATTTTATACTTTACTCCTTTTCGGACATACCATTTTTGATCCAACCAACATGAAGAAGATACAAGCCGGACTCGATGGGGGTGACAGTATTTTACCACATTGACTTCCATCACAATATATATATATATATATATATATATATATATATATATATATATGAGGCTGGTGAGATGGTCCCCTGGGATCATGCTGATATATATATATATATATATATATATATATATATATATATATATATATTATGGGCTCTCTCGTCGATTTTCGATGCATGAGGGTTCACACGCACAATGAACACCTACACAGTGATTTGTTTAGAGTGGTGAAGGCTTGTGTTGGACCATCCGCACTTTTTGGCACAGTCGATAGGAAAGAATTGGTGCATCAAGGGTTGCCATAAACCCAATCAACGACCGACCTCAGGAATTTTGAATTCAGAGTTATCCCTCTCTTAAACTGGTTACCTACCCAAGGTAACCCTACTATCTAACCCATAGCTAGAGAGAGAATATATGGATTCATACCTGTCTCAAGGGTATTAGCTCTATGTGAAATGCCAACAGCTTTGTCTAGGAATTGAACTCGAATCAACGAGTCCATTTCCCACGACTCTAACCACTAGCCCACGCGCCTGACACACACACACACATATATATATATATATATATATATATATGTTTCATTGAATTGAACAGACAATTCCTGTCTGACAAGTCTTTCGCCGATCCGTTCTAATCTTTGGGCCATCCTTCTGGTGTCAGGGTGGAACTGGTATACCAGTCCACCGAATGTTTCGTCACTAGCGCTTTCGGCAATGCACTTTGCCATCCTCAGGTGGAAACGATGGAATAGTTTTCATGTCTCGTTTTTAACGAGAACGAGTAGAAGCAAGGAATTAGTGGGAGGTAATATCAATAGGTAGTGGGAGGTTTTATGGAATGGTAGTAGTTTGAACAAAGCAGTGGTGATTTTTTTTGGGAAGGGGGGGGGCACAGGTTGTGAGGATGGCAAAGTGCATTGCCGAAAGCGCTAGTGACGAAACATTCGGTGGACTGGTATACCAGTTCCACCCTGACACCAGAAGGATGGCCCGAAGATTAGAACGGATCGGCGAAAGACTTGTCAGACAGGAATTGTCTGTTCAATTCAATGAAACATGTATAAAAGAAAAAAATGCTGCCTAAATACACTTATTTTAAGATATATATATATATATTACTCTGTTCATATCTGTCTGTCTGTCAGTGTCTCTCTCTCTCTCTCTCTCTCTCTCTATATATATATATATATATATATATATATATATATATACAGATTGAGGCAGATATGAACAGAGTAATATATATATATATATATATATATATATATATATATATATATAGTGTGTGAACAAAAATTATTATTAAGACAATCAGGAATATTTCTTGTTTGTTGTTTAATCTCAACTATTTCGACCTTCGGTCATCTTCAGGAGAAAATTTATTATTTGAAGAAATTGTTGATACATTATTAGAAAGGGAGCATTATAGAAGAGTTATAAATGTTCAAGTGTTATAGTGGGTTTAACATGCTGTTAAAATCCGGGTAGGCGAGTGTGTTTGATAGTAGCATGTTCATTCGTTGTGAAGAACCTCTATATATATATATATACAAATCTTTACATGTAGTATGTAAGTGGTTTACTTCCCTAAAATCAAAAGACCTCAAAGTGTTTAAAAAAGAAAAGAAAGAAAATGAAAGCCAAAAGATATAAAGAAAAAATATCAACTGTAGCAATTATTCTCTGGTAGACAGTTTAAAATGACTCGAGTCTGTTTTGGTTTCCCCTAATAAAACAAGAGCTTGCCTACCACAAAACGCATCTGTCTTCTTTCTTCCCAGTTTCATTTTGACAACGCCCCTTGAGGAAAATGTTATTCCAGCCCTGACCTTTACAATCTGCATAACTTAACCCTCTCCGGGTTGCCAAAGTTTCACGGCTTGCTTTCCTCTTAACAAAACAGACCCAAATTTCAGATAATATGTCCAATACGAATCATTAGCACTTCATTATCTGTTTTACGATAAAGGCCACACACTTAGTTTGTTATTTGAAGACCTTTGGGTTTTCTTTATTTTAAAATCTCTTTTTTTTTATTTGAGTAATCCATTACTAAAATTCTCATTAGGTTTAGTATGTAACTGTAACCCAGGAAAAATAATACACTTGAATTTCCAACAGTGATAATTTTGTGGGGTCTGCGTTCACGCTGGATGTCATTGTTTACCTACCCATTAGTAAAATTCTCATTATGTTTAGTATGTAACTATAACCCGGGAAAAACAGCTCATTGTAATGGGACTTTTATTAAAACAATATACTTGAATTTCCAACAGTGATAATTTTGTGGGGTCTGCGTTCACGCTGGATGTCATTGTTTAACTTCCTCTTAGTAAAATTCTCATGTTTAGTATGTAACTATAAAAAAAGTAAAGTCGTCGGGGTGGCCTAAAGTCGGTATCAGCAAATCAGCGAGGGAGTCTATCCTCTTTTCACTTGCGCTAGACCAAGGAGATTGTTTATGCATCTGCTGTGGAGCGCCACACCTACCGTCAGCTCCTTACTTTACCACACAGATACCTGTGCTACTCATACGCTGAGTTGGCGAGGACCAGTATCAAACTAGGAACCATGTGGTTTCTAGCCGAACGCTCTACTGACTGAACTAACCCGGCCCTAACCAGCAAAAACAGCTTTATTTACCTATTAGTAAAATTCTAATTATGTTTAGTATGTAACTATAACCCAAGGAAAACAGCACATCACCACAGGATTTTTATTAAAACAACACACTGGAACAAGGATAATTTTGTGGGGTCTGCGTTCACGCTGGTTGTCATTGTTTACCTTCCTATTAGTAAAATTCTCATTATGTTTTGTATGTAACTATAACCCAGAAAAAACAGCTCATTGTAATGGGACTTTTATTAAAACAATATACTTGAATTTCCAACAGTGATAATTTTGTGGGGTCTGCATTCACGCTGGATGTAATTGTTTATATTCCTATTAGTAAAATTTTCATTATGTTTAGTATGTAACTATAACCCAGGAAAAACAGCTTTATCTATCTATAAGAAAAATTCTCATTATGTTTTGTATGTAACTATAACCCTAGGAAAACAGCACATCATCGCAGGATTTTTATTAAAACAACACACTTGAACAGTGATAATTTTGTGGGGTCTGTGTCCACGCTGGTTGTCATTGTTTATCTACCTATTAGTAAAATTCTCATTATGTTTAGTATGTAACTATAACCCAACAAAAACAGCACATTGTAATGGGACTTTTATTAAAACAGTATACTTGAATTTCCAACAGTGATAATTTTGTGGGGTCTGTGTCCACGCTTGCTGTCATTGTTTATCTATCTATTAGTAAAATTCTAATTATGTTTTGCGTGTAACTATAACCAAGGAAAACAGCACATCACACATCACCACAGGATTTTTATTAAAACAATACACTTGAACAGTGATAATTTTGTGGGGTCTGTGTCCACGCTGGTTGTCATTGTTTATCTACCTATTAGTAAAATTCTCATTATGTTTAGTATGTAACCATAAACCAGTAAACCCAGCAAAAACAGCACATTATAATCGGATAAAAAACAATATTCTTGAATTTCCAACTGTGATAATTTTGTGGGGTCTGTGTCCACGCTGGATATCACTATTTATCTATCTCTTACTAGAATTCACATTTTATTTTGTATGTAACCATAAACCAGTAAAAACACCACATCATTGCGGGATTCTTATTAAAACAATGAAAGAATTTGATAATTTGCTTTAGAAACATTGTTAAATAAACTATATTATTATTTATGTTTTTGAAAGACAATTACCATGAAGGCGTATATTGTATAAAATTTAATAATTATTTGGTTTGGTTTTGTTTTGTTTTACGGCATATCAACCTCAGTGGGTCATTTAATGCCGATAAAGTTTTGAAATAAAGTCATTCTTTTGTTTATCAACTCATGTTTTTCTATTCAACCCATAGATGGGACTCTAACAGGTACTACCTCTCCGGGTCAGAGTTGACCAGGGAGCAATGGTGATGAAGGGGTGCTACACATTCCCCAAACCTCCAGAGCTGGAACCTCACCATCAGATAGAGTTTAACGTCATTCTCAGGACATGTAGACCTTCAGTCACCGCATTCTAGCACCCATATGATAAAAAGTGGTTGGGAAAATCATATAGGTGCTAGGGCTTGATGTGACCAGCCGATTGATCGAAGGGGGCCTTTCTGATCGCCAGTCTAGCTTAAGTAAGGGCCAAAGTGGAGTCATGAACTGCTCATCCACCTGGGTTCTATCCTTAAGCATCACGGGGCGCCACCCATGGCCAACAGGTGGCCCCATTGGGGGAGTCTTATACCTCTGCAGAGGCGGGCTCTTTAAGAAGTGAAAGATTCTAATTAGCATTTCCTAGGTTACAGCAGTCCATGATGATACTGATGTTGCTATTTAAGAAGTGAAAGATTCCATTTAGCACTTCATGGTTTTAACAGCTGTCCATGATGATATTGATGCTTCTATTTAGGAAGGAATGAAGGATTCTAATTTGCATTTAATAGTTATCAACTGTCCATAATGATGTTAATGCTTCTATTTAGGAAGGGATCAAAGATTCTAATTAGTATTTAATAGTTAACAGCAGTCCATGATGATACTGATGTTTCTATTTAAGGAGTGAAACATTCTAATTAGCATTTCATAATTAACAACTGTCCATGATGATATTGATGCTTCTATTTAGGAAGGAGTGAAAGATTCTAATTAGCATTTCATAGTTAACAGCTGTCCATGATGATACTGATACTTCTGTTTAGGGAGGAATTAAGGATTCATTTCATAGTTAATAGCAATCCATGATGATATTGATGTTCTATTTAAGGAGTGAAGATTCTAATTAGAATTTAACAGCTAACAGCTGTCCATGATGATATTCATGCTTCTATTCTAGGAAGGATTGAAGGATTCTAATTAGCATTTTATAGTTAACAGCTGTCCATGATGATATTGATGTTGCAATTTAAGGAGTGAAGAATTCTAATTAGAATTTAACAGCTAACAGTTATCCATGATGATATTATTTTATTTAGGAAGGATTGAAGGTGGCCCCATTAGGGGAGTCTTACCCCTCTGCAGAGGTGCAGTCGGTGTATTCTAACGCCCCAGCCGACAGGGCGGTCTATTCTCATTATATTTATGTGTAGTCATCACCCAACAATAAGAGCATATTCATAGTGCGATTTTTATTAGAGTAATACACTTAAGATTTCTCTAACTTATCAATTTCCAACAGAATCATAATTTTGTGGGGGGTCTGCATCCTCACTAACTTTGATTTTTCATCTATTTCATCTATTACTATGAGTCTCATTATATTATGTGTACTCATGACCCAGCAATAATAGCACATCATTCTGTGGGGTCTGCGTCCATGCTGGATATCATTGTTTGTCTATTACTAAACTTGTATATGTTTAGTATGTAAATATAACTCAGGAAAAACTGCTTGGGATTTTTATTAAAACAATACACTTAAATTTCCAACACAGTGATAATTTTGTGGGGTCTGTTTCCACACTGAATGTCATTGTCTGTCTATTTATTGCTAAAATTGACTTTCTCCACCAGACAAGAGGAAAATACATCAAAAAGATACAGGAGAAAGCTCTAACCGCATCAGCGTGGATATGGCAATCCTATATTGTGAGATCAAACTGACAAAGTCTGGTGGTATCGTAAGATACTGCTGGGGGTGCTCTGGGTTAGTGGTAATGATGCTTCGGCCCTGAAACTATGCCTGAACCCGGAGTCATCATCTGATGCAGGCTTTGTTGGTTACAATGCTACTGTGTAAATAGCAGTCATTGTATGAAGATTATTCATAGGGGGATTTTTATTAGAGTAATACACTTAAGATTTCTCTAACTTATCAATTTCCAACAGAATGATAATTTTGTGGGGGTCTGCGTCCTCGCTAACTTTTCATCTATTTTCATCTATTACTAAGAGTCTCATGCAAGAACAACAACCATAATGTGAAACATATCAAACATCTTTGACAGTCAAACACTTATTCATGGAATGCAGGTTTTTTGCTCACATCAGAAACCGTTATTTTAAAGCAAACAATATGAAGGATCTGTTTGAAAATGTCAACATGGAGGATATTCTCTCTTTTTTGAGGGAAATAAAATTATACCATAGAATATAGACATGAAACAAATCAATACCATACAACATAACCACCAATAATACTGACACATTGTTAAAACCAATTATTAAAAAGTATATATATATAAATACACAATATGTATTACATCATAACCGGTAGGCATGACATAACCCCGGACAGGTTGATAGGCCATTAAAATCAATAAACAAACAAACAAAAATAAGAGTCTCATTATATTTATGTGTACTCATGAGCCAGCGATAACGGCACATCATAGCAGGATTTTCATTAGAGCAATATGTATTACATCATAACCGGTAGGCATGACATAACCGGACAGTTTGATAGGCCGTTAAATCAATAAACAAACAAACAACAAACATAAGAGTCTCGTTATATCTATGTGTACTCATGAGCCAGCGATAACGGCACATCATAGCAGGATTTTCATTAGAGCAATATATATTACATCATAACCGGTATGCATGACATAACCCTGGACGGGTTGATAGGCCGTTAAAATCAATAAACAAACAAACAAACATAAGAGTCTCATTATATTATGTGTACTCATGAGCTGAGCCAGCGATAACGGCACATCATAGCAGGATTTTCATTAGAGCAATATATATTACATCATATCCGGTAGGCATGACATAACCCCGGATGGGTTGATAGGCCGTTAAAATCAATAAACAAACAAACAAACATAAGAGTCTCATTATATTTATGTGTACTCATGAGCCAGCGATAACGGCACATCATAGCAGGATTTTCATTAGAGCAATATGTATTACATCATAACCGGTAGGGCATGACATAACCCCGGACGGGTTGATAGGCCGTTAAAATCAATAAACAAACAAACAAACATAAGAGTCTCATTATATTTATGTGTACTTATGGGCCAGCGATAATGGCACATCATAGCAGGATTTCATTAGAGCACTACTTAGTAATAATTCCGTCTCAATGAATGCACCTTTTATGTGGGTACTTATATGATTGACAATATCTACATAGCCATATTTAGATTTGGTTAGGCTGTGAGCTATATAAAGACCTGAGTCACCTTGATAAAACATTATACAAGATTTATGTCAGGAAATCTTTTTAGGCCCCCTGCAGGTTTTGAGGCTTTAAGCTGTTTCATGTTTAGCTTCTATCTTAATCCAGTACATAATATCTATCTTCAATTATTCTTATATATTGAATGTATCCATATATATATATATATATATATATATATATATATATATATATATATATATAGTCATTATGTGTAGTATGTAAGGAAAAACAGCTTGGGATTTTTGCTCTGTATTTAATCTAATTTATTGCTCTTTGTAATTTTTATATATTGAATATATATATATATATAATATTAATTGCAGTCGACTACACGTGTGTGTCCTTCGCGTTAAACCATTTAACGGGAAGCACACACACGTGTAGTCGGCTGCAATTAATCAGTATCTCGATTAATTCAGTGTATTTAACCCTGAAGATCCTTATGGTGAAACTCGAGTAGGTTATCACTTGTACCTATATTGTAATAAATTTGCTCTACTAACATATTGAG
This sequence comes from Doryteuthis pealeii, assembly GCA_023376005.1. NCBI lineage: Eukaryota > Metazoa > Mollusca > Cephalopoda > Myopsida > Loliginidae > Doryteuthis > Doryteuthis pealeii. The sequence goes on from CM042170.1 coordinate 53,330,644, forward strand.
CACTTTGTATTTGTTATATCGCTGACTTACCTTCCTGAATTTTGCATCATCTTACCATCGTGACCATATTCACCGGTAAGTCACCTTTTCCATTATATATATATATATATATATATATATATATATATATACCTTTCAAAGGTAAATATTATTCTGTATTTAATCTAAATTATAGATTATTATGCATTGAGCTCTCTCAAGGGATTTATAAAAATCCTTGTATTTGCACTACTAAAAAAAAGCAATAATTATACAGTGAGATTTTGAAGATCCCATGTAGTATCATCCCTTACTACCAGTTTTGGATACCTTACACTTATATATATGAGAAGTAAACAAACAAACAAACAATGTGCTTGAATATGGCCTTAGCCGACAATTTCTGGGAGAATATGCGCTTAATTGAAGTCATACCTAATTATGGAAATTAATTAATTGATAATTAATGAATTAGGCAGGCATATCTGTTCAAATGTAAGGCTAAACAAATCGAGAAAAAGTCAATCTCTGTATGTACATTTCGGCCTATTATGCCTCATCAGCAGAGTTATAGACAGGAAGACTGCTCTGTGTGTGATATAACTGAGTTCAAAACAAACAAAAAATCTGGAAAAAACAGCTAGTGTAATGGTTACAATCCCCGCCTGTCAGCTTGACAGTTAGGGTTTGAATCACAATTTCCAAGACTGAAATGCCAATCTATATATCAATAATCCTCTCATTTTCATATGAAATATGTAAGTAATAAGATACGTAATAGAAAGAAAGAAAAAATGATTGTTTTCATTTGGAGGTACTTAGGCTTAGTCATTCATATCACATTGTATTATTACCCCAAAATTGCCTTGTTGCTGCGTAACAACTCAATTCACCATATTATTGAATTGTAAACCAGTGTACAGATGAGTTGCTGGTCTCGTAATAATCTATTAGTAAGAATTTTGTAATCTAGAAAAAATGGAAAATTATCCGGTCTTGCGACAATTCAAATACTCTACGAGTGTCGGATTAAGACTTGGAGAGAGGAAGCCTTCGGCTATATAAAAGATTTGTGGCAAGTTGTTGAAAAAAAAAAAGGAAGAAAAGAAAATTTCATTCAGGAAACGAAAGCTTCCAACTGTAGCAGGTTTAGCCTATGTAAATCCAACAGTATCTTTAATTATTCTTATATATATATATATATATATATATATATATATATATATATATATAAGGGCCGGGTTAGCTCAGTCGGTAGAGCGTTCGGCTAGAAACCACAAGGTTCCTAGTTCGATACCGGTCCTCGCCAACTCAGCGTATGAGTAGCACGGGGATCTGTGCAGTAAAGTAAGGAGCTGATGGTAGGTGTGGCGCTCCACCTCAGAGGCTAAAACAATCTCCTTGGTCTAGCACTATTGAAAAGGGGATAGACTCCCTCACTGTCTGGCTGATACCGACTTTAGGCCAACCTGACGACTTTACTTACTTTATATATATATATAATATATATATATATATAGCTTGTGAGTCTAGTTCACAATGTATATATATATATATATAATATATGTGTGTGTTTGTGTGTGTGGAGGAAGGTAGATAAACATGGGAACATCCTGTGTTTGTCTACCATTCTCCACATACTGTCGGATTAATTTCCTCTTATTTCTCCCATATATATTTATATATATATAATATGATATACCAATCTTGTTGGTAAACCCTTGCGGTAAGAAAAAAAAAAAAGGGCAAATAGTTTGATTGTAAAAATATACTACCAAACATTACCTGGGGAGAAGAAAAAAATTTTTTTTTTAAATAAAAAAAAAAGCAAGATAGTCATACCAACTGAAGATAATCAGTTGATACTATAATACTTAGCCAAAAGCAAAAACAATTTATATGTATATATATATATATATATGAAAAATATATATTCATATAAAAACTGCCAGGATATACTAAAGCTAATAAATAAAGAGTGCTCAATGCCTGAGTAGAGCAAATGATAAAGATTAANCCGGATGAATCAGAGATACCTACTAAAAGTTTCGCTTAGTGCACTTCAGAGCTAAGATCTTAGCCCTGAAGAGCACTAAGCAAATTTTTTAGTAGGTATATCTGACTCATCAGGTTATCTTTATATATATATATAGCTGGTGAGTCTAGTTCTAAATATATTATGATATATTTGTATATATGTTTTTACATATATATATATAGCTGGTGAGTCTAGTTCTAAATATATATATTATATTGTATATATGTTTATATATATATATATATATTATATATTATATATATATATATATATATATTCTGACTGAGGATGTCCGCGTGAATTCGGACGAAATGATTTCAACCTTTGACTTGTTTTGAGTTGTTCTTTTCTTGCCCACTTTCCTTCTATCTACAACAATATATATATATATATATATACATGTATGTATGTATGTGTCCATCAGGGCCGGTTTAATTCAGGCCCTGGTTGTTGTTATGTAATACTCTCACTTGGTTTTATATATTAACTATATAATATCTCTCTCTCTCTCTTATATATATATATATATATATATATATAATATATATATATATATACACACACACACAATAAGTATAATATATATATATATATATATATATATATCAATTGTGATCGAGAATATTTTTCAAACATCGGACTTCACAGTCACAGGAGCGCTGTACTTCAGGGTTACAAAAACTTTATATAGTCCTTCTGATTCTGAAATGCCAATAAAAATATATCTATTTAGAAGTTGTTCAGTTGTGTACATGTCTTTATTATAAATAAAAAAAATGAAAAAAAAAAAAAACAACAATAGTTTTGATCAGCTCGTAAAATTGTCAAAGCCAAGGGGGATATTTTGAAGCAAATGTTTCATCGTTTTTTTTGCCTTGAGACATAAAACTTTTTAAACATCCTTTGTATACAATAAAACAAATCGATAAACATAATGTATCATGTAATTTTTTGAATTTAAAAATTTTTTTTTTTTTAAATTTTAGATGACTGATTCAACAACACAGAATTTAATTAAATTTTAATCTAATTTTTTGAAGATTCAGTTATAGGTTATTTCTAAAACTCTAACATAAACAAAAGGGGAACACTCTTGACTGATAAATTATTTATTTAATTTCCCATTAAACTAACCCTAACCCTAAACCCTAACCCTAACCTTATCTTCTTTTTTCTTAGTAGATCATTAATAAATAAATAATTTATGAGTCAAGAGTGGTTCCCTTTATTTTATGTTAGACTTATAGGAAATAACCAGTTATATACCATCAACTAGGGGGGTGGGGAGAAATATTTTTTGAAATTATTTGCTTCATATTGGGAATAAGTAAAAAGTAAAGTCGTCGGGGCGGCCTAATGTCGGTATCAGCCAATCAGCGAGAAGTCCAAGGAGATTGTTTTTTTGCGTCTGAGGTGGAGCGCCACACCAACATCAGCTTCCTTACTTTACGCACAGATCCCTGTGCTACTCATACACTGAGTAGCAAGGACCGGATCGAACTAGGTGTGTGCATATATATATATGTGTGTATGTGTGTATAAACTGATATATATATTATTGTTATAAATTAATATGTGTGTGTGTGTATAATATATATATATATATTATGTTGTGTGTAAATTATATGTATATAATAGATCTGTAAATATAGACTGTAAATATATGTGTGTGTGCTTAATTGAAGTAGTACCTGAATTTTGAAAGTTAATTAATTAATAATTAATTAATTAGGCGGGCATACCTATTTAAATGTAAGGCTAAACAAATCGAGAAAAAATCAATCTCTGTATGTACATTTCGCCTATTGTGGCTAAAAAAAGCCAATCATAACACATCGCTTGTGTATTTAGTTCTCATACTGCATGTGAAGAAGTCACTATAAGAGGAATAGAAACCTACTTCTAAACAAAACGAAAAATCTTAAGAAGTCTCGTTTGGTGTAGGGGTTACGGTCTTGCCTGTCAGCTTGACAGTTCGGGTTTCCAATCACGCACAAGGTGGTCTTCCTATCATAGCTCTGCTGATGAGGCCTAATAGGCCGAAATGTACATACAGAGATTGATTTTTCTCGATTTGTTTAGCTTACATTTAAATAGGTATGCCGCCTAATTAATTAATATTAATTAATTAACTTTCAAAATTAGGTACGACTTCAATTAACACATATTCTCCCAAAATTGTCGGCTAAGAAAAGCCATATATAACACATGCTTGTGTATTTACTTCTCATATATGTGTGTGTAAAATATATATATATATATATATATATATTATATATATATATATATTGATAATTAATATGAAATATTTATATGTAAATAGTGCTTAATATCATGTTTCATGATCATATAGGCAAGAAACTGTCAGTTATGCAAACACTATTGACTTCATTGTCAACATTACTCTAACTCACATGTGTGGTGGATGTGTGCATAAATATATATATATATATATAAAAAAGGTATTCAGGGGATGACTTTATTATAATTGAAGTGTTTGCCAACGTTAATCATTGTCAATATGTGATGATGCGTCTTCTCAATTACATTCAATTTTAAATATGGAAAGAAAAAAAAATCTTAGCATTCTATGCCGTTAGTAGCGCTCTATTTCAACTATATTAAAATCATCCTCTGAATACATTTTTCTTTCATATTTATATATTTATATACTGTCAGATTTATCTCAAATTTTCCCTGTATGTATATATATATATATATATATATATATATAAAATAAATAAATAATAAAGGAAAGATAATGTTGAATGGAAAAAATAGTCAGGATTATTCATTTCAACGCCATCTAAAATAGATAATCCTAACAATTTTATCCATTCAACATTTTCTTTCCTTTATTTATTTATTTTTTCAACATTTGTCAGATTCAGTCCATTTTTTTCAACTTACATGTATAATATAATATATATATATATATATATGAGAAGAAAATATTTAAAAATATAAACAAACACAGGATGTTATGATTAGGGGAAACAATTTTATGTGTCAATACTTAAGCATTTCGGATATTGTACCATCTTCAGGACACTTGTAAGTGAATTTATGTGAGGGACAGATGAAAGATGTTAAGTGTATAGTGAATGTATTCAAAAGTGATTATTTTTTAAATATTTCTTTCTCATATTGTCGGATTAATTTCCTCACCGTATTTTCATATTATATATATATATATATATAATATATATAATAAGTAGTATAGTAAAAATTTGAAAAAACACAAGGTTTAAATAAAAATGAGTTATAAAGTTTATTAGCCAATGCTGCAGTGTTTGATCTGTTAAGTAGATCTTCTTCAGGAATTTGTATAATATAAAGGAAAAGTAAAATTAACTACACACGTGGAAGAAGATCTACTTAACAGATTGAAAACACTGCAGCCTCGGCTAATAAACTTACCACTCATTTTTATCTAAACCTGTGGTTTTTTTTTTACAATTTTACTATATCACATATCATGGATTCACTTGAATCTCTTCATATATAATATATATATATATATATATATATATATATATATATTACAAGAAGTCATACCTAATTTTTGAAAATTAAAACAAAACAGGTTGAGTCTGTTTAGATGGCAATAGCCTGTTTTTTGGAGAGAATAAGTGCTTAATTGAAGTCATACCTAATTGAAATTTAAATTAGTTGATAATTAATGAATTAGGCGAGCATATATCTGTTTAAAGTAAAGGCGTAAACGAATCGAGAAAAAGTCAATCTCTGTATGTACAATTTGACATATTATGCTCAATCAGCAGAGTTATAGACAGGAAACTGCTCTGTGTGTGATTCGAAACCCTGACTGCCAGACTGACAGGCAGGATTCTAACCATTACACTAGCTGGTTTCCCAAATTTTTTGTTTGTTTTTCAACTGATAATACTACATTTTTGAAATGGACTATTCTAATGAGAGAGAAGAGAGAAGAAGAGAGAGAAGAGAGGAGAAGGGAAGAAGAAAGAGAAGAGAAAGAAATAAATAGAAATTAAACAAAAATTGTTATATGTTGAAACAATATTTCCACTAGTATTATTATTATTACAATTTGTATATCCTACATTCTCAGGATAAACAGGGTGAAAATATAATTAAATGGATTGTTCCTCTCTCAACTACTTACTCCAGCAAAGAACGAATCAGAGTAAAAAAACAGAACAAGCATAACTTGGAGAGAGAGGAGAAATAAGTGAACAAGAGAGTCAAATGGAAATAATCACATACTGCCTGCACAACAAGGTGGCCCCAACTGGGGGTTCTTAACTCCTCGCAAGGTGCAGTCAAGTGTATTGTAAAGCCCCAGCTGACGGAGCTAAAAGTAGCAAAAAGCAGCAGAAAACTGTGATGAATGATGCGTAGGAAATATCACTAATTTGACCCGACAAACCCCCGCACAAAGGAAAAAAACAAAAAAGCAAAAAAAAAACTAATCTGGACCAATCCACAGAGGAAAGAATGAAGCACCTCTTGATAAAATGAATAACGAAAAAAAATGATAACAAATGGGATAAATAACATCAAAAACTAAAAAGTAAGTCTGTTAACTGTGAGAAAACTTTAAGTCAAAGTTTTTTTTAGATGAAAGGAAAAAATAAAAGAGATTTACGAGGGGTATTTAATCTGAGTGCAGATGCTTCAAGAAAAAGAAAGCCACTGGAATGGGAACCTGCGTTTTCATTGTGGAGGGGGGGAGAAAGAACCTGCATTTCATGTGCGAAGTAAGATTGCCAAAGTACTGTGAAATTTATTTCAATATGAAAAGAAACCAAAAAATGAAAAATGAAATAATATAAATGAGATTGAGATTGAAATACTGCCAAAACGCGAAGATGAGTTGGTCATACATGAATTTAATGTCTATATTATTATGTTAATATAATGAACCTATATAATATATATGAATTGAGTATATATATATAATATATTAGGTCACATGAGAATGTAATTATAAGTATAGAAATAGTATATATAACAAATATTATAGTAAATATATATAAAATAAGTTGGTCAACATGACATAATGTTAGTTTAGTTATATAATGTGTTATATATAATATTGAATATTACTTAAATATAAGTGTACATTACAGAGATGTATAGAAGTATAATATATGTATATATTTGATATAATATATATATGTAGATATAGTTTAATATATATAATATATAAAAATTATAAGTTGTCACATTGACATGAATGTTTAGTATTAGATAAATATATATAATATTATATATACTAAATAATAATATATAATTATAATAATATAAGTATATATCTAAAGTAAAAAAGCCATCGGGGCGGCCTCAAGGGATGTTCGTATCAGATAGAGACAGGCAGAGAAAGTCTAATCCCCATGCCAATTCGGCATTTCGGTATATTGTACCATCTTCAGGACACTGTTAAGTAATGTTATGTGAGGGACAAGATGAAGATGTTAAGTGTATAGTGAATGTATTCAAAAGTGATTATTTTTTAAATATTTTCTTCTCATATTGTCGGATTAATTTCCTCACCGTATTTTCATATATATATATATATATATATATATATATATATGTAGTATAGTAAGAAATTTGAAAAAAACACAGGTTTAAATAAAATGAGTATTAAGTTTATTAGCCAATGCTGCAGTGTTTTGATCTGTTAAGTAGATCTTCTTCAGGGAATTTGTTGATATAAGGAAAAGTAAAATTAACAAATGCCCTGAAGAAGATCTACTTAACAGATTGAAACACTGCAGCGTCGGCTAATAAACTTACCACTCATTTTTATCTAAACCTGTGTTTTTTTTTTCAAATTTCTTACTATATCACATATCATCGGATTCACTTGAATCTCTTCATATATATATATATATATATATATATATATATATATATATACGAAGTCATACCTAATTTTTGAAAATTAAAACAAACAGGCTTGAGTCTGTTTGAGATGGCAATAGCCTGTTTGTTTTGGGAGAATAAGTGCTTAATTGAAGTCATACCTAATTGAAATTTAATTAGTTGATAATTAATGAATTAGGCGAGCATATCTGTTTAAATGTAAAGGCGTAAACGAATCGAGAAAAAGTCAATCTCTGTATGTACATTTTGACATATTATGCCTCATCAGCAGAGTTATAGACAGGAAACTGCTCTGTGTGTGATTCGAAACCCTGACTGCCAGACTGACAGGCAGGGATTCTAACCATTACACTAGCTGGTTTTCCCAAATTTCTTGTTTGTTTTTCAACTGATATATACTACATTTTTGGGTGACTTTCTGCATGAGAGAGAGAGAGAGAGAGAGAGAGAGAGAGAGAGAGAGAGAGAGAGAGAGAGAGTAATGGAAATAAGACAAATATTGTTATATGTTAAACATATTTCACTGTTTTTATTATCAATTTTGTATATCCTACATCTCAGGATATAACAGGGTTGAAAATATTAATGTTGTTCCTCTTCACCTCTTATCACACAAACGATCAGAGTAAAACAAACAAGACATAGCTGGAGAGAGAGAGAGTGAACAAGAGAGTCATGGATATCCATACTGCCTGCACAACAGGTGGCCCCACTGGGGGGTTCTTACTCCTCTGCATAGGTGCAGTCAGTGTATTGTAAAGCCCCAGCTGACGGAGCTAAAAGTAGCAATAGAAGCAGCAGAAACTGGTGATGAATGATGGTAGGAAATATCCTAATTGACCCGACCCCCACCCAAAAAAAAAACAAAAAAGCAAAAAAACTAATCTGACCAATCCAAAGAGGAAAGGAATGAAGCACTTTGTAAAATGAATGAATACAAATGGGATTACATCAAAACTAAAAGTAAGTCGTTAACTGTGGAAAACTTTAAAAGTCCAAAAGGTTTTTTTAGATGAAAGGAAAAAATAAAAGAGATTTACGAGGGAGTTTAATCTTGAGTGCAGATGCTTCAAGAAAAAGAAGCCACTGGAATGGAACCTGCGTTTCATGTGGAGGGGGGGGAGAAAGGAACCTGCATTTCATGTGCGGTAAGATTCCGAAAGTACTGTGAAATTATTTCAATTTCGAAAATGAATGAATATAAATGGGATTGGATTGAAATACTGCAAAAGCGAAGATGAGTTGGTCACATGACATGAATGTTAGATTAACATATATATATATGTATATATATATATATATATATATATAAGATTAGTATATATATATATAAAATATAAGTTGGTCACATGACATGAATGTTAGATTAGTATATATATATGTGTATATATATAAGATTAGTATATATATATATAAAATATAAGTTGGTCACATGACATGAATGTTAGATTAGTATATATATATGTGTATATATTTAAGATTAGTATATATATATGTATATATATTTAAGATTAGTATATATATATATAATATAAGTTGGTCACATGACATGAATGTTTTAGTATATATATATATATATATATATATATATATATATATATATATATATATATTAAAGTAAAAAGCCATCGGGGCGGCCTGATGTCGGTATCAGTGAGACAGCGAGGAAGTCTATCCCTCATCCATTCATATTATCCACTATAAAAACAAATGTATGCTGTATAAATGTTTCAAATAAAGGACTGAAGATGTCTCACTTAATGTTAAACGAAATATTTCCTCTACATCTGCTTGTTTGTTTGAGATGTTTTGTCCACACTTTTTCACCTATTCTTAACCATATATATATATATATATATATATATATATATATATATATATATATATGTGTCTGTGTCAGTGTCCGTGTGTTTGTATTTGTTTTGGTTACAAATATTTACACTTTATATATTTATATATTACTACTGTCTATAAATTTTTACAATTTTTTTATGTTAAAATTATTTTCTTTATATATATATATTTATTTTTCCAAATCATCAAATTATGATAATTTTGTGATAAAAATATTTTTTTATTGAACATCTTCCAAATTGAAATATGATGCTCTTGGCGATTCGTGATAATGTTTTTTTTCTTTCTTTTTCTTTTTCATCCCTTTTTTTTTTTTTTTTTTTAATAATGTTGGTATTTTTCTTTCGGCTATAATTTCAAACTTTTCAAATTGTATAATTTTCTGTTTAGTGTTGCAGCTCAAAAGGCATTTTTATTCTTTTTTTTTATTTTTTCTTTTTTTTTTAATTCATATGACAGAAAATCAGAAATATCTTGGATATTGAAAATAAATCTATCCCTGTTTTTTCTCACTGACTCAGCTTTGTTTAATGTTTAGTTTTTGGGTGTTGCTTGTTTTGTTTTTTTGGGGGGTCATATGTCTAAATCCTTTTATAAATAAAAGACACAATTTTAATTACAATAAAAAAAAATATATGGGATAAATTGGCTGAACAATGCTTTTTTTAAAAATTCCTATTAATGATTACATGTATGAAATTATTATATATATGAATTATTTCCAATGCATTTTTTATAGTAAAAATCATTTCCAATGCATTTTTATAGTAAAAATCATTTCCAATGCATTTTTATAGTAAAAATCATTTCAAATGCATTTTTATAAAAATCATTTCAATGCATTTTTATAGTAAAAATCATTTCCAATGCATTTTTATAGTAAAAATCATTTCCAATGCATTTTTATAGAAAATCCAATGCATTTTTATTATAGTAAAAAATCATTTCAATGCATTTTTATAGTAAAAATCATTTCCAATGCATTTTTATAGTAAAATCATTTCCAATGCATTTTTATAGTAAAAATCATTTCCAATGCATTTTTTATAGTATAAATCATTTCTAATACAATTTTATAGTAAAAATCATTTCCAATGTATTTTATAATAAAAATCTTTTCCAATGCATTTTTATGATAACATTGTTTACAGTGCATTTTCATCATGAAATAATTTTCAGTGAATTTTTATAGAAAAATCATATTCTGATGAATTTTTATTAAAAAATAATTTTTAATGAATTTTTATTGTAAAATACTTTCCAATGTATTTTTATAGTAAGAAACATTTCCAATACATTTTTATAGTAAAAATCATTTCCAATGATTTTTTATAGTAAAAAAATCATTTGCAATGATTTTTTATGGTAAAACTCATTTCCTATGCATTTTTATAGTAAAAATCATTTCCAATCCAGTTTTATTGTAAAAATCATCACCAATGCCTTTTTATAATAAAAATCATTTTAATGCATTCTCATTATACTATAATAACCAACCAATCATCCAGGAAATATACTCTGTTCACCATATCCGTTTATTATGACAATAACCATTACACTCCAAGCTCCTCTAATCTTATATTATCATTATTGTTTGTTGACTAATTACATCTAAAGTTCATATTTATTTTCTACTTGGACTTAAATCTTATTTATTTTTGGTTCCTTTGGGGTCATTTTTATTTCAGGGGTAAAAAAAATAGTAAAAGCCAAGTGTCAAATTAACTCAACAAAAATTTTCTTGCCTGATAAACATTACACCTCAAGCACCTCATATCTTATATTATCATCATTATTGTTGACTAATTACATTTTAAGTTCATATCTATTTTCTACTTAGAACACCTATATTATTTTTGCCTGTAGTGAAATGACCCACAAAACAAAACAACCAGCCAACCAACCAGTCATCCAGGAAATGTACTCGCTTCACCATATCCATTTATTATGACGATAAACATTACACTCCAAGCACCTCTTATCTCATATTATTATCATTGTTGTTGACTAATTACATCCAAAGTTCACATTTATTTTGTACTCGGACTTAGGGATAAAAAAAAGTAGTCAAAGCTAAGTGTCAAATCCAACTCAACAAAAATTTTCTTGACAGATAAACATTACACCCCAAGCGCCTCATATCTTATATTATTATTATTATTATTATCATTGTTGTTGACTAATTACATCTAAAGTTCACATTTATTTTGTACTCAGACTTAAATCTAATTCATTTTTGGTTCGGGGGTGAAAAAAGTAGTCAAAGCTAAGTGTTAAATTCAACTCAACAAAGATTTCTTGCCAGATAAACATTACACCCCAAGCGCCTCATATCTTAATTATTATTATTATTATTATTGTTATTATTATTGTTGACTTATTACATTTAAAGTTCATATTTATTTTCTATTTGGGTCTTCTAAGTATTCTATATTATTTTTGCCTGTAGTTAAATGACCCACAAAACAACCAACCAACCAATGGAAATGTACTCTGTTCACTATGTCCATTTATTATGACGATAAACATTACACTCCAAGCGCCTCTTATCTTATATTATTATCATTATTGTTGACTAATTACATCCAAAGTTCATATTTATTTTCTACTCGGACTTAAATCTAATTCATTTTTGGTTCGGGGGTGAAAAAAGTAGTCAAAGCTAAGTGTCAAATCCAACTCAACAAAAATTTTCTTGACAGATAAACATTACACCCCAAGCGCCTCATATCTTATTATTATTATTATTATTATTATTGTTGACTTATTACATTTAAAGTTCATATTTATTTTCTACTTAGGTGTTCTAAATATTCTATATTATTCTTGCCTGTAGTCAAATGACCCACAAAACAAAACAAAACAACCAACCAATCATCCAGGAAATGTACTCTGTTCATTATGTCCATTTATTATGATGATAAACATTACACTCCAAGCGCCTCCTATCTTATGTTATTATCATTGTTGTTGACTAATTACATCTAAAGTTCATATTTATTTTGTACTCGGACTTAAATCTAATTCATTTTTGGTTCGGGGGTAAAAATAATAATCAAAGCCAAGTGTTAAATTCAACTCAACAAAGATTTTCTTGCCAGATAAACATTACACCCCAAGCGCCTCATATCTTATATTATTATTATTATTATTATTATTATTATTATTATTATTGTTGACTTATTACATTTACAGTTCATATTTATTTTCTATTTGGGTCTTCTAAGTATTCTATATTATTTTTGCCTGTAGTTAAATGACCCACAAAACAAAACAAAACAACCAAACCAGTCATCCAGGAAATGTACTCTGTTCATTATGTCCATTTATTATGACGATAAACATTACACCCCAAGCGCCCCATATCTTATATTATTATTATTGTTGTTGACTAATTACATCTAAAGTTCATATTTATTTTCTAGTTGAACTTAAATCTTATTTATTTTTGGTTCAGGAGTAAAAAAAAAATAAAAAAAATAGTCAACTCCACAAAAATTTTCTTGCCTGATAAACATTACACCTCAAGCGCCTCACATATTATTATTATTATTATTATTATTATTATTATATGATTGTTGTTGACTAATTACATAAAGTTCATATTTATTTTCTAGTTGAACTTAAATCTTATTTATTTTTGGTTCAGGGGTAAAAAAAGAAAAAAAAAAGATAGTCAACTCCACAAAAATTTTCTTGCCTGATAAACATTACACCTCAAGTGCCTCACATCTTATATTATTATCATTATCATTATTGACTAATTACATTTAAAGTTCATATTTATTTTCTACTTGGACTTTGGTCTTATTTATTTGTTATTTAATTACAAAGATAAAGAAAGAAAAAAAGAAGCCTTTTCTTCTTTCACCAAACAACGTAACCTTTTGTTCAAACTACAAACAAAATCAATGAATATCATAACAAAGATTAGAAAATTCTTCTTCTTTGAGGGAAGTGTGAATTAAAAGCAAAACAACACTTGATAACTGGCAAGATTGGCACCTGATAAAAAGTTACCATGAAGAAGATTGGATAAAGAAGGAGCCCAGAGTATTAGAGAGACAAAACAAACAAATCAATGAGGGAAAAAAAAAATAATAAAAAAAACAGCAACAAAAAATAATAATGAAAATAGGGATAAAAAAAAAAGAAAGAAAAAAAAAAGAAAATGAAACGAAACAGTGGCCAAATTTTAACTGAATCTCGTATCTCTTAAAAAAGACGACCTTTTCTTAATCGATAAATTTACCCGGGAATGGTGAAAAGGTCAGTTTATAGCGAAAGAATTAAATTAGTTGCTGGGAATTGGGAAGCTCAGATCTAATGTCATTTTGTCTGCCTTTTCAACTGAACCAGAAATAATGTCTTCTACTATTTATTGTGCAATTAAATGGCAGAGTTTCTGAGTACTGCGTGCGCCATTGCAAGAACTAAAGGGTGGGGGGGATAACTTTGCCTTTGGGGACAATTTATGGCTTCGGTGGGTTTATTTGTTGAACATCATCGTGACCGCTGATAGGTTATTTAAAGCCAAAATAATTTAGACACTGTTATATCTCAAGATGTTAGAAATAACAAAATATAACAAAACAGGTGAATATATGTAAATACTTTTGGACTTTAGTCTTTGTAATCAACCATGGCAATCTCTTTCCTGCAGCAGTCTTTCTGCCACCATGGTAATCCCTCTCCCGCAACAGTCCCATAGTAGTCCTCCTGGCTGGGTTTATTTGTTGAACAGCATAACGACCGCTGATAGGTTATTTAAAGCCAAAATAATTTTGACATTTGTATCATTTAGATTTTTCAGACAGTTGTCCTCATCAGTGGAGTGGTCTATATCAGTATCAGATTAACACCAGGGAAGTCTATCCCCTTTTTGTTTGTTCTAGACATAATCACACTAAGTTCCAATTACCGTCGAATTGGTAAGACAAGGCAACAAGTAGTCGTAACTGAATACGAATCTAATCTTGTCGCAATAAGTAAAAGTAAAGTCGTTGGGGCGGCCTAATGTCAGTATCAGCCATGCAGCAAGGGAGTCTATCTCTTTTTCACTAGCGCTAGACAAAGGAGATTATTTTAGCGTCTGAGGTGGAGCGCCACACCTACCATCAGCTCCTTACTTTACTGCACAGATCCCTGTGCTACTCATAACGCTGAGTTAGCGAGAGCGGGTATCGAACTAGGAACCTTGTGGTTTCTAGCCAAATGCTCTACCGACTGAGCTAACCCAATACTACTGCAAAATGACAGGGTATTTATGAAGCCTCATAACATCATAGAAACCAAGCAGCCAATCAGGACTCAAGGAATGGAATCACCCAAATACATGAATGGACTATTCTTGACTTCCATAAATACCAGCTATGTTGGGGCACTGGTTTAGTTGTGCTTAGCCAGTTGCTGTTGTTCAAACCAACAGTATACTGACTGACTTTAATAGCCACGATGAGCTCCTTTTATCCTATCGTTCTTGTGGCCCCAATTTGCATAGGTGCTCTTATGTTCACGCCACAAATGAGATAGAACGAGACTGCACCCTATAAAGCCGCCCGTCAATAGCGGCTGTTTTTATTTAGTTTGGTTTAAGCAAAACCCGACAAGCCAAACAGATGAATTTCGCCAGCAGTAAGTCAGCTCGTTCACCACTATATATATTTTTTAAAATACAACAATATTTATTTTTATTTTCTCACCAACAAGGAATACAGCAGGATGGGATCAGATAAACAATTAACTGTCAACAAGTGATGTATTCATTCAGCAGCCATGTTCCGCCCTGTCGGCTGGGGCGTTAGAATGCACTGACTGCACCTCTGCAGAGGGGTAAGACTCCCTCAATGGGGCCACCTGTTGGCCGTGGGTGGCAACCATGATGCTTAAGGATAGAACCCAGGTGGATGAGCAGTTCATGACTTGCAATACTCCACTTTGGCCCTATCTTGGGCTAGACGGACAGTCGGAGAGGCCCCCTCCGATCAATCGGCTGGTCACGTCAAGCCCTAGCACTTATATGATTTTCCCAACCCTATTGCCCTTATGGCAAGCCCCAAGCCGTTTTTATCATATTGGTGCTAGAAGGCGGTGGCTGCGGGTCTACATGTCCTGGGAATGACTTTGAACTCTATCTGATGGTGAAGTTCCAGTTTTGGAGGTTTGGGGAATGTGGAGCACCCATTCATCACCATTGCTCCCTGGTCCACTCTGACCCGGAGTGGTAGTACCTGTTAGGGTCCCATCTATTGGTTTGAATAGAAAAATGTATTTATAAAAAAATTGTATTATCCATTAAGAATTGATTTATTTCAAAACTTTATTGGCATTAAATGACCCACTGAGGTTGATATGCTGTAAAACAAACCAAACCAAACCATCAGCAGCCATGTTGTTGTGTGATACTAGAGTATTTTATGGGAGATAACTCTCCCATAACAAGGATCATGCAAACAAAAATAAACAATGTAACTCTGAAAGATCAAAACACAATAAAACAAAAACCCTTAATAGATCAGAGAGCGTAGAAAGTTGTTATTTTACCCAACCTTTTATCCACAGGTAGGGTGTGACACAAGGTCAAAAGTATGGGGCATCAAACGAGGATTTGTTTGATTTTTGTAATATAAGGCATGGGGCAAATGGTCACTTCTAAATATAGACTCGCTGACTACCACGTGACCACCGAAGATTCCTATTGTCCAACCACTGGCAGTGCTGCTGCTGTTGTTGGTGTATTTATAGAGGCCTGATTCTAATCTTAACTCATTGACATTTGGATTATCTTGGACGTCGGACTTACAAAGAATACTATAACACCGGATTCTTATTGGCTTGCTTACTTATTTACTACATCTGGAACTAAGGATGACGGTCAGATACTCAACAGGATTGAACTCACTATTCAGTAGTAATGGATATGTGAGACTAGCTTGCTTACCTTTGCACCACGATGGGACGCCAGTTATGTTTTTAAAATACAATATTCGTTTTTTATTTTCTCACCGACCAGCAGGATGGGTTTTGATAAGCAATTAACTATCAACAAGTGATGTATTCATTCAGCAGCCATTTTGTTGTCTGATACTATACTTTTTTCACTGAAGAGTCAAACATTTGTTAAGGGAGATAACTCTCCCCTAACAGACATTTGTATTATTTAGATTTTTCAGATAGTTGTCCTCATCTTTATTGTGATATACACTACTTTTCAGCCACCCTGTCGGCTGGGGCGTTAGAACGCATCGACTGCACCTCTGCAGTGGGGTAAGACCACCTGTTGGCTGTGGGTGGTGACCCGTGATGCTTAAGGACAGAGTCTTGGTGTATGAGCAGTCCATGACCTGCAACACTCCACTTAGACCTTTACTTGGGTTGGACGAGCGGTCGTAGAGGCCCCCTCCGATCAATTGACTGGTCACGTCAAGCCCTAGTATCTATATGATTGTCCCAATCCTATTACCCTTATGGCAAGCCCCAACCCTTTTTATCATATGGGTGCTAGAAGGCAGTGGCTGAGGGTCTACATGTCCTGTGAATGACGTTAAACTCTATCTGATGGTGAGGTTCCAGTTCTGGAGGTTTGGGGATTGTGGAGCACCCCTTCATCACCATTGCTCCCTGGTCCACTCTGACCCGGAGTGGTAGTACCTGTTAGGGTTCCATCTATGGGTTAAATAGAAAAACATGAGTTGATAAACAAAATTTGAGTATCCATTAAGAATTAATTTATTTAAAAACTTTGTTGGCATTAAATGACCCACTGAGGTTGATATGCCGTAAAACAAAACCAAACTACTTTTCAGCCAATGTGCTATCTGAAACATTGTCTATATACCAACAAAGATATCAATTAATAGAGAAATAATACAAAGAAACATAAGTTTACAAATGGTGAAGTTTCTGAGTTTTGCATGCGACGTCGCAAGAGGGTGGTGATTTCACTGAGGGTGGAGTGGCGATAGCCAAATTTGCCCGTTTCAGCCGCAAAAATGTGACTCGAGACCAGTGCAATTGTTCTTTTTGCTGAGGTGGAGCACCACACCTAGTGTCAGCTCCCAGATGCTTTACTGCTCAGATCTGATTATCCAAGCTGTGCTACTCATGCGCTGAGTTTAGGAGGACCAGTATTGAACCCAGAAACTTGTAATTCCTAGGTGGATGTACTATTGACTGAGCTAAACCGACCCTTTTGATGTATGGTTCCCTTAAATATTTAGACTAATTCTTTAAATACTTTCTCCCACATATAAACTATATTATATGAACTAGCAAATATATGCACCCTCCGTAGGGTGTAAGTATTTAAGTTTTAATATAATAAAATATCATATTAAATTAGAAAAGCTAATGAAACTGAATAAAAATGCAGATAAAAAGATTTGGAACAGAGGGAGTATGATTGAAAAATAGAACAACTTTGAAACTAACTCTTCCATCATTTTTCATTACTCCTGTCTTTCATTGGTAAATTTTCCTAATTTAACTATTTTTGTTAAAATAGGAAGTAAAGAATAATATTACAGTTATTTCTTCTTGTTAACGGATATCTTTTGAGTTTTAATCCAGAAAATTTTGCTCATATTTATTAAAATAAAACCAAACAATTAGAAACCAATAATACTAAGCAAATATTTATTAAAATCAAATTTTTAAGATCAATATGCAAATTAGCCTTCTCATTCACACTGTAAACCGCTATTTTGTTGTATATATAAATACAATTGCATGTTATTAGTATGTAGATATGGTCAATAGTCTTAATGATGTAAGACGATTTTGTTAATAATTGAGGTTTAAATAAAAATAAAATCACAGAGAATGTGATGTAAATAACAAAGGGAATTGTGACTTGTATAGTAATATAGTTTCGGTTACAGACAATCTCCATTATAATAAGATTATATAAACTGTGATTTACCCCCTCCTCCCCCCCCTTCTCATTTTAATGTAAATAAAGTTTAGTATTTTTACTTCGGTTCTAAATTTTGTTTTACTTATCGCAATTTATTTATCTTATTGCATACAAAATATCTACATGTCCTGGGAATAATGTTAAACTCTATCTGAGGTAAGGTTCCAGGTTTGGAGGCTTGGGGATTGTGGAGCACCTCTTCATCACCATTGCTCCCTGGTCCACTGTGACTCAGAGTGGTAGTACCTGTTAGGGTTCCATCTATAGGTTAAATAGAAAAACAAGAGTTTATAAACAACATTTGAGTATCCATTAAGAATTAATTCATTTAAAAACTTTGTCGGCATTAAATGACCCACTGAGGTTGATATGCCATAAAACAAAACAAACCAGGAAGCGTGGTGTAATGGTTAAAGTCATTGGAAATGGATTTGTCGCCCCGAGTTCGATTCCTGGATGTGGTAATTGCATTTCACTTAGCGCTAATACCCTTGGGAAAGGTATAAATTCTACTCTCCCTCCAGCTATGGATAAATAGTAGGGCAGACTGGGCTCTTTAACCTTGGTTAGGCAACCGGTCTAGGAGAAGGGAAACTCTGAATTCAAACCTGTTAAACTCCGCTTAAGAAATTGACCTTGTGTCACATCCTGTTCGTGCAGAGGGGTTGGTAAAAAATACAAACCAAACCAAACAGGTTATATAAACTGTGATTAAACTCCCCCCCCATTTTGTCACTGAGTTTTAATAATGTAAATAAAGTTTAGTATTTTTACTTCAGTTCTGAATTTTGTTTTACTTATCGCAATTTATTTATCTTATTGCATACAAAAACAATCAGGAGAAATAACATGGAAGCCAAAGCGCTTAGATATTGACCCCTGTTCACCAACAGCTGCCAATGATGGTCGCTATTGCTAAACCATCATGTTCAACTATCTCGCACAAAAATATGATTTTCCCAGTGTCATCTATATGTATAAAAGAAAGATTCTGTCTGTCTGTCTGTCTGTATGTATGTATGTATGTATATTTTTACAATGATAAATTGCACATCTATCTATCTATACATATATAAAGGGCAGTTGTATGTATATGTATGTGTATATTTGTACAATGATAAAGTGCACATCTCGCACAAAAATATGATTTTCCCAGTGTCATCTATATGTATAAAAGAAAGATTCTGTCTGTCTGTCTGTCTGTATGTATGTATGTATGTATATTTTTACAATGATAAATTGCACATCTATCTATCTATACATATATAAAGGGCAGTTGTATGTATATTTATGTATGTATATTTGTACAATGATAAAGTGCACATCTCGCACAAAAAATATAATTTTCCCAGTGTCATCTATATGTATAAAAGAAAGATTCTGTCTGTCTGTATGTATGTATGTATATTTGTACAATGATAAATTGCACATCTCGCACAAAAATAAAATTTCCCAGTGTCATCTATATATAAAAGAAAGATTCTGTCTGTCTGTATGTATGTATGTATATTTGTACAATGATAAAGTGCACATCTCGCACAAAAATATAATTTTCCCAGTGTCATCTATATCTTATTATAATGGAGATTGTGTGTTTTTCTGGCTGTAACCGAAACTATATTCCGATTCAAGTCACAATTCCCTTTGTTATTTATGTCACATTCTCAAATATTTTTATTTTATTTAAATTTAAACTTCAATTATTAATAAAACTTGGTTTACATCATTTATACTGTTGGCCTTATCTACATGATAACAACATGCAATTGTATTTATATATACAACAAAATAGCGGTTTACAGTGTGAATGGGAAGGCTAATTTGCATATTGATATTAAGAATTTGATTTTGATAAATATGTGCTTAGTATTATTGATTTCAAATTGTTTGGTTTTATCTTACTAAATATAAGCAAAAATCTCAGGGATAAATCTTAAAAGAAATTGATTAACAAGAAGAAATAACTGTAATATTATTCTTTACTTCCTATCTTAACTAAATAGTTAAATTAGGAAAATTTAACAAAGACAGACGGGAGTAATGTAAAATGATGGAAGAGTTAGTTTCAAAGTTGTTCTATTTTTCTATCATACCCGCTCTGTTCAAAATCTTTTTATCGGCATTCTTAATATTAAATACTGGCACCCGGAGGGTACATTTATTAGCTAGTATATATAAAAGAAAGATTCTGTCTGTCTGTATGTGTGTATGTATGTATGTATATTTGTACAATAATAAAGTGCACATCTATCTATCTATACATATATAAAGGGCAGTTGTGTGTGTATATTTATGTATGTATATTTGTACAATGATAAAGTGCACATCTTGCACAAAAATATAATTTTCCCAGTGTCATCTATATATATAAAAGAAAGATTCTGTCTGTATGTATGTATGTATGTATGTATATTTGTACAATGATAAAGTGCACATCTATCTATCTATACATATATAAAGGGCAGTTGTGTGTATATGTATGTTCTAGGAAGAAACTTAACAACAAAGTAAATATATATACACATTAAATATCACCAGGGCTTGGGTTTTGAGTAAAAATAATAGAGATTTGATTTATATTCGTGAAGATAATTAAAAGATAAAATTTAAATGATAACAGCGTGGAAATTTTTTTTTTCATTTATTATTTGAGATAGTAGACATTAATTTTTTTTCAGAGTAGCTGGATCAATGCAAGGTCTATTTTTTTACATAGGGATTTAAATGGGGTATGCCATGAGGATTCAACTCATGATTAAGTAATAATGGATCTGCGGGACTAACTTAAAAAATCCTCTACTCAGGCGACGCCGGGTAGCCACTGCTAGTCCTTTTATAAAGGAAAAGTCATTTTCCCTTTGTCATCTATATATCTTATTATAATGGAGATTGTGTGTTTTTATGTCTGTAACCGAAACTAAATCACTACTCAAGTCACAATTCCCTTAGTAATTGACGTCACATTCACCATGAATTTATCCTTATTTTAACCTCAATTATTAATAAAATTGTTTTACATTATTTATACTGTTAACCATATCTACATACTAATAACATGCAATTATATTTGTATATACAACAAAATAATGGTTTACAGTGTGAATGGGAAGGCTAATTTGCATATTGATATTAAAAATGTGATTTTAATAAATACGTGCTTAGTATTATTGGTTTCTAACTGTTTGGCTTTATTTTAATGAATATAAGCAAAAATCTCTTCAATAAATCTTAAAATAAATCCATTAACAAGAAAAAATAATGTCATTTTATTCTTTACTTCCTATTTTAACTAAATATTTAAATTAGAAAAAATAACAATGAAAGACGAGAGTGATGGAAGAGTAAATTTCAGTAGTTCTATTTTTCGATTATATTCCCCTCTGTTTCAAATCTTTTTATCTGCATTCTTATTTAGTTTCATTAGCCTTTCTAATTTAATACGATATTTTATTACATTAAAACTTTAATACTTGCACCCGGAGGGTGCATATATTTGCTAGTATATATAAGAGAAAGATTCTGTCTGTATGTTTGTACAAAGATAGGAAAGCTATGGAGCCCCTCATCCCCCAGCTATGGGTTAAATAGTACCAATAGAGTTCTTCTAAAAGGATGGCTTTGGCATTAAATAACCCTGAATATTAATAGGCCAAAGTAGACAAAACATGTTAAAAAAATTGAGTTTGAAAAAAATTTGTATACCCAAGGGTTTATTATAAGAACAATATTGTCAGGACAATCATATAGGTGCTAGGGCTTGATGTAACCAGCTGATTGATCGAAGGGGCCCTTCATGACCAACCATCTAGTCAAAGCAAAAGCCAAAGTGGAATGTTGCAAGCCATGGACTGCTCAGCCACCACGATTCTGTCATAGATAAGATAAATAATTTAGATGATAGATAAGTGTCATTGTCCTGAAAAATAATCTCAATTAAACATTCAATTGCAAGGTTGGGTGTATTCTAATCAGATCCTCTTAATTCAGCGAGTTTAGCACCTCAAATTTCTTACTTAATCGGATTGCGGAAACACGAAGCAAAACCTTTGAAAGTAGAGAAAGGATCAAATCGGCTTTATCAGAATTCTTTATCTTTTAGAATTGCCGATTCTTTCAACGCAATAAAAGAAATGTCCATTCCATTGTCAGCTTTTGTCGTTGTTAATAATGGTAATTATATTCTTGATAAATGACTTTTGTTACATTCAAACAATATTTTAAATTGTGTTTATCAATGGTTGGTATTAATTTGAGAACAACTGAAATATTATTATGAGATGATGTCTGTCTGTCTGTCTGTATATATATATGTTTGTACAAAGGTATAGAGCCTCTTATCCCTCCAGCTATGGGTTAAATAGTACCTCTACAGTTCTTGTACAGGGGTCAAAGCCATCCTTAACCTAGACCTTGAAAGCTATGAAGCCCCTTATCCCCCAGCTCTGTGTTAATATATTTACCAACTCCTCCGCACGAGCAGGATACGACACAAGGTCAATTTCTTAAGTGGAGTTCAACAGGTTTGAATTCAGAGTGTTCCTTCTCCTTGACTGGTTACCTAGCCATGGTTAAAGAACCTAGTCTGCCCTGCTATATACCCATAGCTGGAGGGAGAGTAGGATTCATACCTTTCCCAAGGGTATTAGTGCTAAGTGAAAATGCAATTAACACATCCAGGATTTGAACTCGGGGCGATGAGTCCATTTCCCATGACTTTAACCATTACACCACGCGTGTCTGTCTGTATATATGTTTGTACAAAGGTATAGAGCC
>CM042170.1:53359075-53376575 GCA_023376005.1 Doryteuthis pealeii
CGTTGTTGAATTATCTAAGTTATGACTTAGTATAAGTCCACATGCCATTTAATATTTTAAATTCTGCTTGGAAATGTCTTAACGCCACAAGCCTCTGTATTTATCTACTAGTTTTAGTTTGTCAGGGAGGAAGTCAATGGTGGGGGTGGGGGGAGAAAGTCTATTTGCACGTGGGACAAGAAAAGGTAAGAATTAATAAATTTAAACGAGAAAATTAATAAAATAAAATTTTAAAAACATATTTCCTTAACAAAAATGTGACGTTTTTTTCTACTTGCAAAGTTTGTCATCCGGCCTGCAATGGTAATTTTCCCTGACAAACTAAAACTAATTTTTGAAACAACCCGGTAGCCATTTTGAAAGTCTCCGTGCGAAATAAACAAATCTTAGAAACTTTTTCGAAAACAATACAACTGCATGCTTTAACACAAAAATATCATAAAATGAGTTCTTGATAACAATTAAGTTCATTTCAGATAATGCGCACGCACAATTTTATGCTAGGAATTTAGCCAACTAAAGGTGAAAATTACCGACAAAGCTTAGTAAATAACAAGGGACATATTTCCAAATGTTATATATTTACAGTGAGGGAGTCTATCCCCTTTTCACTAGAGATTATCTTAGCGTCTGATGTGGAGCGCCACACCTACCATCAGCTCCTCACATTACAGTACAGATCTATGTTCTACTCATACGCTTTTTTTTAGTAAAAAGGGGATAGACTCCCTCACTGTCTGATTGATACCAACAGGCCGCCCCGACTACTTTACCTTTTACTTAAACATGTATTCCATAAATAGGGCCAGTTTAGCTCAGTCAGTAGAGCGTTCGGCTAGGAATCACAAGGTTCCTGGTTCGATACCGGCCCCTGCCAACTCGGTGTATGAGTAACACAGGGATCTGTACGGTAAAGTGAGGAGCTGATGGTAGGTGTGGCGCTCCACCTCAGACACTAAGATAATCTCCTTGGTCTAGCACTAATGAAAAGGGGATAGACTCCCTCGCTGTCTGGTTGATACAAACATTAGGCCACTCCGAGACTTCTTTACTTTTTACTTTTATTCCAAAAAAAAAGGCGTATGAGTAGCACAGAGATCTGTACGGTAAAGTGCGGAGCTGATGTTAGGTGTGGCGCTCCACCTCAGACACTAAGATAATCTCCTTGGTCTAGCGCTTTTATTCCATAAAAGATTCATGGTTACAGTTATTAGCATTATAAGCGAATTAAATGAAGAGCAAATTGACTGCCAATGACTTTTGAGATGTGCACTCCTATCATTGATCAATGACAGATGTCGAAAATCACAGCCCGTGAGTCAGTCTGTGTCCGAGGGGGAGGGCGTATGTTAAAACAGCCCTCTTCTATTTCTCTCATTCTGTCTCTGTCTTACTCCTCCTCCTCCTCCTCCTTGTCTATCGTTCCTATCCTGTCCCCTCCCCCACTTTTCCCTCTCTGTTTTCCTATCTTGTCTCCCTCTCTTCTTCCCACCCCCTTTCTCCTCTTCTCCCTCCCCTGACTCCTTTTCTTACCCCCCTCTCTCCTCTCTTCTTCCTATTTTGTCTCTCTCTCTTCTTCCTTTCTCTCCTCTTCTTCATCCCCACTCTCTATCTGTCTTCCTATCTGTTCCCCTTCTTCCTTCCCTCTCTATCTTTCTTCCTATCTTGTCTCCCCTTCTACTTCCGTCTCTCTGTCTTCCTATCTTCTCCTCTTCTTCTTCCCCCTCTCTGTTTCCTATCTTGTCTCCCCTTCTTCCTCCCCCTCTCTATCTATCTTCCTATTGTCTCGTTTCCCTCTTCTTCCCCCTCTCTGTCTTCTATTTGTCTCCCTTCTTCCCCCTCTCTGTCTTCCTATCTTGTCTCCTCTTCTTCCCCCTCTCTGTCTTCCTATCTTATCTCCCTTCTTTCCCCTCTCTGTGTTCTTATCTAGTCTCCCCTTCTTCCTCCCCTCTCTATTGTTTTCCTATCTTGTCTCACCTCTCTCCTCTTCTTCCCTCTCTCTCTCTCACCCCCCCCCCCGTTCTCTTTTACATCATTTCTGCTTGTCTTGCCTGACATGTAAACATGTGTGGAATGAGAGAATAAATGTGTATAATCACTGAGGATTTTTTTTACGCACCAAGTCCTCCATAATTGCTTTCAGAGGAACATTCTGCCAGTCAAATCCTTGCGGCGCTCTTCTCTCTCTCTCTCTCTCTCTCTCTCTCTCTGTATTTTTTTTTAGATAGATAAATAAGTACACAGAAAGCCTTTGCCTACTGGCAGGTGCACAAACAACAATTTTAAGCATGATAATAACGAAGATTATACAGCCAAGTCCTTGGCCGTATAGTTTTATCCATTCTTGTCGTGGGTGTATGGTTGAGGGCAAGGGGGTGTGGTGATTTCCTGTTGAAGGGGTGCAAATCAATTTTAGACCTTTAGCTTCGATTTTGCATGAATAAAAAGTGTGTGTCAAGAAAGAGAGAGATACGGGAGGAGATCTTGCGGTCCGTTAACACGAGAGTACTTGGAATTTCTTTTCTATGTTCTGCAGTCGTCAAATAAAACGATGCAAGTTAATTGAGTTTAAAACTTTTTCTTTTTTTCGAGGATCGGGATTATAGTCAACGTCACGTTGCTGACCGATTTAGTATAAGATACAAAGGAAAAATAGTATTAACTCTTAACATCCTGTTGAGAAGCAGCCCCATATTGCATACCATGCCAAAAACTCTACACAATCAAACACATTTTAACAGAATGTAGCAACCTAAAACAAATACAAAAAAAATACTACCAAACAACAAATCTAAAACAGATATTCTATCAAATAAACCCAGAAAAACTACTCGGATACATAAAAGAAGCACACATCTACAACAAAATCTAAAAATCTTCCCAAAAAATGAAAACACAAAAATATATGTTAAAAAGAATCATCTAAAAGTTCCATTCACAAAAAATATGTCAAAAACAAAAAATCTTCAGAAAATTAAACATTATCACCAATTCATTTCAAAAACGTAGTCGGCATTAAATGACCCATTGAGGTTGATATGCCGTAAAACAAGAACAAAATCAAAATGAGAATTTTCAAAGTCCACATCCTATAACCATTGATCAAACAATAAGTCACCATTCTCAACATGCATGAACCAGTTTCGCACAGAACAGTCAGATATTTGATTGCGAATATTACTCACCATTATCTTGAAAAATAAGTAAAACAGTCTGTTTTTTTTTACAACAGGGTTAGTTTCTTTATTGATATTTTTTTAGCAAAATTATGTATTCATGGTTCTTTTACTAAAAAAAAATTCTGTATTGAAACTTATAAAAATCTTCTGATATAATTATTCAGACCCTTATCGTTTTTTTATTTGTTGATTTTTTCATAAAATAAAATAGGGGGAGGGGATAGACCTCGTAAAAAAATAAGTCACCATCCTCAACATACATGAACCAGTTTCGCACAGAACAGTCAGATATTTGATTGCGAATTTGCATATTTTGGATGCAATTTGAAGGGCCGGTTTAGCTCAGTAGGTAGAGTGTTCGGCTAGGAATCACAAGGTTCTTGGTTCGATACTGGCCCTCGCCAACTCAGTGTATGAGTAGCACAGGGATCTGTGCAGTAAAGTGAGAAGTTGATGTTGGGGGGGGGGGTACTCCACCTCAGATGCTAAAAATAATCTCCTTGGTCTAGCGCTAGTGAAAAGAGGATAGACTCCCTCGCTGTCTGGCTGATACTGACATTAGGCCGCCCTGATGACTTACTTTACTTACATGTACCTATTTACATTTCTCTCTCTCTCTCTCTCTCTCTCTCCCTCCTTTTTCTTGAGTCCACCTCTCTCTTTCTTTATAGATTCCTCTCTTTTTCCTTCAATATATATTTTTATATATATACATATACTAGAAGCGGCTACCCGGTGTTGCCTGGGTAGAGGGGGGGATTTTTTAAAAGTTAGTCCTGCAGATCCATTATTGTTGGATTGCGAATTGGATCCTGATAGTATGCCCTATTAAAATTAAAGGGTAGTTGTGTGTATATATATGTCCGGAGGAAACATCGAAAATAAAACAATTAATGACAAAGTAAATATATATACACATTAAATATCACCAGGGCTTGGTTTTTGAGCAAAAATAATAGAGATTTTGATTTATATTCGTGAAGATAATTAAAAAATGAAATTTAAATGATAAAAGCATGGATTTTTTTTTTTCATTTAATATTTTAGATAGTAGACATTAACATTTCTTTTCAGAATAGCTGGATCAATGCAAGGTCTATTTTTTTACATAGGGATTTAAATTGGGCATTCTACGAGGATCCAACTCATGATTCAGTAATAATGGATCTGCGGGACTAACTTTAAAAAATCCCTCTACCCAGGCGACGCCAGGTAGCCATTGCTAGTAATATAATAATAGTATAATAATATAATATAAAATAGTAGTACAATAATATTGATAGAGAAATGATATAATGGAAAAATATTATTTGTACTAATGTGTAGTAGTAGTAGTAGTAGTAATAGTAGTAGGGTAATTTCATGTCAAATCATCCTGGCTATGTCACCTACCCCCTTCAATTTTTCTGAAATTTAATCCAAGTGTGGATTATGTTAAAGTTAGACAATCTCCAAAATTTGAGCTTCTAATTCCAAAAATTGGCGGAGTTATGTCGATTTTATAGCTCTCCAAATTTTTTTTTGATGGGGTGGGAAGCGAAAAATGGCGACTTATAGTAATCTATTTTTATCGGTAAAATGAGTTCTAGAGCTTTTCTACTCCTAAAAATTGGTTTATAAAAGCATTTTGGCCCAACGAATCCAAAAATGCTATCAAAAAAGTCTTAGAGTTAACCAATTTTAAGTTATTAATGATTTCTAATTTGCAAAATTTTAACTGATGCTTAAGCTGCAAAAAATCTGTTACCCCTAATGTGAACCTTGACACTAAGAATCAATAATAGAAAACAGACTTGATACATCAGTCAGAATTTGTTACCTTACATAAGTAATCGAAGTTAAAATGATCTTTCTAAGTAAATCAATCTTATTTCTTATATTGATTTAAAATTTTTTTTACTTATTCTTTGTCATTTTACTTATGTCAGCTTACATCTTATTTATAGAATCTGTATTACAACAAGCATAATACCCATAAAAAATTTTGTGCTATTAACAGGGCCCAGAATAGTGACCGGTTTAGCTCAGTTAGTTGGGCATCCACCTAGTAACAACAAATCCCTGATTTGATACCGGCCCTCGCCAACTTAGCGCATGAATAGCACTGCCTGGATCTGTGTAGTTAAGTGGGGGAGCTGATGGTAGGTGTAGCGGTCCACATCAAATGCATAATTAATCTCCCTGGTCTAGCACTAATGAAAAGGGGATAGACTCAACTATAACAAGCATAGTACCCTTAAAAAGTATTACAAGTCATGGACTGCTCAACCACCTGGTTCTATCCTTAAGCATCACGGGTCGCCACCTACGGCCAACAGGTGGCCCCATTGGGGGACTCTTACTCCTCTGCAGAAATGGACATAGTGACACAAGTTCAAATCCTGAACTGTACAATCAACATATAATACTCACTTTCTCAGAAGGTTTCAACTAGCATCCAGTTGACAGACAAAGGCTCATCTTATCATATCTTATTAATAGATTCCATATTTATTGGCATTTCAGTCTTGGAAGACTATAATAAATTTTTTGCCCCAGTGAAGTCCAATGTTTGAAAAACATTTTCGACCACAGATGTCGCATTTGAAGGCCGTCCCTGAAAATATTGATGTGCCGGTGCTTTGTTGCCGCTGTTTTCTTCTAGATCTCGTAGCTTCATAGTGTTGTGTCAGGGTGACTTCTGACATGAACAGTCCTCTACGGAGATTCTGCCACCACCGAGGGCAGTTCTGAGCTAAATTTTCCCAGCTGTAAGGGTCAATGCCAAAGCACCTGAGATCATTCTTGCAGACATCCTTGATTCACAGCTTTTATCAGACGAAAGCTCTGCATAAAGGATTTCTTTCGGGATTCGTCCATCATCCATCCGACGTACATGACCCAGCCATCAGAGAATCTATATTATAACAAGCATAATACCCATAAAAAATGCTGCCCTATTGACAGGGTCTAGAAAATGTGATTTTACTTATCTCAAGTTACATTTATTTAAGTATATATTGATACGCTTGTTCCTAAATCTTTCTGCAACACACTCTGGTTAAAAATGAGACAGTCCAAATTGTTCAAGATGAAATGCAGAAATGTAAATCCAGATTATCTGGTGTTGCTTAATCACAGATTTCTTATTTGTCTCATTTTATTCCACCTAATTTTAAAAATGAAATATTAAAAATGTTATATTTTAAAAATGAAAGTCATTTTGATAAAAGTTTCTATGTTTCAAGTTCTTAATATCTTCAAATTGGTATGAATAATTTTCATTAACTTCATTTAGTTTGTTTGATGGTTTATCAAACATGTGGGTTATTTAATGCCAAAAACTAAACTGTTAGAGTGTGAAATAAATGTTAGCATTCAAGTTCCCTTTACTGGTGTAATTTTTGTAAATGTATTTTGTGATTGTATCTCATTTCCGATTCACAATTTTCGACATATTTTTACTTTTCATCTATTGAATGTAAAGGGTATGTATATTGCGTTGATAAGATTTTATAAGATTTTTGGGTAATCTTTTTCCTCGTAAATTCCTACCATAAAATAAACTGAACCCTCATTTTATGTTCGTGTTTTTGCAATAAATGTTTTATTTTTCTTGCACCCGTTATTTTACAATACTAAATATATTTTCTTTATTTGTTAAAGAATAAAGAATAAAGAAAATATATTTAGTATTGTAAAATAAAGGGTGCAAGAAAAATAAAACATTTATTGCGAAAACACGGACATAAAAGGAGGGTTCAGTTTATTTTATGGTAGGAATTTACAAGGAACCAGTTAAGGATTACTGATTTTTGTATTATAAATGTTTTCGTTCTGTTATGGATTAATATATTTTCTTTTTTTTTTTTATCTTTCAGGTAAGTCCAAGGTTTTTTCATTCTGATGAGCAGATGAGAAAAGCTCAACATTTTGGGGTCAGTTTAACAAAACCGATTCCAAGGACAGTCCAATTCCAAAGACAGTCTGATTTCAAAGAAAGAAGTCCAAACTGGAAATTCCAGAGAAGTTTTTCCTTTTGTTTCTTTCTTTTTATACTGTTATTTCTAATTTTTTATTTATCTTCTTTTTTTTTTTTTATCTTTTTTTTCTGAATTTATTTGGGGAGGTTGTTTTTGTTTAGGAGGGTAGGAGGGCTGGGGCTAGGAAATTTGGGGTATCATTATGGTTAAACTACACATGGAATGATTGTCATTATCAAAAAAAACAAAAACATATATAGGTTGGTCCCCAAAATATTGAAACATTTTTTTTAAAAACCACAACTTTCGTATTTTGGTTCAGTTTTTATACTATTTTTCAGATATTATAATAACCTAAGCAAATTGAAAATGTCAATTTACAATATGAAAGAGCAAATTAAAATAATAGAATTTTACTACTAAATTAATATTGAGGCTGTTTTTAATTGACTTAAAAAAAAACCAACTATTCTGGCCTTTCTCATATATGTAGAAGTTATCCTCCAGATATAGAAACAATATGATACTCACCGTCGCAGTGGGGTTCTAACTACCGTCGAGTTAGTAGACGAAAACAACAGGCAAGCTGTAACTTAAATACAGTCCTTGCATGCAAAGTGATGGCTGAAGAGTGGGTACTTATCCCTGTTCTTACTCACCCTGAAATCCAACAGCCAATCAGAACTCAGGAAATGAACTTGCCTGAGTTCATAATGGAACAATCCAAAGCTCCATATAAGCCACCTACCAAACTCTAGTTTTGGTCTAGCATTCATCTTGTAACAGAGTTGAATACTTTACACAAAATCCAACAATATAAATATATCCTTCAAGACTTGGTCCACTTAAGAACTCAGCATTCCTCAAGGTCTTAATATAAGAAAGAAAGATAGAAAATTAGTTAAACGGAAGAAAGAAAGAAAGAAAGAAAGAAAGGAAGAAAGAATAGGAAACAAGGAAGAAAGATAGAAAATTAGTTAAACGAAAGAAAGAAAGAAAGAAAGAAAGAAAATAAAGTGTTAATAGATAAAGAAAAAAGAAAAGAAGGAATGAATGAATGAATAAAAAGGAATAAATTTATTAATATCAAAAGAAAAAGAAAAAGAAAAGAAAGAAGAAAGAAAGAAGATAAAAAGAAAGAAAGAAAAAAAAATTTCATATAAAAAGTAAAAATTTTGTCAAGGTGTGGACTATGTTAAAGCTACGTTATCCCATAAATTGAGGTGCGTGAAAAATGGCAACTTTTTGTAATCTATTTTTTTCTGTAAAATGTGTTCTAGAGATCCCCTACACTTAAAAATTGGTTTATAAAAGCTTTTTGACCCTCGAAATCCAGAAATGCTATCGAAAAAGTCTTAAGATTAACCAATTTTAAGTTAGAAATGATTTCTGATTTTTCATTGTAAGATCAAACAAAAGCTGGAAAAATCCCAATTTTTGTAATTGAAAGCTCAAATTTTGGGAATTGTCTAACTTTAACATAGTCCACACCTGCACAAAATTTCAGTTGGTGACATAGCCTGGATGATTTGACATAGAATTATCCATTTACATTTTCAACACATTGGTACCAAGTGACTTTGCAGACAGCTAGTAAAATGATAAATCTAATGATATTTATGTTGTAGTAATTAATTTCATTATTACTGGAATATAAATTTCACAGAAGAAAAATAAAATTATAATTCAATAACTGTTTTGGTTTTTTTTTTTTTTTTTTTTTTTTTTTACATATGAAAGAATTGAATGAGATAATAAGTTTAGAGAAGAAAGTCACAAAGTTTTAAAAAAAATCTCTTACTACTTGTGATTTTTTTCAACTAAATGCAAAATTTCTTTTAATTGCCATTAAGTTACTCTGGCACATGGACATATTTGTAGAAGGTTTGAATAATGAATACAAAGTTGTCCTTCTCCTAGGTTGGTTGTCTTACCAAGGCAGCCCAATTTCTTTATTCTTTACCAATAGTAGCTAGCTGGTTTGTCAGAAAACTAATAGTAGAATTATCTTCCCCTGTCGCTAGGGGGCAAATCACCAAAATACGATGTTGGCGGCAAAACCAAACCCCATCACTTATCTGAAGGCTGTTGACCTGGGGAATCATCTTAACAAGGGCTCCATTCACCGCCTACTGAAATGAGCAGTTAAACCAGGCGAGTCGCTAAAAAAAAGCACTCCCCAACACTTTACTTATCCTAAGAACTTTCACCAGGTGAAACGCATCTCAACAGCACTCTACCATGATGGCAGGTAGAAATCCCTTTCTAGCGTCGACTCACCTACAAACTGTTAATTTCACCTCTCAAGATAAGTCAAAGCTATCAAATTTGCAGCAATTTTTGTACCTTTATAATACAAGTGTTTTAATTCCATTGTGTTGTTTGTCTTCTTTCATCTGAATAATTGCTGACCACCGGGAGAAAAGAGCTCCCTATGGGAATTTGTCTCAAAAAAAAAAAAAACCCCAACTTTTTACTTATCGGACGAAAACCGACCAAGACGGACGCGTCTCTACAGCACTCTATAACCACAGCAAGTAGAACCCCTTTGTAGCGCTAATTCGCCAACTAATTGTTAATTTCACCTCTCAAGATAAGTCTGGTAGCAAAGCCAACAAATTTGCAGCAATTTTTGTACCTTCATAATACAAGTGTTTTAATTCCATTGTGTTGTTTGTCTTCTTTCATCTGAATAATTGCTGACCACCGGGAGAATAAGAGCTCCCTACGAACCCCGTAATTCCTCTTATCACTGGGTTTAAAAAAAAAAAAATTTAGGTGAGTCTCTCAAAAAAAAGCACTCCCTAACTTTTACTTATCGGACGAAAACCGACCAAGACGGACGCGTCTCTACAGCACTCTATAACCACAGCAAGTAGAACCCCTTTGTAGCGCTAATTCGCCAACTAATTGTTAATTTCACCTCTCAAGATAAGTCTGGTAGCAAAGCCAACAAATTTGCAGCAATTTTTGTACCTTCATAATACAAGTGTTTTAATTCCATTGTGTTGTTTGTCTTCTTTCATCTGAATAATTGCTGACCACCGGGAGAATAAGAGCTCCCTATGAACCCCGTAATTCCTCTTAGGTTCTTTGCTTTTTTAAAGGTCGAAGAAAATTTGAACTTATTCTGCCAATATTAATGTTCTATATATATATATATATAGAGAGAGAGAGAGAGAGAGAGAGAGGGGAGGGTCAGTCAAATTTAATCTGTTACGAATGGAAGTCAACTGAAAGACGACTCACGAAATGTCCATTATGTATATATTTATTTATTTATTGCATGAAAAAGTTTTTAAAGGTTGAAGAAAATTTGAACTTATCATGCCAATATTAATTTTCTGTAATAATGCTGATAATCATTTGCACTTCCGCATTTACATCTATATTTTTGCCGGCAAAATAATTTCAAGAAATTTAGAATCCAAATGACCTTCCCATTCGCTGCTTTGTCTTCCTGACTTTTTTTTTGTGAGGTTATTTTAAGAAGTGTGTATATTCGAATAAGCTTAAGACATTTCTACAGCTCAAGAATAATATTTGTGCATAGATAAGAGGATTGACCCCAGAAGCGTTGAACAAATTCATACAAAATGCTCGAATTAAGTATTTGTATGTGTGAAAATGAAGGCAATCTATAAGATATCTTTTTTCACAAATTGCTAAAGATATATTTCCTTGGAAATATTTATATTTTATGATTCAAAGATTCAATGTTTTATGTATCAGCCTTTTATGAGCCACCCTATATATATATATATATATATATATATATATATATATATATATATATGTAGTATATTAGGAAAAATGAAAAAACACAGGTTTAAATGGGTTAAGTGGTGAGTTTATTGGCCGATGCTGCTGTGTTTTGGTCGTTTTCTTCTCTTAATATAAAAAATAAAAATTCTCCTGACGCCCATGACATCTCTTTTCCCCTACCTCTTACCAATACACACACACACACACACACACACACACACACACAACCTTAAGGTTCATTTCCGCTGTCGTCCTTCGCAAAAAAAATTTATGCACACACACACAACCACACATCTAAAAAATGCACAATGTTTCCTTTTGATACACACGCACATACACCATCCCATACCCACACCGTAAAATAGAATATTTGACGTCATATTTCAAAACCATCCCTTTTTTTTTTCAAACCTCAAAAATTTTAAAACTGAATAGCAATAACTACCACTCGCTTTTCTCGTTATTCTGTGATAAATAATTTCTTATCACCTTCCATATACCAACAAATGCCCTGAAGATGATCTAATTAATAGATTGAAACACTGCAGCGTCGGCAAATAAATAATATATATATAGGCGCGTGGGCTAGTGGTTAGAGTTGTGGTAAAT
Source organism: Doryteuthis pealeii (assembly GCA_023376005.1). Lineage (NCBI taxonomy): Eukaryota > Metazoa > Mollusca > Cephalopoda > Myopsida > Loliginidae > Doryteuthis > Doryteuthis pealeii. The sequence continues at coordinate 53,370,591 of CM042170.1, forward strand.
GGACTCGTCGATTCGAGTTCAATTCCTAGACGAAGCTGTTGGCATTTCACATAGCGCTAATACCCTTGGGAAAGGTATGAATCCATATATTCTCCCTCCAGCTAGGGCTTAAATAGTAGGGTAGACTGAGCCCTTCAGCCTTGGGTAGGTAACCAGTCTAGGAGAGGGATAACTCTGAATTCAAAATTCCCTCCAGCTATGGGTTAAATAGTAGGGCAGACTGGGCCCTTCAGCCTTGGGTAGGTAACCAGTCTAGGAGAGGGATAACTCTGAATTCAAAATTCCTGAGGTCGGTCGATGATTGGGTTTGTGGCAACCTTTGATGCACCAATTCTTTCCTGTCAACTGTGCCAAAAAGTGTGGATGGTCCAACACAAGCCTTCACCACTATAAACAAATCACTGTGTGGGTGTTCATTGTATGAACACTCATATGTCTATCGACAGGAGAGTCCATCATATATATGTTTTGTTAAACTCTACTAACAATTCTCATCGGACAAGTTTTTGTTCGATCCTTTCTAACTGTCTGGCCATCTTTTTAATATCTGGGTGGAATTGGTGTTGCAATCCACCAGATTTTTTTTACAAGCGCTTTCTGCACGTCTTTGTGCCATCATCAGGTGTGGAACTGGTGGAATGTTTCCACTGTCTCGCTTTTAAAACGAGCAGTAGCCGTAGGAATTAGTAGTAGGAGGGGCTCACAAGTTCCGTTTAAACAAACAGTGGCAGTAGAAATTTGTAGGAGAGCTTGTAAGAATGTAAGGGGAATGGTGGAAGAAGGATTAGGGGGAAATTATAGGCATTTGAGGACAGGTTGACTTGTTTCGAAGTTTATCTTGTTTAAGGTGGGTTTTTTTTGTTTGATATATAAGGCTTCGAGTATTTGAAGTTTTTGGTATTATTAGTGTTATTCGGACTATTGTCCCCATCTTCATTGTTATTTGTTCAACGTTTCGGCCGATATACCCTCCGGCCTTCTTCAGGTATTTCTTGTCGGACTCGGGAACTTTCTTGTCGTATTCGGGAGCCATCACGGAACTTTGAACCTAATCCTTTATTTGTTCCATGGGGGTATCCTGTTCTCATTCCGCTAGAAGGTTCTCGAGTCCGAGAAGGTTCCCGAGTCCGACAAGAAATACCTGAAGAAGGCCGGAGGGTATATCGTCCGAAACGTTGTACAAATAACAATGAAGATGGGAACAATAGTCCGAATAACACTAATAATACTAATCTTCAAGCCTCATCTCAAACATTCAGAGAAATTTGAAGTTTTTGTTTGTTTTTTTCTTTGTGCAGTATAATTTGTGCTACACCAATTCCACCCAGATATTAAAAAGATGGCCAGACAGTTAGAAAGGATCGAACAAAAACTCGTCCGACAAGAATTAAACATGTTTGAAAGAAAAAATACTGACAAAATATACTTATATATACTTGTACAAAATAAAAAAACAACCTCCGTGCGATGTAAAAATAGATTTTTGAAACATATTGCCTGAGGGGTGGGAGTTAAAAATTCAATGTCAGCGAGTTTGTACCCTAAGTAAGTAAAATCATCAAATTCATTAAAGGATTAAAAAATAAAACAATTTGAAATGTAAACTTTAAATATGTATTAAAATAAAACAAACTATATATAGACATATAATACCAGTCATGTATCTATTAAAACTTGTTTTAAAAAAACAATGAGGACTGTCTAATGTTGCATGTTCAAATTTTGAGTGTATTTATTCTATGTTATGATGATTTTGAGTAATGTGACGTAAGCAGTGACTTAATTTTTGTTACAGACAAAAACCAGAAGGGAATCTCCATTATTAATATATATATATATATATATATGGATACCTTGGTACAGATATACATTTATTTTGGCATTTATATATATATATATATATATATATATATATATCAAAGAAAAAGCTTAAATACCAGTCATATTCATTGTAGTTAGAGAAGAGATTTACCTCGTGGAGCAAAAAGGTCTCGCGTGTAGGTCCATGATTTAGGGTGAGATGGCCAAAAAAGAGTATGTATTGCTTTTCTTTGCTGCAGAGAAAAATGGCTCCCCTCCAGTGAAACCAGACATTACAAAAAAAAAAGGTTCGTGTGAGAAGGCTGGTCCATTATATATGATGAGTTGCTCATGCTGATTGGTCTCACCAACCAATCAGAAACGAGCTATGGCAATATAAACGCAGTGTCGCCTGAGATAGGGATCTAACTTTGAAGCAAGATGGTGCTAGTGACAAGTGGAAAGTGTATGAATAATATCCAGGGAAGAAATAGGTTTTGTTCCTGAAAACAATATTAACAGTTATAAATTTATTTACACCAATTGGTTTCATCAGGCTGCAAATCCATACAGGAGAAGTCACAGTCTGATGAAGCCGATTAATATCAGTTGAAATAAATTTATAACTGTTAATATGACCGGTATTTAAGACGTTTCTCTAAATGTATTACTCTATATAATTACTCGGTTATTATCCAATTTGTACATCTTTCAACATTTGTGAAGTGAATTTATCTGAAGAGATTGACCGAAAAAAAAAGGAAAAATAAAATAAAATTAAGACATAAGGGTTCCCTAGCTTTTCTCTTTTAGAAATTCAGTATTTTACAATGTATACGCTTTTTCACTCCTTAATAATACTCTATATGAGTAAGTAAAGTTGTCTGGGTGGTTTATAGTTGGTATCAGCCAGAGAGCGAGGGAGTCTATCCCCTTTTCACTAGCACTAGACCAAGAAGATTGTTTTGGTGTCTGAGGTGGAGCACCACACTTAACATCAGCTCCTTACTTTACTGCACAGATCCCTGTGCTACTCATATGCTGAGTTGGCGAGGGCCAGTATCGAACCTTGAACCTTGTGGTTATTAGCCAAACACGCTACCGACTGAGCTTCACCAAATATTATGCATTGAGCTCTCAATAGGGATGGACTATACCAATTTTAATATTTTGACGTTAAAAAAGGTCCAGCTTAGAATCATCCCTAACACTAACTAACCTAGTTATTCCCCGCCCTGTCGGCTGGGGCATTAGAATGCACTGACTGCACTTCTACAGAGGGGTACGACTCCCCCATTGGGGCTACCTTTTGGCAGTGAGTGGCAACCCGTGATGCTTAAGGACTGAGTTTTGGTGGATGAGAAGTCCATGACCTGCAGCACTCCACTTAGACCCTTACTTAGGCTAGACGGGCGGTCAGAGAGGCCCCCTCTGATCAATCGGTTGGTTACGTCAAGCCCTAGCACCTATATGATTGCCCCAACCCTATTGCCCTTATGGCAAGCCCCAACCCCTTTTATCATATGGGTGCTAGAAGGCAGTGACTGAGGGTCTACATGTCCTGGGAATGACGATAAAAACTCTATCTGATAGTGAGGTTCCAGTTTTGGAGGTTTGGGGAATATGGAGCACCCCTTCATCACCATTGCTCCCTGATCCACTCTGACCCGGAGTGGTAGTACCTGTTAGGACCCATCTATGGGTTAAATAGAAAAATGTATTTATAAAAAAAAATTGTGTATCCATTAAGTATTAATTTATTTCAAAACTCAATCGGCATTAAATGACCCACTGAGGTTGATATGCCATAAAACAAACCAAAACAAACCTATTTATTCATATATATTTTAAGCTTTTTGTTTATTTTATAAAAAATGTTTTAAATTTAAGATTTGTTTTTTTTACCATTTCAATTCTTGGAATAAATTTTTATTTTATTTTATTTCTCTTTTGTATTAGCATTTACTGATGAACTCGTCTTTGAATTCTTTGTTAAACATTGATTGGACAAAAACTTCTACAAGAAAAGTTTTCAAATTCCTATAATTTGTTTTCGTTTGATCTTCTCTAAACGCGTTTAGTTTTTCAGTGATTTTTCTAAACAGGTTGAATTCTTCTGGATGTTGTTTGTGAGATTTAATTCCAATTTCAGACAACAACTTTGAACCTCGTATCTTTGAGAATCTGTGTTTCTAAACAGGTTGAATTCTTCTGGATGTTGTCTGTGAGATTTAATTCTTATTTCAGACAACAACTTTGAATCACATATCTTTGAGGCGTAATACAGATTCTCAAAGATACATGGTTCAAAGTTGTTGGAAATTGGAATCAAATCTCACAGACAACATCTCAACATATTATTATACTAAAGCTAAGTGTATCAATGATTGTTTGCTAAAGGCTTTTTTCCTATTTAGTTTAATGACACAAAATTCATATCAAAATATTCCTTAGTTCTAGGATTGAGTTATGTTTGAAAAAAAAAATCCATTTTAATTGGTTCTAATTAGTCATAATTTGCAATTAAGTCAAAAATTCACCTGTCTCTTATTTCACATTCTGTCCATCACTTTCTTCCTTTCTATGTATATCTTAATTAACTCCATGTTATATATGTTAGTTTCTCTGTGAATGTAAAGAGAGTGATTAGAGAGTGTGAAATATATTTGTAAAATTTGTTAAATTTCAGGAACAATTAGTTAGCCCATAGCTTCTCAACAAGAATCAGGGCCATTTGAATTTAAATCCGATCAAATGTTACCTTTCTTAGAAATCTTATGAAATGATTTTAATGTTTTTTTTTTTAATTAATTAATTTAAGTCGCTTTGCAAACTTACTTTTCCCTAATCCCAATTATCTACTCAGAGCTCAATGGGTGACTTAAAGGGTTACGTTTTGTCTTGTATTATTATAAATTTGTTTAAGACTGCACACAGCATTCTTGTGCAGCTCCTATCTAGCTTATTCTAGAGGCACTTTGTTAGGGTCCCCATGGTGCAGCCATACAGTTTTACTAATTTTACTCTTCTCTCTCTCTCTCTCTCTCTTCTCTCTATATATATATATATATATATATATATATAAGTAAGTAAAGTCGTTGGGGCGGCCTAATGTCGGTATCAGCCAATCAGCGAGGGAGTCTATACCCTTTTCACTAGCGCTAGACCAAGGAGATTATCTTAGCATCTGAGGTGGAGCGCCACACCTACCATCAGCTCCTTACTTTACCGCACAGATCACTCTGCTACTCATACGCTGAGTGGGCGAGGACCGGTATCGAACTAGGAACCTTGTGGTTTCTAGCCGAACGCTCTACCGACTTTGTGATTATATATATATATATATATTATATATTATATATATATCACAAACAAACACACACACACACACACGAGAGAGAGAGGAAGAGAGAGAGAGAGGGAGATGGGCTTTTACTGGTTCTTTTTCGTTGTTGTCCATTTTCCTTCTTCTGGGCTTTTTACTTACTGGGATGGATTGTCTGTTCATTTCTTAGTTGGTAAAAAAAAGAAAAAGAGAGAGAGAGAGAGAGAGTTGGTAAAAGGGCTGGTAATAATTAAGCTAGACCTGATAGTTTTACCAGACATCTTTATTCTTTATTAAAAACCCGAAGCCCAAAATGGTTTCTAACCGCGCATTGAGAAGCTAGCATCTTAGGAGCAAACGACCCTAACGTCTGCTTCCTTCAGCTAACAGCCAAAATCTAACTAACTAACTAAAGTTATCTTCTGTTTTCACTTTTTTCCCATTATCGGAAGCAGATAGTGGGGTTAACTAAAGGTCATTACCTATCAATAATATATCCCCCTCCAATTTTGAATTTCAACAAATTTTAATTTACTACAGGGGAATTCATTGGATGGAGCTGGCTCAACTAACCCACGGTGAATGCCGCCACAGAAACAAAACAGACTGCATGCTGCATTCTTGTGCAACTCCCATCTAGCTTATTCTCTAGGTACTTTGTTAGGGTCGAAGTGGTGCAGCCATACAGTAGTACAGATACAACTAGAGCTTGGAAGAATTGTTGCTTTTACTAGTTTGTGAGATCGGATTTCCATATGACTGATAGTTATGGCTACTTGCCCTCTATCACACAAACCATCCGAGTGAAACGAACAAGACATTATGGACACTGTTGGAGAAGCAAGGACGAACTGATAAGT
>CM042170.1:53382040-53392040 GCA_023376005.1 Doryteuthis pealeii
GAAAAAAGGAAAAGAGAAAGAAAAAAATAAAGAAAGAAAGGAGGAAGGAAAGGAAAGGAAAAGGAAAGAGAAGATTAAAAAAAAGATGAAGAGAAGAAAGAAAGAAAATAAAAGTGGTTTAATAGATAAAGAAAAAGAAAAGAATAAATGAATGAATGAATGAAAATGAAAAGGAAAAATAATAAATTTATTAATATCAAAAAAAGAAAAAGAAAAAAAAGAAAAGAAAAGAAGAAAGAAAGAAAAGAATAAAGAGAAAAAAGATAAAAAAGAAAGAAAAAGAAAGAAAAGAAAAGAAAAGAAGAGGAAAGAAAAAATGGTTATAAATAATAGATAAAGAAAAAAAGAAAAAGAATAATGACTGAATGAAATGAAAAGGAATAAAATTATTAAATATCAAAAAAAGAAAAAGAAAAGAAAAGAAAGAAGAAAAGAAAAGGAAGATAAAAAGAAAAGAGAAAAAAAGAAAGAAAAATAAAAAAGTGTTAATAGATAAAGAAAAAAAAGAAATGAAATGAATGAATGAATGAATGAAAAGGAATAAATTATTATTAATATCAAAAGAAAAAAAGAAAAAGAAAAAAAAAAGAAGAAAAGAAAAAGAAAGAAAGAAAGAAGAAGATAAAAAAAAGAAAGAAAGAAAGAAGAAAAAAAAGTTTAATAGAAAATAAAGAAAAAAAAAAAGAAAAGAAATGAATGAAGAATGAAATAAAGGAAATAAAATAAATAAAATTCAAAATATCAAAAGAAAAAGAAAAAAAAAGAAAGAAAAGAAGAAAAGGAAAGAAGATAAAAAAGAAAGGAAAAAAGAAAATAAAGTGTTAATAGATAAAGAGAAAAAAAAAAGAAGGAATGAATGAATGAATGAAAAGGAATAAATTTATTAATATCAAAAGAAAAAGAAAAAAAAAGAAAGAAGAAGAAAGAAGATAAAAAGAAAGAAAGAAAGAAAATAAAGTGTTAATAGATAAAGAAAAAAGAAAAGAAGGAATGAATGAATGAATGAAAAGGAATAAATTTATTAATATCAAAAGAAAAGAAAAAAGAAAAGAAAGAAGAAAGAAAGAAGATAAAAAGAAAGAAGAAAGAAAATAAAGTGTTAATAGATAAAGAAAAAAGAAAAGAATGAATGAATGAATGAATGAAAAGGAATAAATTTATTAATATCAAAAGAAAAAGAAAAAGAAAAAAAAAAAAAAAAAAGAAGAAAGGAAAGAAAATAAAGTGTTAATAGATAAAGAAAAAAGAAAAAAGAATGAATGAATGAATGAATGAAAAGGAATAAATTTATTAATATCAAAAAAAAAAAAAAAGAAAAAGAAAAGAAGAAAGAAAGAAGATAAAAAGAAAGAAAAAGAAAGAAAATAAAGTGTTAATAGATAAAGAAAAAAGAAAAGAATGAATGAATGAATGAATGAAAAGGAAATAAATTATTAATATAAAAGAAAAAGAAAAAAAGAAGAAAGAAAGAAAATAAAGTGTTAATAGATAAAGAAAAAGAAAAGAAGGAATGAATGAATGAATGAAAAGGAATAAATTTATTAATATCGAAAAGAAAAAGAAAAAGGAAAAGAAAAGAAAGAAGAAAGAAAGAAGATAAAAAGAAAGAAAAAAAAATTTCATATAAAAAGTAAAAAATTTTGTCAAGGTGTGGACTATGTTAAAATTACGTTATCCCATAAATTGAGGTGTGTGAAAAATGGCAACTTTTTGTAATCTATTTTTTTCTGTAAAATGTGTTCTAGAGATCCCCTACACCTAAAAATTGGTTTATAAAAGCTTTTTGACCCCCAAAATCCAGAAATGCCATCGAAAAAGTCTTAAAATTAACCAATTTTAAGTTAGAAATGATTTCTGATTTTTCATTGTAAGATCAAACAAAAGGTGGAAAATCCCAATTTTTGTAATTGAAAGCTCAAATTTTGGGAATTGCTTAATTTGGTTTACCAGGGAAATGATAGATAAATAGATGTGAACATATATATAAGTATACATAGCTACCAAAGTATGTCTTCAGAGAATTTTACCCATAATATATATACATGTAATTCAGTATATATATATATTGAATCTGAGTATATGTCTATTGCTAGTAATTTAAGTATGCATGTATTTTATATAAAGGTCTTTACATAAAACTACACACAACTGAGAACACATACACACATTCACACACACTCGTATATACCTATAGTGTATGAGAGAAAGCAAACAATAATATGCATACACCAATATTTCAGTTGGTGACATGGCCTGGATGATCTGACATAGAATTACCCATTTACATTTTCAACACATTGGTACCAAGTGACTTTGCAGACAGCTAGTAAAATGATAAATCTAATGATATTTATGTTGTAGTAATTAATTTCATTATTACTGGAATATAAATTTCACAGAAGAAAAATAAAATTATAATTCAATAACTGTTTTGTTTTTTTTTGTTTTTTTTTTGTTTTTTTTACATATGAAGAATTGAATGAGATAATAAGTTTAGAGAAGAAAGTTACAAAGTTTAAAAAAAAATCTCTCACTACTTGTGATTGTTTTTCAACTAAATGCAAAAATTTCTTTAAATTGCCATTAAGTTACTCTGGCACATGGACATATTTGCAGAAGGTTTGAATAATGAATATTGAGTTGTCCTTCTCCTAGGTTGGTTGTCTTACCAAGGCAGCCCAATTTCTTTATTCTTTACCAATAGTAGCTAGCTGGTTTGTCAGAAAACTGATAGTAGAATTATCTTCTCCTGCCACTAGGGGGAAAATCGCCAACATACGATGTTGGCGGCAAAACCAAACCCCATCACTTTTCTGAAGGCTGTCGACCTGAGGAGTCACCTTAACAAGGGCTCCATCCACCGCCCACTTAAAAGGGCAGTTAACCAGGCGAGTTGCTCAAAAAAAGCACTCCCCAACACTTTACTTATCCTAAGAACTTTCACCAGGTGAAACGCATCTCAACAGCACTCTACCATGACGGTGAGTAGAAATCCCTTTCTAGCATCGACTCACCTACGAACTGTTAATTTCACCTCTCAAGATAAGTCTGGTAGCAAAGCCAACAAATTTGCAGCAATTATTGTACCTTTATAATATAAGTGTTTTAATTCCATTGTGTTGTTTGTCTTCTTTCATCCGAAATGATTGCCGACCACCGGGAGAATAAGAGCTCCCTACCAACCCCGTAATTCCTCTTAGCAGGCCCCAACACTAACTTTTTTCATGACCGTCCCAAACAAAAATTATCAACAGTCCCAAATGGGGTTTGGACCCTCCCAAATGGGGTTTGGACTGTCCTGAAATCAAAATATTTTTGTTTAATACATTAGCATCATTTATACTTGTCAGTCATCAGTAGCATAATAACATGTAATAAAACATTAAGAAAAGCTGAAGCAGTGATAATTCTGGATATTTGGACAAAAAATCCATTTCCTAGTGTGTTTTGAGCTAAAAAAAATACTTTTTTTTACGTTAAGTTACCCTGAGTAGTACATAATTCGGTCCTTTTAAACTATCTCTCTTCAACTTTATTCATTACATGGCTTTGAGAATAGACCTACGGTGCTGTAGCCTCATTTTGAGGTAAGCATTCGGGTAATCACTGGACAGTCAATATTGGAATGTAGTGCTAACTTTTAGGAAAAATTTTACCGTCCTTGGCAAACTGTCCCGGATGATGTATTGATTGTCCCAGATGTAATTTTTTTCATCCCCGGCACGACGGGATGACATTAATGTCGAGCCCTGGCTATTCAGCCTGTTCTATCCGGGCATTTCATGTTTCATGTCTTTCCTTATAAAAGGTAATGTAAATAACTTTTTACACGCTTCGTGTTTGGAACAAAAAGAATTATATTATGTTTTCAAAAATATCATCAAGAATTCATTGTTAGGGTTAAAGTTAGGATTAGGGTTAGGGTTAGGGTTAGTGTTGGGGTTACAATTTTGTTATAACAATTGATAGTGGAAAATGCCATTTTTCCACTTTGGGTAAAATTCATGATAGTCAAATTTACCTTTATCATTTCCTTTCATTTAAAAAAATTTTTTTTGAAAATTCACGTTTGATCACAATTTTCATTTAGAAGAATTTTTTTTATCTTTATCCTTCACAATTGATCGTCCCAGATGTAATTTTTATCGTCCCCGGGATGATGGGACAGCATTAATGTCGAGCCCTGCCTCTTAGGTTCTTTGCTTTTTTAAAGGTCAAAGAAAATTTGAACTTATTAATTTTCTGTAATAATGCTGATAATCATTTGCACGTCCGCATTTACATTTTTCTGCTGGACAATCTGAAAATGAGTGACCTCTCAGGTCAATTGCCACCACCCTGAAATTATATAAAATAAGTTAGCATTTTGTTTAATTAACTCTTAACATCCTGTTGAGAATTTTCTAAGTCCAGAATGTTTGAGTATTTGGCCGCCATCCTTGGCCAGTTGTAAAAGAACTTAAAGTAAATAAGTAAGTAAGTCAATAAGTCCTGTAGTATTGTTTCTTTAGGTCCAACGTCCAAGAAGATCCAAGTATCAATAAGCTAAGATTAAGAATCAGGCTAGTATAAATACAACAACAGCAGCAGCAGCACTGCCAGTGATTGGATAAGAAGGCTGGTCACATGGTAGTCGACGAGTCTATAAGTAAAAGTGTCCTTTTGCCTCATGCCTTATATCCAAAAATTCCAACAGAGAGACCTGTTCCTATCAAGATTTATCAAAAAATGGCTAAAAATGGCCTTTTCCTTTAAACTTACCTGTTATTTTCCTTAAATCAAAGACTTCTAAAGGCTATCGTTTGGGGTAGATTAAGAAAACAAATGTGACTTCCGGCCGGGTGGAATGAGGTGGTATAGGATGTTAAGAGTTAACACAATGCTTTCATGTTATTAGGAAATAGATATATCTTTGACAAGTGAAATGAGAGAAAAATATATTCTATATACAAAAGAAAGATTTCAATAAGCTCTATTCAATGATATAGATATTTACTAACCCCTCCGCACGGGTAGGATATGACACAAGGGCAATTTCTTAAGTGGAGTTTAACAGGTTTGAATTCAGAGATTTCCTTCTCCTAGACTGGTTGCCTAACGTTAAAGAGCCCAGTCTGCCCTACTATTTACCCATAGCTGGAGGGAGAGTAGGATTCATACCTTTCCCAAGGGTATTAGCGCTAAGTGAAATGCAATTACCATGTCCAGGATTTGAACTCGGGGCGACAAGTCCATTTCCCATGACTTTAACCATTACACCACGCGCTTCCATACTAACTTTTTTCATGACTGTCCCAAACCGTCATCTATTCAATGATATAATGGGTCTAAACTAGCAGTAAAAACTTAGTGAGTAAAATACAAAATAAGTTTTTAACAAGTGGAGAGAGAGAGAAAAATATATTTTATGTGCAAAAGAAAGATTTCAATGAGCTCTATTCAATAATATAATAAAATAATTTCAAGAAATTTAGAATCCAAATGACCTTCCCATTCGCTGCTTTGTCTTTCTGACTTTTTTATATAGATAAATAAATAAATAAATAAAAGTTTTATAATATATTAATAATTGAAATAATTTGCTTTCAAATTATTAATATATTATAACATACTTAACAATGCTTCAAGCAAATTACCAATAAAAGTTTTAGTTTATATCTATTAGCATTGGAACAATTTTGCTACCATTGGTTTCTTGCTCTGTGGTAATGGTAGAAAATTGTCCCAATGAAAATAAATATAAAATAAAACTTTTATTTATTTATTTATTAACGCTCTATCACAGATATTGAGCACTTTTCTAATAATACTGTTCATTGGATTACTACCGCTTCTTCAAGTATAAGAGTGCCAACCATACACATTGATTGATATATATATATATATATATATATATATATTTTTATTTATTTATTGCATGAAAGTTTCTTTTGTGACACCAGGTTTCATGCTTTTTTTTTTACCTGGAGTCACAAAAAAACCCAACTTCCATCCAATAAACCTGGCGTCACAAAAATGTTCTATATATAAATGGACTCTCTCGTCCATTTTCGACGTATGAGGGTTCATACACACAATGAACTCCCACACATTGATTTGTTTATTGTGGTGAAGGCTTGTGTTGGACCATCCACACTTTTTGGCACAGTCGATAGGAAAGAATTGGTGCATCAAGGGTTGCCACAAACCCAATCAACGACAGACCTCAGGAATTTTGAATTCAGAGTTATCCCTCTCCTAGACTGGTTACCTACCCAAGGCTGAAGAGCCTAGTCTGCCCTACTATTTAACCCATAGCTGGAGGGAGAATATATGGATTCATACCTTTCCCAAGGGTATTAGCGCTATGTGAAATGCCAACAGCTTCGTCTAGGAATTGAACTCGAATCGACGAGTCCATTTTCCACGACTCTAACCACTAGCCCACGCGCCTCCATATATATATATATGAATGAGAGAGAGAGAGAGAGAGGGGGTGTCAGTAAAATTTAATCTGTTACGAATGGAAGTCAACTGAAAGACGACTCACGAAATATCCATCATAGAGCTATGATATATATATATTTATTTAGTTATTGCATGAAAAAAATTTTTAAAGGTCGAAGAAAATTTGAACTTATCATGCCAATATTAATTTTCTGTAATAATGCTGATAATCATTTGCGCTTCCACATTTGCATTTATTTTTTTTTGCCGGCAAAATAATTTCAAGAAATTTAGAATCCAAATGACCTTCCCATTCGCTGCTTTGTCTTCCTGACTTTTTTTTTGTGGGGTTATTTTAAGAAGCGTGTATATTCGAATAAGCTTAAGACTTTTCTACAGCTCAAGAATAATATTTGTGCAAAGATAAGAGGATTGACCCCAGAAGCGTTGAACAAATTCATACAAAATGCTCGAATTAAGTATTTGTATGTGTGAAAATGAGGGCAATCTATAAGATATCTTTTTTCACAAATAGCTAAAGATATATTTCCTTGGAAATATTTATATTTTATGATTCAAAGACTCAATGTTTTATGTATCAGTCTTTTATGATCCACCATATATATATATATATATATATATATATATATATATATTGGTTAGGAGGTTTATTTAGAAGGCTATCACAATGCAGTTTGGAATAAATAAAAAATAATAATACGGTAACAATGGTGTTGTGTGTTGACCTGTATTTTTATTATTTCTTGAATTTTCGAGGTAATACCTCTTTATCAAAAGAATTGAACTGAAGCAGTACAGCTATGGCATTTCTTCCCAAATGAATTCTTTTTTGAAAATGATGTTATTTTTTAAATAACTGTATTCTCGTGTGAGCGTGAATGCGTTTATTTTTGTTTGTACATGTGTGTGTGTTGTAATGTGCGTGACATTGAAAATGTGTGTTGGTTGTGACGTTAAGACTGTATCCTAGCGCGGGATTTTGTACGCGTGTATGTGCAAATGAAAAAGCGTATTTGTGTTTTGTGGCCATGGTGATGTATAATGTTTCATGTTGGATGTAAAATCAATTGAGTTTACATCCAACACGAAACAGACGTTTCTCTAAATGTATTACTCTATATAATTACTCAGTTATTATCCAATTTGTACATCTTTCAACATTTGTCAAGTGAATTTCTCTGAAGAGATTGACCAAAATAAAAGGAAAAATAAAATAAAATTAAGACATAAGGGTTCCCTAGCTTTTCTTTTTTTAAAATTCAATATTTTACAATGTATACGCCTTTTCGCTTCTTAATAATATTCTATATGAGTAAGTAAAGTTGTCAGGGTGGCCTATAGTTGGTATCAGTCAGACAGCGAGGGAGTCTATCCCCTTTTCACTTGCACTAGACTAAGGAGATTGTTTTGGTGTCTGAGGCAGGGTGCCACAGCTACCATAAGCTCCTTACCTTACTGCACAGATCCCTGTGCTACTCATACGCTGAGTTGGCGAGGGCCAGTATCAAACCCGGAACCTTGTGGTTCCTAGCCGAACGCTCTTCCGTCTGAGCTTCACCAATTATTATGCATTGAGCCCTCAATAGGGATTGACTATACCAATTTTAATATTTTGCCATTAAAAAAGGTCCTGCTTAGAATCATCCCTAACACCAACTAACCCAGTTATTCACCGCCCTGTCGGCTGGGGCATTAGAATGCACCGACTGCACCTCTGCAGAGGGGTAAGACTCCCCCAAATGGGGCCACCTTTTGGCAGTGGGTGGTGACGTGTGATGCTTAAGGACTGAGTCTTGGTGGATGAGAAGTCCATGACCTGCAACACCCCACTTAGACCCTTACTTAGGCTAGATGGGCAGTCGGAGAGACCCCCTCTGATCAATTGGCTGGTCATGTCAAGCCCTAGTACCTATATGATTGCCCCAACCCTATTGCCCTTATGGCAAGCCCCAACCCTTTTTATCATATGGGTGCTAGAAGGTAGTGACTGAGGGTCTACATGTCCTGGGAATGACGATAAAACTCTATCTGATGGTGAGGTTCCAGTTTTGGAGGTTTGGGGAATATGGAGCACCCCTTCATCACCATTGCTCCCTGGTCCACTCTGACCCGGAGTGGTAGTACCTGTTAGGACCCATCTATGGGTTAAATAGAAAAATGTATTTATAAAAAATAATTGTGTATTTTGAAACTTAATCGGCATTAAATGACCCACTGAGGTTGATATGCCATAAAACAAACCAAACCAAACCAAACCTAGTTATTCATATATATTTTAAGCGCTCTGTTTATTTTATAAAAAATGTTTTAAATTTAAGATTTGTTTTTTTTTACCATTTCAATTCTTGGAATAAATTTTTATTTTATTTTATTTCTCTTTTGTATTAGCATTTACTGATGAACTCGTCTTTGAATTCTTTGTTAAACATTGATTGGACAAAAACTTCTACAAGAAAAGTTTTCAAATTCCTATAATTTGTTTTCGTTTGATCTTCTCTAAACGCGTTTAGTTTTTCAGTGATTTTTCTAAACAGGTCGAATTCTTCTGGATGTTGTTTGTGAGATTTAATTCCAATTTCAGACAGCAACTTTGAACCTCGTATATTTGAGAATCTGTGTTTCTAAACAGGTTGAATTCTTCTGGATGTTGTCTGTGAGATCTAATTCTTATTTCAGACAACAACTTTGAATCACATATCTTTGAGGCGTAATACAGATTCTCAAAGATACATGGTTCAAAGTTGTTGTCTGAAATTGGAATCAAATCTCACAGACAATATCTCAACATAATAGATTAAAAAGAAAAATTCTGATTTTTCTAGTTCCCTTGTTAAGACTGTGTAGCGATTGTCTGTCCCTGTTGGGATGGATTTGTGTTGAAAAGGGTTATCTTCCCTTACTGCTAGGGTTTCGCCACTATGTGACACTACTAGGAGTATTTAAACAACCGGTGAAGCTCTCTCTGTAGTTTTACATTTGTTTCAGGTCAGTTAACTTTGAACCACGTGTAAGGATTAAAGTTCCAAAGCCTTCAAAAAACGTGTTCATCACTTCGGGTAGTCACCAGTTGTACAATTCATAGTGATATATACTTGAAGATACAAACTCCGACAAAGGTTTGATAGACGAAACATTTAATATGGTACAGCACATGGATATAACGAGATACATAAAGTATAGGTGTACATAAACATACATACAAAAGTAGAAGGGAAAAACATAAAAGTACAGACATGAGACTAATGTATAAATCACTAACAGTAATGTAAGGTGGGGCCAAAGTGGTAGACCGTGTCTAACCCATGTGTCTCGTAGGTCGAGCAACCGGAAAAAGAGAGGAAGAGACGTTCAAACCAGCCGCTTAAATATAACCGGCCTCTAGCGGGAACCAGCAAACTAAACGGGCAGACAACTCTCCAGGCAAAATACGAAAGTAACGCCACACACGTATCTTTGAGGTGTAATACAGATTCTCAAAGATAAGTGGTTCAAAGTTAACTGACCTGAAAAAATGTAAAACTACTGAGAGAGAGCTTCCCAGGCTGTTTAAATA
>CM042170.1:53397040-53412560 GCA_023376005.1 Doryteuthis pealeii
TTCTTCTTCTTCTTATTCTTCTTCTTCTCTATCTTTTCTTTCTTCTTCTTCTCTATCTTTCAATTCTTTTCTTCTTCTCTATCTTTCATTCTTTCTTCTTCTTCTTTCTTCTTCTTTCTTCTTCTTTCTTCTTCTTCTTCTTCTTCTTTCTTCTTCTTTATCTTTCCCTTCCTTCTTTTTATCTCTTCTTCTTCTTCTTCTTCTTCTTCTCTTCTTCTTCTTCTTTCTATTCTTTCCTTCTTCTTTTTCTTCTTCTTCTTCTTCTTCTCTTCTTCTTCTTTCTCTATCTTTCCTTCTTCTTCTTCTTCTTCTTCTTCTTCTTCTTCTTTCTTCTTCTTCTTCTTCTCTCTGGTCTTTCATTCTTGTTTCTTGTTCTAGTTCTTCTTGTTCTTCTTCTTTTGTCGTTTTTGTTCTTGTTTTTCTTCTTCTTCTTCCTCTTTCCTCATTTCCGATGTTTTAGTTTGTTGCTGAATGAGCACGCATCATAATGGTGATCGGCCACCAGGCTAGGGGTCAAGGGTACAGAGTAGCACACAAACCATTTTTTAGTTCAGTATCTTCAAACCGCAACCAATGTGAAGAAGAGACGACAGTGCGCGTTGTGTATTGTAACACAATAATTGGTCAAGAGAGAGAAAGAATCTTCCTCCTTCTAACATGGTCGATGACGTGTAGAAGTGGCACTGAAGATGCTGTGCGGACACTCCTTGAAAGTTTCTTTTTTTAAAGTTTTTTTTTAAAGTTTTTTTTAAATGTTTTTTTTTAAAAGTTTTTTTTTGTTATAAATTTTCTGCGTGACATTTTTCCAAGCCTTTCGTTAATTTATTTATTTTTTTTCCGTTTTCCTCTCTTGACTCGGATAAATGGCACAAGTTTGTTGAAGGAGAAACTAGCGGTGTAGGGGTGGGGGAATTGTTGGCAAAGTTCGGGATAATCCTCTTAGGAAGATTCTCATCTTTGGAAAGGTGGAATGGATATTAGATCACTTGACTCTGTTCGGCCGTCTCTCAGTCTGTCTGTCTGTCTGTCTATCTGTCTGTCTAAGATCATCTTTCAAAGATGTTTCAGTATTGGTGATTGATTACTTTCTATTAAAATATATTTTTTTGCATTTTGTTTTTCATTCAGTGACTTGCTTTTTATTTCATTTCATTATATTTTATTCCTCTGAATGTTTGAGATGAGGCTTGAAGATTAGTATTATCTGCGTTATTCGGACTATTGTCCCCATCTTTATTGTTATTTGTACAACGTTTCAGCTGATATGCCCTCCGGCCTTCTTTAGGTATTTCTTCTCGGACTTGGGAGCCTTCTTGGACCCGGGAACCTTCTTTTCGAACTTGAAGGTTCCTGAGTCCAACAAGACATACCTGAAGAAGGCCGGAGGGCATATCGGCCGAAACGTTGTACAAATAACAATAAAGATGGGGACAATTGTTTGAATAATGCAGATAATACTAATCATTTTATTTTATTTTATTATTTTCATTCTATCATTTTATCAATTTTATTTATTGTATTCCTTTGTTTTTTAAAAATGTATTTCTTATTTATTCATTCATTTTTATTATTCATTCATTTTTTTATTCATTATATATTTTTATATTATTATTTTAATTTTATTTTATTTTGTTTTCTCTGAATATTTGAGATGAGGCTTGATGATTAGTATTATCTGCATTATTCGGACTATTGTCCCCATCTTTATTGTTATTTGTACAATGTTTCGGCTGATATGCCTTCCAGCCTTCTTCAGGTATTTCTTGTTGGACTCAGGAACCTTCTCAGACTCGGGAACCTTCATTTTGGACTTGAAGTTTCCCGAGGACATTGTCAGTTGGCAAGTTGGGTCTTACTCATCGGATTCTTGCTCTGAGCCTCGTTAGGGTCTCAATGTAGGCCTTAGTTTTATAAAAAAAAACTTCTCATGAAATAAAGAAAAGGGCATTACTTTTTGAGTCACCCTCGTATATATTAGATAAAATCCTGCAAAAATGTCTCATCTGAGTCAGATCTTTTCTTAGAACAGTGCACTTAAAAAGCTCTTAAAGGATAAATCAATTTTCAGTTCAATTTGAGGCTGAATACTAATTTTATTGTGTGGTTTTGCCTTTGTGATGTAAATAATATTTTGATCATCTAAAATTCTTGATATAATAGAGACTAGACAGACCTGTGGATATATATATCATAGTATGATAATTGAATTATTACAATGTTTGATATGTTTACTTAAGAGCTATTGCTAAATAGTTCAATATGTAAAAAGTATAATAATCTTTAATATGTTTACTTAAGAGATATTGCTAAATAAAAGTAATTGCTAAATAAAAGTATAATAATCTTTGGTATGTTTACTTAAGAGCTATTACTAAATACTTCAATATGTAAAAAGTATAATAATCTTGATCTAACTCTCTTTACTAGCAGGACCTGTGGATATACCACAGTATGATAATTTAATTATTACAGTGTTTTATATGTTTACTTAACAGCTTAGGGAACGGTTTAGCTCACAGTCGGTAGAGCATCTGACTAGGAATCACATCCGTTTTTCTCTCCTCTTTCACCTCCTATCTCCCCTCTTTCATCCTTTCATCTCTCCTCTCCTTCTGGCCGTAAATAAAAAAAGAATTGCATCCAAAATATGCGAATTCGCAATCAAATATCTGACTGTTCTGTGCGAAACTGGTTTATGCATGTTGAGGATGGTGACTTATTGTTTGAAATAAACCGAGAATTGCGCAATCATCAGTCGTTGATTATGATGATTTATAAATGCAAGGTTATCTCCCCCTCTCTCCTCCTTTCATCTCTCCTCTTCTTCCTTGTATCGCCCCCTCTCTCATCCTTTCATCTCTCCCATCCTTCTTGTATCTCCCCCTCTCTCATCTGTTCTTCTCTCCTCTTTCACCTCCCATTTCCCCTCTACCATCCTTTCATCTCTCCTCTTCTTCTGGCCGTAAAATAAGAATTGCATCCAAAATATGCAAATTCGCAATCAAATATCTGTTCTGTGCGAAACTGGTTTATGCATGTTGAGGATGGTGACTTATTGTTTGAAATAAACCAAGAATTGCGCAATCATCAGTCGTTGATTATGATGATTTAGAAATGCAAGGTTACGAGAGAAAACCTAACAACAAACACTTGAAAACTTTCCGAAGAATTAGGATCACTTTATGATAACGTATTTAGAGCGTTACATAAACTTCAAAAGACGATGCCGGATCTCTTGGGAAGTTCCCCATGAATTATTAATTGATTAAAAAAACAAACAAAACTCCTTTGATCAACTCCTCGATGTTCTTTATAACACTAAGTTGTACATGCAAGCTTTTGTCTAGTTGTGGAGGAGAAGGGGGTTATTTTTGGGGTTTTGTTTTTTAATACTTTTATCTCTCTTTCTTTCTCTGTGTGCTCATCACTCTTTTTTAGTCTCTCTCTCTCCCTCTCTCTCTCTCTCTCTCTCTCTACCTATCTATCTATCTCGGTATATGAATTTATCAACATTTTCTTTCTTCTCGCTTTTCTCTGTGTGCTCACCACTCTTTCTTAGTTTTCATATCTCTCTCTTTCTCTCTCTCTCTCTCTCTCTCTATATATATATATATATATATATATATATATATATATATATAATATATCAACATTTTCTTTCTTCTCTCTTTCTCTGTGTGTGCTCACCACTCTTTCTTAGTTTTCATATATCTCTCTCTCTCAAATTCCTCCCTCACTCTCTCATCTCCCTCTTTCTCTCTCTCTCTCTCTCTCTCTATCTCTCTCTCTCTCTCTCTCTCTCTCTCTCTCTCTCTCTGTACATGTATCTATCCACATTTTCTTTCTTCTTTCTTTCTCTGTGTGTGCTCACCACTTTTTCTTAGTTTTCATACATCTCTCTCTCTCTCTCACTCTCTCTCACATTCCTCCCTCACTCTCTCATCTCCCCCTCTCTCTCTCTCTTTCTCTCTCTCTCTCTCTGTACATGTATCTATCCACATTTTCTTTCTTCTTTCTTTCTCTCTGTGTTCTCACCACTCTTTCTTAGTTTTCATACATCTCTCTATCTCTCTCTCTCTCTCACATTCCTCCCTCACTTTCTCATCTTCCCCCCCTCTCTCTCTCTCTCTCATCTTCCTTTCTACATTTACTTATCCACATTTTCTTTCTTCTCTCTTTCACTCTCTACTCACCACTCCTTCTCAGTTTTCATCTCTTTCTCTCTCTCTCTCTTTCTCTCTCTCTCTCTCTCTCTGCTCACCAATCCATTTAACTTATTATCTCTCCCTCTCTCTTGATGTATATACATTTTATTTCTTCTCTCTTTCTCTCTGCATGCTCACCACTCCTCTTCATTTTTTATACAACACTTTCTCTCTCTCTCTCTCTCTCTCTCTCTCTCTAAATTTATTCTCCTCTCCTTTTGTATCATCCACCCTCTCTCTCTATCTGCCTATTCCTTTCTACATTATTCTCTTTTCTTATCCCCTGCAATTATCACTCTCTTTTCCTTTAATCTCCCCCCTCTCTCTCTCTATTCCTTTCTCTCTTTCTGTTTATTAATTCTGCCCACTCTCTCTCTCTCTCTCCCCCTTTCTCTCCTAGTTATTTACTCTTTATCATGAATCCCACACTCCTCTTCTTCCTCCTATCTCCCCCTCTCTCATCCTTTCATCTCTCCTCTTCCTCCTCCTATCCCCCCTCTCTCATCCTTTCATCTCTCCTCTTCCTCCTCCTATCTCTCCCTCTTTCATCTTTTCACCTCCTCTTCCTCCTCCTATCTCCCCCTCTCTCATCCTTTCATCTCTCTTCTTCCTCCTCCTATCTCCCCCTCTCTCATCCTTTCTTTTCTCCTCTTCCTCCTCCTATCTCCCCTCTCTCATCCTTTTTTTTCTACTCTTCCTCCTTGTATCTCCCCCTCTCTCATCCTTTCATCTCTCCTCTTCCTCCTTCCATCTCCTCCTCTCTCATCCTTTCATCTCTCTTCTTCCTCCTCCTATCTCCCCCTCTCTCATCCTTTCATCTCTCTTCTTCCTCCTCCTTTTTCCCCCTCTCTCATCCTTTCTTCTCTCCCATCTTTAACTCACCCTACCACCATTTAATTATTTTGTCCATTTTTCTCTTCCTCTTCCTATCTCCCCTCTCTCATCTTTTCATCTCTCCTCTTCCTATCTCCCCCTCTCTCATCCTTTCTTTTCTCCTCTTCCTCCTCCTATCTCTCCCTCTTTCTCTCATCTTTTCATCTCCTCCTCCTCGTATCTCCCCCTCTCTCATCTTTTCATCTCTCATCTCCTCCTCTCATCCTTTCATCTCTCCTCTTCTTCTTATATCTCCCCCTCTCCCCTTTCATCTTTCTCATCTTTAACTCACCCTACCACCATTTAATTATTTTGTCCATTTTTCTCCCCCTCTCTCATATTTTCATCTCTCCTCTTCCTCCTCCTATCTCCCCCTCTCTCACCCTTTCTTTTCTCCTCTTCCTCCTTGTATCTCTCCCTCTCTCGTCTTTTCATCTCTCCTCTTCCTCCTCCTATCTCCCCTCTCTCATCCTTTCTTCTCTCCCATCTTTAACTCACCCTACCACCATTTAATTATTTTCTCCATTTTTCCCTATATGACTAGAGTATTCAATAGACAAAGAGATTCTAAGCAACTTTTTAAAAGAATCAATATTTAATTTAATCTCGTATCTTGAAAACATTTTTATTATCAATTCAAACGTCTTTATGAGTTTTCCTAAAAGTCTGATTGACAGCAAATATCAGATTGCCAGAAATCTAAGTCTTCAAGATGATTTGAGCAGTGCTATGGTCTAATTAGTCTTGGTTTGGTTTAGTTTCTTTTTTTAATGGCATATACCCCCTCATGGGTTATTTAATGCCAAAGCCATACTTGAACAACAGTTTTTTCTATTTAACCCATAGTTGGGGGATAAAGGGATTTATACCTTTCCCAAGAATATTAATTTAGTTTGTTTCTTTTTTTAAAGACATATACCCCCTCATGGGTTATTTAATGCCAAAGATATCCTTGAACAACAGCTTTGGTACTATTCAACACATATTTAAAGGGATGAGGGGATTTCCACCTTTCCCTAGAATATTAATTTTGTTTGGTAGCTTTTTTTGATGGCATATACCCCCCTCATGGGTTATTTAATGCCAAAGCCATCCTTGAACAAGAGTAGTAGTACTATTTAACCCATAGTTGGGGGATGAGGGGATTTATACATTTCCCAAGAGTATTAGTTTGGTTTGGATTCTTTGTTTAATGGCATAACTGCCCTTAGGGCTGGTTGGTTGGATTTTACGGCATGTCAACCCTTGTTGGGTTATTCTATGCTGAAGATTTTTTTAATTTTATTCATTCTTTGTGGGTATTTAAAAAAAATTTTAACACATTCTTTTAAAACTCATTTTTTTCTATTCAACCCATAGATGGGATTCTAACAAGTACTACCAAGTACCAGAGTGGACCTGGGAGTAATGGTGATGAAGGGGTGCTCCGCACTCCTCAGATCTCCAGAATTGGAACTTCACCATCTGATAGAGTTTAACGTCATACCCAGGGTACCAAGACTCTCAGCCACCACCTTCTAGTACATACATGATAAGATGGGTTGAATTCGGAGTTTTCCTTCTCCTAGACTGGTTACCAGCAACTGGCTAAGCACAACTGAACCTGCCAGTCAGTCAGTATACTGTTGGTTTGAACAATAGCAACTGGCTAAGAACAACTGAAGCAGTGCCCAATACAGTTGGTATTTATGGAAATCAAGAAAGTCCATTCGTGTATTTGAGTGATTCATGTTTAAAGAGCCCAGTCTGCCCTGCTATTTACCCATCGCTGGAGGGAGAATTGGATTCATACCTTTCCCAAGGGTATTAGCGCTATGTGAAATGGAAACAGCTTCATCCAGGAATTGAACTCGGGTTGATGAGTCCATTTCCTACGACTCTAACCATTAGCCCACGCGCCTTCAATGCTAATATATATAAAAAAGAGAAAGAGAGAGAGAGGGGGGGGTAGTAAGTAGAAATAAAAAGATGTCAAAGGAAAAATATAATGTCCGCAGATTAATTACTTTTAATTTCAACTGCCAGACTGGCGCTGTTCTTGCGGATTTCTTTTATTTGGTAATTTCAAAAATATTTGATCTTTATTTTTATTCATTGTTTTAGTTCGGAAAAAAAAATGAAGATTTACTTTTCATTGCCAAATTAAAATGTCTACTTCCAAGGTTTTGGTACTTGTCAAAATACACTATATCCCAAACAGAAGTGAATATTTCAATGTAACCTAGCAAGGCTACCCTGCATTGCCCAGGATTTTAAAAAGTTATTGATTATTGAAGTCAGTCAGTATACTGTTGGTTTGAACAACAGCAACTGGCTAAGCACAACTGAACCTGCCAGTCAGTCAGTATACTGTTGATTTGAACAACAGCAACTGGCTAAGCACAACTGAACCTGCCAGTCAGTCAGTATACTGTTGGTTTGAACAACAGCAACTGGCTAAGAACAACTGAACCTGCCAGTCAAGTCAATATACTGTTGGTTTGAACAACAGCAACTGGCTAAGCATAACTGACCCTGCCAGTCAGTCAGTCTACTGTTGGTTTGAACAACAGCAACTGGCTAAGCATAACTGAACCTGCCAGTCAGTCAATATACTGTTGATTTGAACAACAGCAACTGGCTAAGCACAACTGAACCCGCCAGTCAGTCAGTATACTGTTGGTTTGAACAAAAGCAACTGGCTAAGCACAACCGAACCTGCCAGTCAAGTCAATATACTGTTGGTTTGAACAACAGCAACTGGCTAAGCATAACTGAACCTGCCAGTCAGTCAGTATACTGTTGGTTTGAACAACAGCAACTGGCTAGGCACAACTGAACCTGCCAGTCAGTCAGTCTACTGTTGGTTTGAACAACAGCAACTGGCTAGGCACAACTGAACCTGCCAGTCAGTCAGTATACTGTTGGTTTGAACAACAGCAACTGGCTAAGCATAACTGAACCTGCCAGTCAGTCAGTATACTGTTGGTTTGAATAACAGCAACTGGGAACCGAACCCGCCAGTCAGTCAGTCTACTGTTGGTTTGAATAACAGCAACTAGCTAAGCACAACTGAACCTGCCAGTCAGTCAGTATACTGTTGGTTTGAACAACAGCAACTGGCTAAGCACAACTGAACCTGCCAGTCAGTCAGTATACTGTTGGTTTGAACAACAGCAACTGGCTAAGCACAACTGAACCTGCCAGTCAGTCAGTCTACTGTTGGTTTGAACAACAGCAACTGGCTAAGCACAACTGAACCTGCCAGTCAGTCAGTATACTGTTGGTTTGAACAACAGCAACTGGCTAGGCACAACTGAACCTGCCAGTCAGTCAGTATACTGTGGTTTGGCAACTCAGTCAGTCAGTCTACTGTTGGTTTGAACAACAGCAACTGGCTAGGCACAACTGAACCTGCCAGTCAGTCAGTATACTGTTGGTTTGAACAACAGCAACTGGCTAAGCATAACTGAACCTGCCAGTCAGTCAGTATACTGTTGGTTTGAATAACAGCAACTGGCTAAGCATAACCGAACCCGCCAGTCAGTCAGTCTACTGTTGGTTTGAATAACAGCAACTAGCTAAACACAACTGAACCTGCCACTCAGTCAGTATACTGTTGGTTTGAACAACAGCAACTGGCTAAGCAGAACTGAACCTGTCAGTCAGTCAGTCAGTCTACTGTTGGATTGAACAACAGCAACTGGCTAAGCACAACTGAAGCAGTGCCCAAGACAGTTGGTATTTATGGAAATCAAGAATAGTCCATTCATGTATTTGAATGATTCATTCCTAGAGTCACGATTGGCTGCTTGGTTTCTATGATGTTGTGGGGCTTCATAAATACCCTAGCATTCTGGAGTAGTATTGCAGCAAGATAGGTTCATATTCAGTTACCACTACTTGTTGCATTGTCTTACCAATTTGACGGTTATTGGAACTTAGTTTGATTATTCTACAAAGATAAATCTCTTCTGTATATTTCACATTGTTTTTACTTCTCAGCCACCAAAAAATTGATGACAGACCTCTGTTCAAGCTGTATTTTGCAAACAGTCCTATTGAATTTGTAAACAGATCTATTTGACTCATAGGGGGGTTCCTAACAGTTTCACCACCCAGGGTCAGAGCGGACCTGGGAATAATGGAGCCTCACCATCAGATACACTTTGGTGTCCTATCCAAGACACTCTGGGTTTTTTTTTTTTTTGTTGGGTGGGGGTCTTACTGTTAGAAGTATCTATCTGAAAATGGAAAAACAGAGGCCTTATAACAGGGTAGGTCAATTTTTCACTTTTTAAAAATATCAAATTGTCCATCTATGCAAAAATTGTGTGTTAGTATATGAAGAATAATCAAGCTAAGTTCCAATTACCGTCGAATTGGTAAGACACGGCAACAAACGGTTGTAACTTAATACAATCCCGTCCTGTCGCAATTCCACTGCAGAATGACAGGATATTTATATAGAAACGAAGCAGCCAATCAGAACTCAGGGAATGGAATCACCCAAATGCATGAATGGACTATTCTTGATTTCTATAAATACAAACTGTCTTGGACACTGCTTGAGTTGGGCTTAGCTAATTGCTGTTATTCAAACCAACAGTAGACTAACTGACTTCAATAGTATACTGAATACTAACCCTAAACTAAATGTTTGATTGTTTGTTTATTGATTTTAACGGCATATCAACCTGTCTGGGGTTATGTCATGCCTAACGGTTAGGAAGTAATACATATTGTGTATTTATATTTATACTCTTTAGTAATTGGTTTTAACAATGTGTTAGCATTATTTGGGATTATGTTGTATGGTATAGATTTGTTTCATGTCTATAAAATCCGCGCTTTTGCAAAATTTAGCCTTTAGAAAACGAGGATATTTAGTGCATTTTAGTAGACGATCTTTGATGCTATTTCCTCAAACAATGGTTTTATTTTAAAGCAAACAATATGAAAGAACTGTTTGAAAATGTCAACATGGAGGACATTCACTCCTTTTTGAGGGAAATAAAATTATCCCATAGAATATAGACATGAAACAAATCAATACCATACAACATAATCCCCAATAATGCTAACATATTGTTAAAACCAATTACTAAAAAGTATAAATATAAATACATAATATGTATTATTTCCTAACCGTTAGGCATGATATAACCCCAGACGAGTTGATATGCCGTTAAAATCAATAAACAAACAATCAAACAATGGTGCAAGTAAGAGATCTAATTTTTGGTATCAGTATTCAGTATACTAACAGGCAACTTTTGCATAGATGGACAATTTGATATTTTAAAAAGTGAAAAATCGACCTACCCTACTGTATATCCATAAAGTATCTGGATGAGGTTTAGAACTTTTTGAATGACCTTTATAGGTTCCAAAATCCGATTCCTCATATAGTTTCCTGGACCATATCAACTTTAAGCACCCCAGCTGCGATCTAGATTCAGAAGGACATGTTTTTCATTTACACCGTCAAAATCCGGTTGTTTGTTAACAGACGATTTTTAGACGCATTTCTTTTTAAAATTATGAAACTAAGCCCTAACCCTAACACCCTAACCCTAACCCCTAACCCTAACTCCTAACCCTATCAAAATATTTATAGGGTTAGAGTTAGAAAGTTTTATAATTTAAAAAAATGTCTTAAAATCATCTGTTAACAAACAACCAGATTTTGATGGTGTAAATGAAAAATATGTCCTTCTGAATCGAGATCGCAGCTGGGGTGCTTAAAGGTGACATTGTCCAGTTTCCTAAACATTAAACGATATATCAAACAATATATAAATAACTGGCGACAGATCAAGTGACCATTACCAGACAAGTTGATGATCGTAAACTAGTAAGGTACCAATCGTTTTTAGAAAGATTTCTTTTCATACCTATTGATGTTGAAACTCTTGTGTCTTGGGACCCCTAACAACTTCGTTAACCTACCAAAGTGATTCTAAGACAGCTAGCCAAAGGAATCGGCCCCATGAGGTTAGATGGCTATTTCAGAACTTCCTTTACCATTCTCTAGGGCACTGACTGCCTCTCTTTAAAAATAAACACTTTGTTTGCTAAGGGAAAGAAAGAAAATTAAGGTAGAGAACATTAACTACATCATGTGACCTTATTTAGTTGGATGGTTGGATGGTTGGTTTTTGGCATATCAACACTTTTTGGGTCATTTTTAGCTTAATCAGTAGAGCGTTCGGTGAGAAACCACAAGGTTTCTAGTTCGATACCGGCCCTCTTGACTGATAAATTATTTATTTATTCATTGATCTACTAGGAAAAAAGAAGACAGGGTTAGCGTTTAGGATTAGTTTAATGGTAAAATAGATGAATAATTTATCAGTCAAGAGTGGTTCCCCTTTGTTTATGTTGGAGTTATAGGAAATAACTGAATCCTTTATCTAACCCAGGAGGGTATGTATATACCCAACCACTCCAGGCAAGATGTGACACAAGGTCAATTTTTAAGTGGAGCACAACTGGTTTGAATTCAGAATTTTCCTTCTCCTAGACTGGTTGCCATACCAAGACTAAAGAACTCAGTCTGCCCTACTATTTACCCAACCACTCTGACACAGACAAGATGTTTATGTTGGAGTTATAGGAAATAACCAAGGATTCTGTTTTACCTTTCTGGAAGGTTTACCGAGTATGGCAACAGACACCTGATGAGGATGAGGATGAGGAGAATGATGATGAAGACTGGATTGTACATCATCATCATCATCATCATCATCAGCCAATATAATGTGTTGCATGAAGATGAACAAAGAAAGGAAACCTCTGACATAAGAATCAATGTCCAATAGAAATCCAATATTCTCGATAATTGAAATGGAAAAAAAAAGATTGGAACGCACAGCAGGTGAAATCTTGTCATGATTACTACAAATACAGGGGGAAAAAATCAATGTATAATAGTATGGTTTGGTTTCTTTGTTTAATGGCATATCAATCTTCATGGGTTATTTAATACCAAAGCCGTCTTTATAGAAGAACAGTAGTAGTTGACAGAAAGGTTTGGCTTGGTTTCTTTGATACATGGCATATCAATCTTAGAGAGCCATTTACTGCCAAAGCCATCCTTGTAGAAGAATGGTAGTAGTAGTAGTAGTAGAGAGAGAGAGAGAGAGAGAGAGAGAGAAGAGAGAAGAGAGAGAGAGAGAGAGGTTGGTTCTTTGTTTAATGGTATATCAACCTTTGTGAGTTATTTAATATAAAAGCTATCCTTGTAGAAGAACAGTAGTAGTAGTAGAGAGGTTTGGTTTCTTTGTTTAATGGCATATCAATCTTCATGGGTTATTTAATACCAAAGCCATCCATGTAGAAGAACAGTAGTAGTAGTAGAGAGAAAAAGAGTTTTGGTTTCTTTGTTTAATGGCATATCAATCTTCATGGGTTATTAAATGCCAGAGCCATCCTTGCAGAAGAATAGTAGTGGTACTATTTAACCCATAGCTGGGAGGATGAGAGTTTTCATACCTTTCCCAAAAGTATTAAGGTTTGTCTTTTTTGTTTTGTTTTATGGCATATCAACATTTGTGGGTTATTTAATGCCAGAGTCATCATTGTAGAACAGTTGTCAATTATTATTATTAATAATTCTGACTATATATATGTGTGTGTATTCATATGTGTACATTTATATTTGTGGGCGTGTATGTATATGTGTCTATATATATATATATATATAGATGTGTGTGTGAATATATAGGAGTGGATATATCTTTGTTTATTTATATGTGTGTGTGTATATATATCTATTATTATACTAAAGCTGAGCGAATCAACTTTTGCCACCTAAAGGCTTTTTTCCTAGGCAGTTTAATGACTTAAAACACATCCCAAAATATGATTTAATCACAAATCTAATTAATGTTTGAAAAAAATTCCATTTCATTTGGTTCTAATTAGTCATAATTTGCAATCAAGTCAAAAATCCACCATTCTCTGTCTATACTTACAGCCTGTTTCTTTCTTACCCTCTCAATATATTTAGAATACCTACTCAGTATATGTCTTACTTTCTCTATTTACATCAATGTGTGAGAGGGAGAGAAATTAACTCTGTTTCCAGCAGACAATGCGACTGACTGACTGACCGTTAATGCCTCTCCTCTCTCTCTCTGCCTCTCTCTCTCTCTCTCTACCCAAAGAGAAGACTTAACATAAGATAATTGTTTGATTTCTAAAAAAAATGTAAATAAGATTCGTATACAATGTGACTTAAAATTGTTTACTTGGTTGTAAAAATAAATAAATAAAATTGATGTCATGTTTTAAAATAAATTTAAAAAAAAATTACTTTAATTATTAATTTTCAAAATTTATAGGGTCAAAAGAGGAAACAAAATAAATGTGAGTAAAAATTTAGGAAGAGGCTATTATTAAGACAAACCTACTTTTATGTTTATTTTACTGGCCCTGTAAATATTTTTATTATGAATGTAAGTAATGTTAAAATAACAACACAGATTTAACGCAAAAGTTTATTTATATTCATTTATATTTATATTTTGTGAAGGATAAAAATACAAAAAAATTCTTCTAAATAAAAAATAATAGGCAACTTGCTGTAAAATCCATATTTTACATAATAAAATTGGAAAATTCCCTGATTTTTGGTAATTTTTTCAATCATGGGTGGGGGTGGGGGAGTAAATTTATTTTGTAAAATACAGATTTTATGTCATCTTAGATAGCGTTGACGGCCATGTTTACGATATATTTTGAGCAAAATTGACTGAAAAATAGTTTAAAATGTATTAAAAATAAATTACATTATTGCGATTTTTTTTCAACAATCTAACACGAGCTCAATGGGTGACCCAACAGGTCACATATTTTCTAGTATATATATATATATATATATATATATATATATATATGGGTATATATTGTGTATGTATATATGTATGTATGGATGTGTGTGTATGGATGTATATAATATATATATATATATATATATATATATATATATATATAATGTCCGTATATATATATATATGTCATATATTATATATATATATATAATATATATTATATATATATATATATATATATATATATATAATAATATGTCGTATATATATATATATATGTCAGTATATAATATATTATATATAATAATATATATTCGGATTATAATATATGTCAGTATATATATATATATATATATATATATATATATATTATATATATATATATATATATATATATATATATATATATATATATATATATATATATATATATATATATATATATATATATATATATATATATAGATATATATATATATAATATATATGTTTATATATATATGTTTTGTATATATATATATATATATATATATATGTCGGTATATATATATGTTTGTGTATATATATATATATATATATATATGTCGGTATATATATATGTTTATGTATATATATATGTTTGTCTTAATATATATATATATATAATATATATATATATGTATATATAATATATCAGCTGTAACATACATACCTATGTATGTATTTATCAGTTAAAATCTACTCCTTCCCTGCAGCTGGCTGATTGCTAAGTGGCTAAGATGGAAGATCAGTTGGGTTTCTATTCCAGCCAGAGGTAGCTTGCAATGTCTAGCCATACTGAGGAGACATGATACGTCAGAACACGGTGTCTGTGGATGACAATATATATATATATATATATATATATATATGATTGTCTTATGAGACAATAGAATAATCAGAGATAGATGTGGAATCATCTCTCTGCCAATGGCAACAAATCCTGATATTCTCTTTCGGTTATTTTACCAAACTTCCAAAATCGGAATCAACAACTGTTTAATGTTACTGAAGTTCCCCTCCTCCTCGGAATTTCCTCCAATGGACATTTTTTCCATTACATTAGGTTTCACTTAGCTTTGTCTATCTCTGTCTTCCCCTTTTAGCCTGATGCTAATATGGTTTTCCATATATAGATCACTGAAAATGTGACACACGTGAATGACAAATAGTTAGGTATGTACTTACAACCGAGCATATCAATATGAACCAAAGCAAAAGACAGAAGGTTCAGTAGCTGAAATTTTGGAATAATGACAAAAAAAAATCTGATTTTGAAGAATTATATCCCCCCCTCCCCGGTTTAGTTGGTAGAGTGTCCGTCTAGGAACTACAAGGTTACTTGTTTGAAATCAGCCCTCGCCAACCCAGCATATGTATGTATCTACCAACCCCTCCTCACGAGCAGGATGTGACACAAGGTCAATTTCTTAAGCGGAGTTCAACAGGTTTGAATTCAGAGTTTTCCTTCTTCTAGACCGGTTGCCTAACCAAGATTAAAGAGTCCAGTCTGCCCTACTATTTACCCATAGCTGGAAAGAGAGTAGGATTCATACCTTTCCCAAGGGTATTAGCGCTAAGTGAAATGCAATTACCACTATCTCTCCT
>CM042170.1:53412660-53442660 GCA_023376005.1 Doryteuthis pealeii
AATACTTACAGGGCCTTTTCTTTCTTACCCTCTCAATATATTTTAGAATACCTTCTCAGTATATTGTCTTACTTCTCTATTTACATTCAATGTGTGAGAGGGAGAGAATTAAACTCTGTCTTTCCAGCAGACAATGCCGACTGACTGACTGACCGTAATGCCTCTCCTCTCTCTCTCTGCCTTCTCTCTGCTCTCTCTCTACCCAAGAGAAGGACTTAACAATAAGATAATTGTTTGATTTCTAAAAAAAATGTAAAATAAAGATTCGTATACAATGCTGACTTAAAATTGGTTACTTGGTGTAAATAAATAAATTAAAATTGATGTTCATTGTTTTTAAAATAAATTTAAAAAAAAATACTTTAATTATTAATTTTTCAAAATTATAAGGGTCAAAAGAGAAACAAAATTAATGGGAGTAAAAATTTAGAAGAGGTATTATTAAGAAAAACCTACTTTATGTATTATTTTACTGGCCCTGTAAATATTTTTATTATGAATGCTTAAGTAATGTTAAAATAACACACAGATTTAACGCAAAAGTTTATTTATATTCATTTATATTGTATATTTTTGTGAAGGATAAAAATACAAAAAATTCTTCTAAATAAAAAAATAATAGGCAAAACTGCCTGTAAAATCCATATTTTTACAAATAAAATTGGAAAATATCCCTGATTTTTTTGGAATTTTTTCAATCTGGGTGCGGGGTGGGGATTAAATTTATTTTGTAAAATACAGCATTTATGTCATCTTAGATAGCGTGACGGGCCTGTTTACGATATATTTGGGAGGCAAAATTTGACTGAAAAATAGTTTAAAATGTATTTAAAAATAAAATTACATTTATTGCGATTTTTTTTCAACAATCTAACACGAGCTCAATGGGCGTGACCCAACAGGTCACATATTTCTTAGTATATATATATTATATATATATATATATATATATATATGGGTACTATATTTGTGTATGTATATTGTATGTATGGATGTGTGTAGTATGGATGTATATATATTATATATATATAATATATATATATATATATTGCGGTATAATATATATATGTCGGTATATATATATATATGTCAGTATATATATATATATATATATATATATATTATGTCGGTATATATATATAATTATTGTCAGTATATTATATATATTATATATATATATTATATATGTCGCGTATATAATATATATATGTCAGTATATATATATATATATATATATATATATATATGCGTATATATTATATATGTCAGTATTATATATATTATTATATATAATAATATATATATATATGTCGGTATATATTATATATATGTCAGTATATATATTATATATATATATATATATATATTGTCGGTATAATATATATATATATATATATATATATAGATATATATATTATATATATATATGTTTGGTATATAATTATATGGTTTTTGTATA
Source organism: Doryteuthis pealeii (assembly GCA_023376005.1). NCBI lineage: Eukaryota > Metazoa > Mollusca > Cephalopoda > Myopsida > Loliginidae > Doryteuthis > Doryteuthis pealeii. The sequence goes on from CM042170.1 coordinate 53,414,120, forward strand.
TATATATATATATATATATATATGTCGGTATATAATATGTCTTGTGTATATATATAATTATATATATATATATGTCGGTATATATATATGCTTTAGTTAATATATATATGTTTGTCTATATATATATATATATATATATATATATATATGATATATTATATATATATTCAGCTGTAACATACATACCTATGTATGTATTTATCAGTTAAAATACTACTCCTTCCCTGCAGTGGCTGATTTGCTAAGTGGCTAAGATGGGCAAGATCAGTTGGGTTTCTATTCCAGCAGAGGTAGCTCTGCATATGTCTAGCCATACTGAGGAGACATGATACGTCAGAACACGGTGTCTGTTGGATGACAATATATATATATATATAATATATATATATATGATTGTCTTATGAGACAATAGAATAATCAGGATAGATTCGTGGAATCATCTCTCTGCCAATGGCAACAAATCCTTTGATATTCTCTTTCGTTATTTAAAACCAAACTTCCAAAATCGGAAGTCAACACTGTTTTAATTTACTGAAGTTCCCCTCCTCCTCGCGAATTTCCTCCAATGGACATTTTTTTCCATTACATTAGGTTTCACTTAGCTTTGTCTATCTCTGTCTTCCCCTTTTAGCCTGCATGCATAATATGGTTTTTCCATATATAGATCACTGAAAATTGCTGACACACGTGAATGGACAAATAGTTAGGTATTACTTACAACCGAGCATATCAATATGAACCAAAGCAAAAGACAGAAGGTTTCAGTAGCTTGAAATTTTGGAATAATGACAAAAAAAATCTGATTGAAGAATCTATATCCCCCCCCTCCCGGTTTAGTTGGTAGAGTGTCCGTCTAGGAACTACAAGGTTACTTGTTGAAATCAGCCCTCGCCAACCCAGCATATGTATGTATCTACCAACCCCTCCTTCACGAGCAGGATGTGACACAAGGTCCCAATTTCTTAAGCGGAGTTCAAACAGGTTTTGAATTCAGAGTTTCCTTCTTCTAGACCGGTTAGCCTACCAAGATTAAAGAGCCAGTCTGCCCTACTATTTACCCATAGCTGGAAAGGAGAGTTTAGGATTCATACCTTTCCCAAGGGTATTAGCGCTAAGTGAAATGCAATTACCACGTCCAGGATTTGAACTCGGCAACGGCGTCCATTTCCCATTACTTTCACCATTACACCAACCCAGCCATAGAGTAGCACAGGGATCTGTGTGGTAAAGTAAGGAGCTTATAGTAGGTGTGGCTGCTCCACCTAAAAATGCCAAAAAAATCGTCTATAGAGACTGAATCCTGGATAGCAGCAGTTAAACCTAAGTACGATAATAATTAGAAAGGGATAGGGAACACACACACAACACACACACACACAGGAAAGTTCTCTTGAAGAATAATCAAGCTAAAGTTCCAATTACCATCGAATGGTAAGACACAGCAACAAGCGGTTGTAATCAATACAATCCCGTCCTTGTTGCATTCCACTGAAGACTGACAGCAGATTTATAAAACTCCACAATATCATAGAAACCAAGCAGCCAGTCAGAACTCAGGGAATGGCAATCACCCAAATGCATGAATGGACTATTCTTGATTTTTCTATAAATACCAACTGTCTTTGGACACTGCCTTGAGTTTGTACTTAGCCCTAGTTGCTGCTTATTTCAAACCAACAGAGACTAACTGACTTCAAAATAACATGGGTACCTGTAGCAAGAAATAATCCTTGATTGATTTAAACAATCTCCTGACCCACTTAAATGGCAAATACCCAGCCATGTAGCTAGCCCTGTCTCTTGGTCCAGTAGAATTACACCTACTCGCACTTTCTACTGAGGAGTTAGACCCTTCCTAATAGGCGCCATCTGTTTGCAGGGCGTAGTGACCTGTAATGCACTTAAGGATGGAACCCTGGTGGCGAGACAGTCCTCATGACATGTAACACTCCACTATTGACCCTTACTTAGGCTAGTAATAGAAACAGTCAAGAGAGCCCCACCTTTGATCAGTCAGCTGGGTTACTATCAAGCCACTAGCAGCAATATCGATTGCCCAACACTATTAACCCTTATGGCAACCCCAAACACTTTATATTCATATAAGTGCTAGAGGACAGTCGGATAACGAAAGCCAGAACGTGAGAAGTCATTAGAATAGTCTCCTGGATTATGGAGAATGTGATTAAACTCTAACCTGACTGAGTACGTAGTAGTCCAAAATCTCTGGAGTCTAATCTGAGTAATGTGGAAAGGAAATCTCTCATTCTATCCATACTCCCTCAGCATTAACCTCTGACCAATAGGATGTGAGTGATACCGATTAGGGTGCCATTCAATATGGAGTAATAAGACATAAATAGTAAAAAACTGTCATAAAAAATTAGTTACACAAAAACTTTCTAAACTAAAACTATCACTTTATAAAAAACTAATGCAAACAACTTTACCCTATACTATATCCCTTCAAATCAATTTACCAATCCACTTAGCAACAAAATAACTGCAAACAACCAATGCCGTTGGAAAATACCCCGTGCATTGTCCAGGTTGCTCCCCTGTTTTCAGCCAGGTCGCAAGAAACTAAAATTCCCCCTCAAAGGCACTACGCCCCATGCAATGGTGGAGGAAGGGGAGATGTAGAATAAATCACACTAAAGTTCCAATTAGCAGTCGAACCTGGTAGACCAACTGCAACAAGAGTCATAACTTGAATTACAAAATCTAATTGTCGTGATATTACTGCAAATTACAGGGTATTTGTGAAGCCTCATAACATCATAAAAAAAAAAAACACTCAACAAAAAAGAAAGGTTTCCTCTAGAACCTAACCGCACGCCAACTCATGGACTGAATGGAATGGAACACCAAAAATACAGAATACACTATTCCTTGACCTCCAAAATCACCACCTATTTTAGGCGCACTGAGTGGTGCTTAGCCAGTTGCTGCTTGTTCAAACCAACAAGAATATACTGTAATAGGTCCTAATATATCAATAAAACAATCCTTGAAAAAAAGACCATAACAATAACATTGACATCCCATCACAACACTTATGCTTCTGGCATAAAAAATAACACATGGCATAGGTTGATATGCCATTAAGATCAATCAAGGAGTCTTGTTGAATACCTAGCCGTCTAGCCCAAGATGATTTCCTATCTACAAGGTAGTCTGCCCTACTATTTACCCATAGCTGGAGGGAGGGTGAGAAGAGGATAGATTCATGCCTCCCAAGAGTGCATATAGTTTAGTGGGAGAACACAGTGGAATAATAATTGGTATTTCTTCTAGAGTGGTTTTCCTATCTCAAGATATTCTGCACTACTATTACACCATAGCTGGAGGGAGGCGCGAGAAGAGATAGATTTGTGCCATTCCCGACTGGTGCTATTAGTGGTGTGGTGAAGTGCAAACATACTGTCTGTCATAGGCGTTCTTGAACCTACAGTCTATATCCCTCACACCACGCTCCATCTCCCAGTGTTAAACTCTTCAACCCTATCTATCACCTTATCTCCCTATCCTGTATAAGCGTCGACCTGCTCGTCTCTCTATATAAGCCTGTCTTGCGCCACAGCCGATATCGAGGTGCCCTGTCGGAGCAATACTGAGGCGTACCAGCCTGTAATGATTGCGTCCGCCTCTATTTATCTCAGATGTGATGCCTGAGTATACGATATGCCACGCTATCAGCGCCAATCACTTAGTGAACCAGTAAAAATTGACAAAACCGGCGAAGAAAGTCAGCTCTTCACTTATATACATATGGCATATAATAATACTAATTTAATTATATATATAATATATATATATACACACACACAATCTAATTATGTATTGGATGGTATCAAAGTATAGAGACCAAGACACCAATTATATAACTGTAATAAAAAATATAATACTAACTCATATAATATATTTATATATGCTGGATCGTATGTAGCTTCGTAGATGATGCTGTAGTGTGTATCACAACATTATTAAATATATTTTAGATTAGAGGCCAAAAATATAATAATTAGGAACTCGATCCTCATTATATGTTGCTGTCGTGTGTGTAAACAAAAAGAATATACAATATATATTGGATGATATATATTAGCGCTAATATAATTGTGTGTGTGTAATAGTATATCAGTACTTATATCAGGAATCAATAATTCAACTGATCGTAACCAAAGAAAAAATGATCAAAAACCATCAAAGAGAGAGAAGAGAGAGAGAGAGAGAGAGAGAGAGAGAGAGAGAGAGAAGAGAAATAAAGAATCGATAAAGAAACAAGACAATTCTAAAATTAAACTCCAAAAATCCGAGACAAACTAGCCAAGCAGTAAGCTCGACATATAAAAAATTGCTCGACGTTCAATAGAGAACAAAACCAGTCAGACAAATTAATTCAGCAATGTAGCATGAACATACAAAAGAATTTTGTCGTCTGTTTTTATTATAAAGCATTTCTTAGTCAGACACAAGGCCATCATTCAGGTGTGCTCACTTAATAGTGAACTCACTACAGTTCTAGTTGTTTGTCTGGTTTGTTTTGGTCAATTGATTGCATTTGTACGGTATGTCAAACCTTGTTGGGTTATTTTATGCCGATGATGTTTTTGCTTTATTCATTCTTAATGGGTACTCAATTTTTTTTTTTGTTTTGTTAATGGCATATCAATCTTTGTGCGGTACTTTAATGGCATTAGTCTCCGTTTGTAGGAAGAACAGTAGTGGTATTATTTAACCCATAATTTTTGCGTTCCTTTGTTTAATGGCATGTCAATTCGGTTATTTCCTAGTTGAGTAACATGTAATTACAGGGTGAGCCAGCAAAAAAAGAACCCAAATTATTTATTTTTTTCCCATTTAAACAATAACCCTAAACCCTAAACCCAAATCCAATTTATGGCGTTTGTTTCTGCCCGTCCTCCCTGTAATATCAGTTTACTCAGCGGGGTGGGGTAGGTTTAGGCGTTTTAGGATTAGGGTTGGGTTTAGGTTAGTTTAATGAGGAAAATAAATAAATAATTTGGGGTTCTGTTTTTTCTGGCGGTCACCTGTAATATTTATGTACTCAACTGGGTGGGGTAGGTTTAAGGTTAGGATTAGGCGGGGGTTTAGGTTAGTTTAATGAGCAAAATAAATAAATAATTTGGGTTTCTGTTTTTTCTGGTTTCACCCTGCTAATATTTATGTTACTCAACTGGGTGGGGTAGGTTTAAGGTTTAGGATTAGGGTTGGATTAGCGCGTTTAGTTAATGAGAAAAATAAATAAATAATTTTGGGTTCTATTTTTTCTGGGTCACCCTGTGATATCATGTTACTCATCTGGAAATAACCATAATTTGCGGATCGGTTTTTTTTTATTATTATTATCAATGGCAAGATTTTTTTCTGTCGTGTTGGTGAACCCAAAATCAGTATGCTAACTAACGAATCAGGAAAGTTTTGAAATAAAATGGTGTGTGTGTGTGTGTGTTGTGTATGTGTGTGATGTGGTATGTTGTGTGTGTGAGAGAGAGAGAAGAGAGAGACGAGAGAGAGAGAGAGAGAGAGAGAGAGTCTTCTTTCTTGAGTTTGGTTTAATTTATTTTGTTTAATGGACATATCAATCTTTGTGGGCTTATTTTAATGCATAAGTTCTCCTTGTGAAAACAGTAGTTGGGTATTATTTAAACCCATAATTTTGATCCTTTGTTTTAATGGCATATCAATCGTTGTGGCGTTATCAATGTCAATATCCTCCTTGTAGAAAGAGTAGGGTGGTCCTAACTAATTAATAAAGAAATTCATAAATTAAAGACAATCACACAATTTTCTTTAATTAATCAATTTCTTGATTAATTCATTACAATTAACCCTGATGATCCTTTTTTGGTGAAACTTAAGTGGGTTATCTAATCTATACCTTTCTACTAAATCCACTCTACTAATGTATTGAGCACTTCATATTCTTTATAACCCTGACTTATACAGTCAATATTTTTATCGATCATCGCTGTTGCGATTAACTCGATATTCTATTCCCTGGTTAGTCATCTTCTTTATCATATATATATATTTATATATATATATATATATATATACAAAACCCCTCTGCATGTGCAGGATGCGACACAAGGTCAATTTCTTAAGCAGAGTTTAAGAAGTTTGAATTCAGAATTTTCCTTCTCCTAGACAGGTTACCTAGCCAAGGTTAAAGAGCCCAGTCTGTCCTACTATTTACCCATAGCTGGTTGGGAGAATAGTAGGATGCATACCTTTCCCAAGGGTATTAGCGCTATGTGAAATGCAAACAGTCTCGTACAAGATTTGAACTCACATGACGATTTCATTTCCCACGACTCTAACCATTACACCACGCACCTCCAATATATATATATATATATAATATAATATATCATATATATATATATATAGTTAAGAGTAAGGAAATATGTATTAGATAAAAGGGTATGAAACACACAATGTTGTTAAAATTAATATATTTTTATATCATTCGAAACACGCAGCGAATGAACAAAGACGAAGCGATCGCATGGCTACATGCTTTTTGGGAAAAACAATGTTTCCGATTTGAATTTAAAATTATTTTCGCTTCTCTCTCGGTGAGTTCCAGATTAAACATTACATCTAAAAACGGACCTAATTATCATTTAATACCTGATGATGATTTTTTATAAATAGAAAATAGCAATGAAAAAGGATATAAAATATATTCAATTATAACAACATTGTGTGTTTTTCATACCCTTTTTCTATCTATCTATCTATATCTATCTATCTATCTATATATATTATATATTATATATTATTATATATATATAGAGAGAGAGAGAGAGAGAGAGAGAAGAAAGCAAAAGAAGAGGGAGTACTATATTTGCGTGGGGTATGGCAGTAGAGGTTGAACCTTTTCACCAATAACTGGTTCTGATTGAATATCTCCATGTAGAAAATATTGTACTTGTTCACATTCGTTGAAGGTCGTTTGAACAATTACAAAGATCAAACAATTGGATGTGATCATAAACAAGAATTCTTCTTTTTTCTTTTTATCTCTCATGTCAATGAAATGTTTTTATGTGCCACGCCCACCCACCCCCGCCACAGGTTAACACCCACCCACCCCCCCTGCCAGGTTGTGAAGAGATAATTATTGAGCGAGTGACAATTCTATGAATTCAAGAAAGAACTACAATTCTGTCAGTGAAGAGGAGTGACGTCACTGATTGGTTGACCAGGTTAGGAAAGAAAAAAACTCAATTGAGAGAGGAACTTCTTCTGTTGTCCAGTGAAAGAAGGAAGGGGGGAAGGAAGAGGAGAAGAAGAGAAGGAGGAAGACGAGGTGAAGGAGAAGGAGAATAAATAGAGAAGAAGAAGGAAGAAGAAGAAGAAGGAAGAATAGAAGAAGAAGAAGAAGGAAGAAGAAGAAGAAGAAGAAGGAATAAGAGGAGAAGAAGAAGAAGAAGAAGAAGGAATAAGAGGAGAAGAAGAAGAAGAAGAAGAAGAAGAAGGAATAAGAGAAGAAGAAGAAGAAGAGGAAAAAGAGGTGAAGAAGAAGAATAAATAAAGAAGAAGAAGGAAGAGGAGAAGAAGAGAAAGAGGAGATGACAAAGGAGAAGAAGAAAGAGAAAATGAAAAAAGGAGAAAGAGGAGATGGAAGAAAAAGAAGAGAAAGAGGAGATGGAGAAAAGAAGAGAAGAGGAGATGAAGAAGAAGAAGAAGAAAGACGAGGTGAAGAAGAAGAATAATAAATAGAGAATAAGAAGAAGAAGAAGGAAGAAGAGGAAAAAAGAGGTGAAGAAGAAGAAGGAGAAATACAAGGTGAAGAAGAAGAATAAATAGAGAAGAAGAAGGAAGAGGAGATGACGAAGAAGGAGAAGAAGAAAGAGGAAATGAAAAAGGAGAAAGAGGAGATGAAGAAAAAGAAGAGAAAGAGGAGGTGAAGAAGAAGAAGAAGAAAGACGAGGGGAAGAAGAAGGAGAAAGACGAGGTGAAGAAGGAGAAGAAGAAGAAGAAAAAGAAGAGATAAAGAAGAAGCAGAAGAAGAAAGACAAGGTGAAGAAGAAGTAGAAAGACAAGGTGAAAAAGAAGAAGAAGAAAGACAATGTGAAAAAGAAGAAGAAGAAGAAAAAGAAGACAAGAAGAGATAAAGAAGAAGCAGAAGGAGAAAGCAAGGTTAAAAAGAAGGAAGAAGAAAGACAAGAAGAAGAGGAAGAAGAAAAAGAAAAAGAAAGACAAGGGTAAAAAAGAAGAAAAAAAAGATGCCTATAATTCATACCCCCCCCCCCCCCCCAATGATTGCACCCTTTTTTAGGGACAGTAAGGCCCTCTCCACCAATAAAACAATTATGGTCTCTAATTATGTATTGTACAAAACTCATCTTCACAATCCTTTTGAATAGACAAGTAATAGAGACTTATTTTCTAGTCTCTGGGGGGAAAATTCTGTGCCAAAGAAATCTGCTGTATTTGTCTTTAATGAATCAACCATTGTATAATATGAAGTATCATATTGCTAATGTCTGGTATACAAAGGATGCAGAGTATCATTCTCAGTCAGGGCACCTGGTTGTTATGCTGCATTTGACACGCCTGTACACCGATAGATAAAGAGTTAAAAACATAAGGCTTTATTGTTATCAACAGTTTTCCACACAGAAAAAAAACTATAGCTTGGCCTGTTTCATTCATAAGCTGTTACCTTGCCATTTGTTTCATTTTTGACCAAGTATCCAATAGGCACCCCAATCATCAAATTAATGAAAGGTTCACATTTTAATTATGTACAAAATTTTATATGTTCATGATTTCTATATAAATTTATTATTCAGAATATAACTTAAGTTTCATAAGATATTGGACCAAGTATCCAATAGGCACCCCAAATCATCAACTTAATGAAAGGTTCATATTATAGTAAAATACAGCTTCAAACTCGGCACTTTTATGACACACCTTGTATTCTGAAAAAAATTAACGTTCTATTTATTGTTCATTTCTATCTTGGTAAATACAGCTTCAATCTTGATACTTTTATGACTCACCTTGTGTATATATATATGTATATATATATATATATATATATATATATTATATTATTGGTTTGTAGGTTGATTTTGAAGGCTATCACAATGCAGGTGTAAAGAAAAAATATAATAAGGTAACAATGGTGTTGTTTGTTAACCTGTAATTTATTCTTGATATTTCGAGATAAAATCTCTTTTTCAGAAGGATGCCATAACAAGACGACAACTACTTCAGTTCCAGTGTTCTTCTGAAAAAAAGATTTTATCTCGAAATATCAAGAATTAAATTACAGGTTACAAACACACCATTGTTACCTTATTATATTTTTTCTTTACACTCCGGCATTGTGATAGCCTTCAAAATCAACTCCAAACCAATATATACACAATGCTTCAAGCAAATTATAAAACTCTCTTATATATATATATATATATATATATATATTATATATATTATATTACATATATATATAATAGTATAATATACATATATTATATATATATATATATATATATACAATGGACTCTTCCCGGTCGATCTTGACGTAATGAAGGTTCATACACACAATGAACTCCCACACAGGGGATTTGTTTATAGTGGTGAAGGCTTGTGTTGGACCATCCACACCTTTTTGCACAGTTGTAGGAAAGAATTGGTGCATCAAGGGTTGCCACAAACCCAATCAACGACTGACCTCAGGGAATTTTGAATTCAGGTTTATCCCTCTCCTAGACTGGTTACCTACCCAAGGCTGAAGGGCCCAGTCTGCCCTACTATTTAACCCATAGCTGGAGGAAGAATATATGGATTCATACCTTTCCCAAGGGTATTCGTGCTATGTGAAATACCAACAGCTTCGTCTAGGAATTGAACTCGAATCGACGAGCCCATTTCCCATGACTCTAACCACTAGCCCACGCGCCTCCATTATATATATATATATATATATATATATATATAATATATATATATATATCACTGTATGTATCTGTATGCGTGTATATATGAGAGAGAGACACACAAAGGAGGCACACCACATTTCTGTGAATGCTGGTGTACACACAAGAGAGAGGACACAGTTTAGCTGTGTGTGTATTTACAAGTACACATTTTCCGCCATGTACACAGTAATTGTATGTGTGGTGTGGTCTAAATAGCTCCCTCCACACACAAAGGAGTCGCACTCACGCATTTCTGTGTCTGCTGGTGTTTTTGTTCTTGGGTCTTCTGTTAAGTGTCAATCATATTGGACGGCCGTCAAAAGCAGATCTGAAACCAATTCCGTTTCCCCTCGATCTGTGTTCTTTGAAATCCGGCCAAAAATCAGACGGCGCTGTTTTTCTTTCTCTTAGGGGAATAACAACAACCACAACAACAGTAACTACAGCAGCAGAAACAGCAGCAGCAGCCGGCCTGGAACTCTTGTGCTTTTGAGGTGAGAAAGTCAAAATAAGGTCAATAGTGAAAATCAACACGCTCAAGAAAGCCGATAAGCCGATGCCAGACAGAGAGAGAGGGAGAGGGAGAGAGAAGAGAGAGGAGAGAGAGAGAGAAAGAGACACCAAAGAGATAGAGAGAGAGAGAGAGAGAGAAAGAGACAGACAGAGAGAGAGAGAGAGAAAAGAGACAGAAGAAAGAAGAGAGAGAGGAGAGAGAGAAGAGAAGAGAGAGAGAGAGAGAGAGAAAGAGAGACAGAGAGAGAGAGATAGAGAGAGAAAGAAAAGAGAAAGAGAAGAGACAGAGAGAGAGAGAAAGAAAGACAGAGAGAGAGAGAGGAAAGAAAGAGGACAGAGGAGAGAGAAAGAAAGAGACAGAGAGAGAAAGAGAGAGACAGAAATACAGAGAAAGAAAGAGAGATAGAGAGAGAAAGAGAAAGAAAAAGAGAGAGAGAGAGAGAGGGGTGGTTCAGTAGAAGCAAAAAGCAATGTTGTGTAAAATAAAAGATTTTGTGAATTACAAAAACACACAAAACCATTTCTGACAATTTTTTTTGAAAGTGTTAATTTCCTATTTGAATTTTGACAAAAGTTTTCTTAAAGGAAAAAAGAAAAAGAAAATGCACAAGTTTTGGTTTTTATTATTTAGATATTTCATATTTATAATATTATAATCAACATTAGTAAAATGCAACATCTATTCAAATACATATAATATAATTATTATATATATATATATATATATAATATTATATATATATATATATATATGTATTATAGTGTGTACTGAAATTAACAGAAATTGCACCACCTGACTATTACATTTAGAATTAGTCCTGAAATTGAGACAACGCAACCGGAAAATGCAATTGTGAACTATACATACTAGTTGAAGACCTGTCATACGGGAGGGTCTTTAAATTACACAAATTATTTTAATGTAAAACTGACCCCACATATCTGCCCTTGTTACAGTAGCAATAAAAACGACCATTACACTGAACAATGGTTTTTAAAGACTAGAGAATAAACTAGATGGGAGCTGCACAAGAATGCTGCGTGTGATCCTGAACAAGATGTGGAAACAACACCCCACGAGAAAACAGCTGTACAGCCACCTGCCACCTATCACCCAAAGCATCCGAGTAAGACGGACAAGACACACGACTGGCAAAGACATACATTGATCAGCTCTGTGCGGATGCAGGATGCTGCATAGAGGACCTCCCGAGAATGATGAACGATAGGGACAGATGGAGGGAGATTGTCATGGATATCCGTGCCAACATCGCGACATTGATGATGATGATGATGATGATATATAATATATTATAGTGTGTACAGAAATAACCTACTCGAGTTTCACCATAAGGATCTTCAGGGTTAAATCAACTGAATTAATCAAGATATTGATTAATCACAACTAACTGCAGGAGTTAATCAACATCTTGATTAATTCAGTGGATTTAACCCTGAAGATCCTTATGGTGAAACTCGAGTAGGTTATTTCTGTACATCTCTGTGTATATATATATATATATATATATATATAATATATATGTCATCCACACACATGTTTCGAAGTTTACTTCTCATCAGTGCGGCTCGACTTTTTAACAGCTACCTCTAGCTGGGATTGAAACTCAACAGAATTTTTGTCTGCCAAGTTCCTTACCCTTGCGGCTTCAGCGGCTGTCAGTCTAGGGTGGACAATTAATTGCTACATACTTTATGGGGGTATGTTTTTACAATCACCAGAGAACTCAAATCTGTAAACAGACGAGTAACGGCTTATGCCAAATGGTGAGGTTTCAGTTAATGTCCCCCCACAGTGCTCAACAGTGGGAAGCATATATATATATATATATATATATTATAGTGTGTACAGAAATGACCGACTCGAGTTTCACCATAAGGATCTTCAGGGTTAAATCCACTGAATTAATCAAGATATTGATTAGTCACAACTAACTGCAGGAGTTAATCAACATCTTGATCAATTCAGTGGATTTAACACTGAAGATCCTTATGGTGAACCTCGAGTAGGTTATTTCTGTACACACTATAATAATAAATCTGTTCTACTTATGCTCTACGTATTGAGCACTTTATATTTGTTATAACGCTGACTTATCCGAGTAACACTTGTACCAACCAAATATTGAGACAAACCTAATATTTTTACCGGTAAATCATTCCTTTATATATATATATATATATTATATATATATATATATATAGTATTAAGGTATATATAGAAATAACCTATTCAAGTTTCACCATAAAGGATCTTCAGGGTTAATTGCAATGAAATTAATCAAGATATTGATTAATTACAGGCAATTGTGAATTGTGGAAGTGATTAATGCAAATATGACCGTTGAAAATAATTTTGTTAGGCATCTCTTTATAATATATATATATATATATATATATATATATATGAAAATGGTGACTTACCGTGACATTGGCTTCAATGGTTAGTTGATACAAGTTTCACAATGATAAGACTGCGATATAACAAATATAAAGTGCTCCATACGTAAGTAGAGCGGATTTATTATTATAATGGTATACACAGGAATAACCTACCCGAGTTTCACCATAAGGATCTTCAGGGTTAAATCCACTGAATTAATCAATTAATTCAGTGGATTTAACCCTGAAGATACTTATGGTGAAACTCGAGTAGGTTATTCTTGTGTATACCATTATAATATATATATATATATATATATATATATGAAAAAATGAGTTTGAAAAAAATTGAGTTTAAAAGGAAGACAGTTGAGCAACCACTCATCATCATCATCAAGTCACTCTGTTGGTACGGATATCCATGACAATCTCTCTCCATCCGTCCCTATCGCTCATCATTTTTGGGAGGTCCTCTGTGCAGCATCCTGTATCCGCGCAGAGCTGATCAATGTACGTCTTTGCTGGTCGGCCCACACTTTGGCGTGCCCATGTGCTAGCTTCCACAGGAGGACGTCGCTTATGAGTTCGTCCTTGTTTCTCCAGCAGTGTCCCGCATGCCTTGAATAAAACAAAGCATGTTTAGCATAAAATAACCCACCAAGGGTTGACATGCCATAGAATTCAACCAACCCGCCAAGCAAATTTCAGGTTGGGGTTGGGAGAGAGGATTTTGGAAAGGCTTCCACAGGAGGATGTTGCTTATGAGTTCGTCCTTGTTTCTCCAGCAGTGTCCCGCATGCCTTGAATAAAACAAAGCATCTTTAGCATAAAATAACCCACTAAGGGTTGACATGCCGTAAAATCCAACCAACCCGCCAAGCAAATTTTAGGTTGGGGTTGGGAGAGAGGATTTTGGAAAGGCTTCCACAGGAGGACGTTGCTTATGAGTTCGTCCTTGCTTCTCCAGCAGTGTCCCGCATGCCTTGAATAAAACAAAGCATGTTTAGCATAAAATAACCCACCAAGGGTTGACATGCCGTAAAATACAACCAACCCGCCAAGCAAATTTTAGGTTGGCGTTGAGGGAGAGAATTTTTGGAAAGTCTGCCAATTGATACCGCTCGATTCTGTTGTAACCAAAATGCATTGTTTTGAGTTGGCTAAATCTAGCCGTACATCTGGAAACATTTAAGATAATGATGCTACTTTGTCAGGCGAAGATCTAAAGCAGTCGTTCCTAAAGTTTGGGGGTGTGGGGACGAGCGGTGGAGCAACCAAGCCCCTTGGCTCCCCACCCCCCATCCCTCAACCCTACTTTCACACATACACAATAAACACCCAGCTTCTTTTTTCTCTTGATATTTTGGTCGACTGAAAATTTAAACCGTCTAATCTAATCTATGTGTTCCCAGTGATGCCTTACGCACAACTTTGGCCCTTGCAGGCATAAAAATGCGATGATCACCGGTCCGTGTGGCGGCTCCTTTCTGATTTAGTGTGTGTCCTGTCCAGACGTTATCACAAACATACAAACAAACATTTGAACTTTGGATCACGAAAAATAAATCTTTCATCTAGTTAATTTGTGATGCCTTACATGGTGTAACAATTAGGGAACTAGGTGAAAAAAAACAAAAATATTGTTAGTGATGTTGATCCTCACTGGGTGCTTTATACTTGTGACCTTTTTATAAGCTATGGTAAGCTCAGTAAATGATGAGTCCTTATTTATTCTTAGGGTAGCTCACTTGATTTAATGGTTAGGGAATGTTGTGAGAAAACCATTGTTTGTGATGTTGATCCTCACCGGGTGCCCTATACTTCTGAGATTTTTATAAGTTATAGTAAGCTCAGTAAATGATTAGTCCTTATTTATTCTTAGTGTGGCTTACATAATGTAATGGTTAGGGAACTTGGTGAGAAAACCATTGTTAATGATGTTGATCCTCACCGAGTGCCCTATACTTGTGACCTTTTTATAAGCTATGGTAAGTTCAATAAATGATTAGTCCTTATTCATTTTTAGCGTGCCACACATGGTGTAATGGTTAGGGAACTTGGTGAGAAAACCATTGTTAATGATGTTAATCCTCACAGGGTGCCCTATACTTCTGGTCTTTTTAAACCTAAACTAAAATAAGTTCAGCAAATGATGACTCCTTATTGTTACAATGCCTCACATGGTGTAATGGTTAGGAAACTAGGAGAGAAAACTATTGTTTGTGATGTTGATTCTCACTGGGTGCCCTATATTTATAGTCTTTTTCTAAGCTAACCTAAGCTCAATAGATGAAAATTCTTTTCTAATCAATCAAAATCAGTCTTCCCTTGATTCCATCAGATTATCAACTCTCTGGCTCCATCAAAAAACATTTTTCCAGGAAGAGGTCGGATGATAGTGTTGATGAAGAGTACCTGTAACAGTTTGATGCTGTTCTTTGCAGAGAATATATATGCACTCACCACCCTGTCGGCTGGGGCATTAGAATGCACCAACTACACCTCTGCAGATGGGTAAGACTCCCCCAATGGGGCTACCTGTTGCCTGTGGGTGGCAACCTGTGATGCTTAAGGATAGAACCCAAGTGCTTGAGCAGTCCATGACTTGCAATATTCCACTTTGGTCCTTACTTGGGTTAGACGGGCAGTCGGAGAGACCACCTCCAATCAATCGGCTTGTCACGTCAAGCCCTAGCACCTATATGATTTTCCCACCTCTTTTCTAGTCAATGCCCTTATGGCAAGCCCCAACCCTTTTTATCATATGGGTGCTAGAAGGCAGTGGTTGAGGGTCCACTCTGACCCGGAGTGGTAATATCTATTAGGGTCCCATCTATGGGTTAAATAAAAAAATGTGTTTATAAAAAACATTGAGTATCCATTAAGACTGACTTTATTTCCAAACTTTATCGGCATTAAATGACCCACTGAGGTTGATATGCCATAAAATAAAACAAACCAAACAAATATATGCACTCATGTGCTAATGGAATGATTGTATCTATTTCATTGTAAACTATGTGGATAAGTAGAATACTAGTGCCGGTAACATACACACTACTTTATTTTTATAGTAATAAAAATGTCACCTTCTGCAAGGGAGGGTATTTATGCACTTGTATATCAATGGAACATGTATATTAATCTTGATAGCGACTATATGAAAAAGTAACATAGTAGTTCTGGTAACATATACACAATGTTTTATTTTTATAATGATAAACATGTTGGATAAGGAAATGTTGGTATCTTATTTTTTGGTCAGCTCTCGTAGTCTCCAAAAATTGTTCTTTTGAATAATTTATCAAGCACTGTTGACTTCATGTCCATGCTACCCTTACTTAGATGTATTTGAAGTATTTAAATTAGTCCTCAAATTATCAAACAGAATAATTGAAAAATACAAGGGTTGTCTGAAAAGGAACATAGTAGTTCTGGTAACATATACACAATGTTTTATTTGTATAGTAATAAATATGTCACCTTCTGCAAGGGAGGGTTTTTTATGCACTTATATATCAATGGAACAAGTGTATTAATCTTGATAGCAACTATATATGAAAAAGTAACATAGTAGTTCTGGTAACATACACACAATGTTTTATTAGTATGATAGTAAATATGTTTGATTAGTAAATGTTTGTACCCTACTTTTTGGACATCTGTGCATACAATTTGGCATTTCCCTAAGTGTTTGTTTATATTTTTTCAGATTTAATTTGGTTATTTTCATTTATGTTTTTGTTATTTGTGTTTGAGATGTTTTACCCTTCACCATAAAAATCTTGGCAAAGGTGGAATATTTTGGCCATTCAAATTGGTTAATTTTATTAGAATGTATTTCTTTTGTTACACCGTGTTCAGTTTGATGAACACATTTTGTTTTTTGTTTACTTCAAACTATGGAAGCCCACATGCACAATATTTACTTATTCTTTTCAAAAGGACCTAAAACTTGGGTGTTAATTTCTTTTTCTTAAACAAAGGGATTTTTAAATTTTATCAAAAATTTATTTTACAAATATCAGCCATAATCCTAACCTAAACATCACGTGAGTACTTCCAAACTTGATTGCTACTCGGTGGGATCTAATTACACTGATTGCATCCTCTGCACAGGTGTAAAACCCCTTAAAAAAAAGAGGTGTGCTGGGTATGACACTAAATTGTATCTAACAGTGAGGCTCAAGGTGTGGAGATCTTAGGAGTGTTGAGTCACCTCTTCATTGCCATTACTCCCAGGTCCACTCTGACATAGACTGGTAATACCTGTTAGAGTCTTATTTCAGGTCAAATAAATATATTTGAAAATTATTAGTATTGGATACTCTCCAGATTAAAAGTGTGGTACGGTTAAGCCAAATTGTGTGTAAACCAATGAATATTATTATTAGATTGGAATAGTTACTTGAAACCATACAATTACATGCAAATTATTTGTCTTAAGAAGAATATTTACTTGAAAATATAATTGTCTACAGATAATGATTATTATTAGTTAATTTTTTAAAAAATACTTAGGCATTAAATAACCCAACAAGGGTTGATATGCCATAAAACCACCAAACCCAAACTTGATTGATATTATTCCAGTAGTTGTGTGACAAAAAAAATGCATTATAATGAATCAATTTTGACATTGTTGAAAATGCAACCATTGTCAAGTAGTTTTGTTTTTTTTTTCACTTTTAATTTAAAAAAAAAAATCCTATTCCACATTTAAGTTAAATTTGCTATTTAAGTTTAGAATATTTGTATAAATTAAATTTCAGGTCAAATAAATATATTTGAAAATTATTAGTATTGGTTAATTTTATCAGAATGTATTTTTTTGTTACACCGTGTTCAGTTTGATGAACACATTTTGTTTTTTGTTTAATTCAAACTATGGAAGCCCACATGCACAATATTTACTTATTCTTTTCAAAAGGACCTAAAACTTGGGTATTATTTTATAGAATGCATTTTTTTGTTACCCTTTAACCTTGGTTAGGCAACCAGTTAAGAAGGAAAACGGAATTCAAATTCTGCTTATGAAATTGACCTTGTGTTGTATCCTACTCATGCAGAGTGATTGGTGTATGTGTGTGTGTGGTGTGTGTATATATATATATATATATAATATATATATATATATATATATACCGCTGATGAGACTTAATAAGTCGAACAGTCTGTACGGTATTCTACACACCGAGCCATTCTTTGCTGGGATTACACTTGTCAAGTTCATTTTCTATAAGAAAAAGTATCAAATTTATGTGATACATGCGTGTAAGTGCCCTTCAAGTAAAATTTAATATAATATATATATATATATATATATATATATATATATATGAAGTAGACAAACAATTTGTTTGAGATGGCGATAGCCGACAATCTTTAGGAGATTATGTGCTTAATTAAAGTCATACCTAATTTGTAAATTAATTAGTTATAATTAAATGAATTAGGCACTGCATATTGTTTATGCCTTACATTTAAACTGATATGCATGCCTAATTCATTTAATTATAACTAATTAATTTACAAATTAGGTATGACTTTAATTAAGCACAATCTCCTAAAAAAAATATATATAATATATATATTATATATATATAATATATATAATAACACACACACACACACACACACTGAAGGGCCCGTTAGAATGCACTGACTGCACTGCTGCAGAGGGGTAAGACATCCCCCAAAAATGGGCCACCTGTTGGCCGTGGGTGGCGACCCATGATGCTTAAGGACGGAATCTTGGTGGATGAGCTGTCCATGACCTGCAACAACCCACGATGTCTGAGAGTCTACATGTCCTGGGAATGACGTTAAACTCTATCTGATGGTGAGGTTCCAGTTTTGGAGGGTTGGGGAATGTGGAGCACCCCTTCATCACCATTGCTCCCTGGTCCACTCTGATCCGAAGTGGTAGTACCTTTTAGGGTCCCATCTATGGGTTAAAATAGAAAAATATATTTATAAAAAAAATTGAGTATCCATCAAAAATGAATTTATTTCAAAAGTTTATCGGCATTAAATGACCCACTGCGGTTGATATGCCATAAAACAAACCAAACCAAACCAAACACACTGAAGGAACAAATGAATTAATCTTGATAGCAACTAAGTGGAAAAAGTATCATAGTAGTTCTGGTAACATACACACAATGTTTTATTTATAGAATGATAAACATGTTGGATTAATCAATTTTTCTATGTTTCTTTTCAGACACCCCTTTGTGGTTGAGGTTTTATCATATAGATTTTATAATTATGTTTTTGACACTCCTCCTTCTCCCCTCCCTCCTCCTCCTCCTCCTCCTCCTCCTGCAATTTTACTGCCTCTTTGGATCTTTCCACCACCCTCCTCAAAATAACGGGAGTTGGGGGGTTGGAAGAGCCATCCAATTTTAGAATCATTGATCTCCGGCTGAGAAAAGGTAATGAGATGGATATAATAACTGCGGTCTAGTTTAATGTCTTGTGGATGGGAAAAGATGCCAGGTCCCCACGTTTAGAGAGACGGGAGCATTTTTCATTTTTGGAAAGGAGGTTTTGGGGATTGTCTTCTCTTGGATCTGGAAGAGTTATCTTCCCCCTGGGTTCCCGTTTTGACCATCAGGGGTCTGTTGTATTTAAGCGCCTGATTCAAACACTCTCTTTTCTCCTTCTTCTCGGACTGGACGAGATGGGTTAGACATTTGTGTCTACACCTCACCCTTGTAGGGGTCTCTATCCCCCATATATGTATTTTATATGTACATTTAGGTATCTCTTTTATACCTAAATATTGTATTTCCATTCATGAATGTGTCCTTTTATTATATCTTACTAGCAAATATATGCACCCTCCGGGTGCAAGTATTTAAGTTTTAATATAATAAAATATCATATTAAATTAGAACGGCTAATGAAACTGAATAAGAATACGGATAAAAAGATTTGGAACAGAGGGGGTATGATTGAAAAATAGAACAACTTTGAAACTAACTCTTCCATCATTTTCTGTTACTCCCGTCTTTCATTGGTAAATTTTCCTAATTCAACTATTTAGTTAAAATAGGAAGTAAAGATTAATATTACAGTTATTTCTTCTTGTTAATGGATTTCTTTTAAGATTTATCCCCAAGATTTTCGCTCATATTCAATAAGATAAAACCAAACAATTAGAAATCAATAATACTAAGCATATATTTATTGAAATCAAATTTTTAAGATCAATATGCAAATTAGCCTTCCCATTCACACTGAAAACCGCTATTTTGTTGTATATATAAATACAATTGTATGTTATTAGTATGTAGATATGGTCAACAGTGTAAGTAATGTAAAACAATTTTATTAATAATTGAGGTTTAAATAAAAATAAAATCATGGAGAATGTGATGTAAATAACAAAGGAATTGTGACTTGTTTAGTAATATAGTTTCGGTTACAGACAGACAAACCCACAATCTCCATTATAATAAGATTTGTATTCTCTACTATGTATCTTGTATTTCATGTTATATATTATTCCATGTGCCTATAATAAAGTCCATCTTGTTATATGTTTAACACGCTTGTCAGAGTTTGTTCGTTTCAACAAATTATACCAAATATTATAACCTTGAATCTTACAGGGCATCCGACGAGGATCCAACTCACGATTCAGTAATAATGGATCCGCGGGACTAACTTTTAAAAAAAATCCCCCTCTACCCTGGCGATGCCGGGTAGCCGCTTCTAGTTGTTTATAAATGGCATTTTCTTTTTCAAGTTTCTTCACATTATTCACAATTAATTGAGCGTACTTTTCTTTAAAAATATTATGTAAACCTTTATTTGTTTGTGATTTATAAGACACATTGCAGGATTTTAAATGCATTGATAACATGGGCTGTTTTGAGGCAGGGGTCTGTAGTATTTAAGTCAAACTCTCTCTCTCTCTCTCTCTCTCTCTCTCTCTCTTCTCTCTTCTTGGGCTGAACAACATGGGTTAGACATTTGTGTCTACACCCCACCCTCGTGTAGCCTCTAGTCCCCACGTACGGACTAGTCAGTAAGTGACTTCAACCCTCTGGACATTCCATAACCTCTTCTATATTTTATATGTACATGCACGTAACTATTGAATGTGTCTTTTTTTTATATCTTATTTGTATTATCTACTATGTATCTTGTATTTCATGTTATGTTATTCCATGTGTCTATAATAAAGTCCATCTTGTTATATGTTTAACACCCTTGTTGGAGTTTGTTCGTTTTAACAAGTTATACCAAATATTATAACATTGAATCTTACAGAGGAAAGACGAGGGGGAGAGGAGGGGGGTAGAACTCTCAAAGTAGTTTTGGCTAACGCGAAAAGAACCCCTTTTTGTTTGAATTCAGAGTTTTCATTCTCTTAGACTGGTTGCCATACCAAGATTAAAGTGCCCAGTCTGCCCTATTATTGTCTGGGTTTTTTGTTGTGTGTGTCAGGAGGAGGAAGAGGAGGAGTAGAAGGAGGAGCTCTCAAGGGGCCCTGTCTGCCCTACTATTTACCCATCACTGGAGTAAGTGAATCAAGCTCGTGAATCCAATTCTATATTATTTATCTGGGTTTATTTTTTTGGTTAGGAGGAAAGAGGGGGAGGAGGAGGTGCTCTCAAAGTAATCTATCCTATCTATCTATATACATATATAAAGGGCAGTTGTGTGAATCTGTATGTCTGGAGGAAACTTCGAAAATAAAACAATTTACGACAAAGTAAATATATATACACATTAAATATCACCAGGGCTTGGTTTTTGAGCAAAAATAATAGAGATTTGATTTATATTTGTGAAGATAATCAAAAAATAAAATTTAAATGATAACAGCATGGTTTTTTTTTCATTTAATATTTTAGATAGTTGACATTAACATTTTTTTCAGAGTAGCTGGATTTAAAGGTCTATTTTTTACATAAGGATTTAAATTTCAGTAATAATGGATCTGCAGGACTAACTTTTTTTAAAAATTCCCTCAGGCGATGCCGGGTAGCTGCTTCTAATTTTGACTAATGGGGATTTTTTTTTTCATTTAATATTTTAGATAGTAGACATTAACATTTCTTTTCAGAGTAGCTGGATCAATGCAAGGTCTATTTTTTTACATAGGGATTTAAATGGGGCATCCCATGAGAATTTTACGACTTGTTCAAGACTGCACGCAACATTCTTGTGCAGCTCCCATCTAGCTTATTCTCAAGGCGCTTTGTTAGGGTCCAAGTGGTGCAGCCATATAGCAGTACTGATATAACCACAGCCTGGAAGAATTGTCGCTTTAACTTGTCAGTGAGATCAGATTTCCATATGACATAATTTGTTTGTGGCTGACCATGCCTTTCCTATTTGTGTATTAACATCGCTTTCTGTGGATGAGATATTACTACCTTAGTATGTGAATTGTTCTACTAGCTTAAGAGGCTTATTGTCAAGTGTGGAGATGTCTTCTTTCTTTTTGAAACTATTTATATTATTTAGAACAATTCTAATTTGTATTTCCTAGTTAACAGCTGTTCATGATGATATTATGCTTCTATTCCAACTTATCCAACGATCTGTCTTCAAGTTATTTTAACTTATTATTATTTTCCGAAGCTTCAACTTGTCTGAGGCATCTGATGTATGTGAAACTCTTCTTGTAATTCTTGTCTCATCTGTGTCTAACAAGAGTCCCCACTCCGCAGCTGGTGATCCTATTTCCATAAAATGCATATTCAACATATGGCGGCCGATATGAATCATAAAAAGTTTTGAATCTAATTATATTAAAAAAAGGAGGGGGATACTGGTGACATATTGATATTTACTGAGCTTAGTCTGGTACAAGGCCACAAATAGGGAGTAGTCAGTGATAATTGAAGTTCCCTGCAGCTGTCCGTCATGTTGTCCGTGGGTGGTGACCCGTGATGCTTAAAGACGGAACCCTGGTGACTGAGCAGTCCATGGCATGCAACAGTCCACTTTGGGATTGACAGGCGGTCAGATAGGTTCCCTCCAACTCTAGAACTCTGGGGAATGAGGAGTGTCCCTTCATGACCATTACTCCCAGGTCCACCCTGACTGGAGTTGTAGTACCTGTTAGGGTTCCCATTTATGGATTAAATAGATAAAAAAATGAGTTTTAAAAATGTGTTTAAAAAAATTATTTTCAATACCCATCAAGAATGAATAAAACAAAATTTCTTCAGCATAAAATAACCCACCAAGAGTTGACATGCCATAAAATCCAAGCAAATAACCAACAACAGTAATAGTCTGTGAGAATATCTAATTAACCATTGTTCCATGGTGAGGCTCCCTTTTTATTGATATTTACTAAGCTTAGCCTAATACAGCACAAGACTATATGTATGTAGCACACAGTGAGGATCAAACTCACTACAGGTGGAATGGTTTGTGAGACTCGCTTGCTAACTGTTGTCTCATGGTGAGGCTCCTTTCTTTATTGATATTTATTAAGCTTAGCCTAGCATAGTCGGCTGGGGTGTTAGAATGCACCGACTGCACCCCTGCAGAGCGGTAAGACTCCTCCAAATGGGGACACCTGTTGGTCATGGGTGGTGACCCGTGATGCCTAAGGACGGAGTCTTGGTGGATCAGCAGTCCATGACCTGCAACACTCTACTTAGACCTAAGGCTAGACGGGCGGTCAGAGAGGCCCCCTCTGATCAAGCCCCAACCCTTTTTATCATATGGGTGCTAGAAGGCGGTGGCTGAGGGTCTACATGTCCTGGGGATGACATTAAACTATCTGATTGGGGAATGTGGAGCACCCCTTCATCACTGGTCCAATCTGACCCAGAGTGGTAGTACCTGATAGGGTCCCATCTATGGGTTAAATAGTTCAAAGAAAAAAAAAAAAAAAAAAACTTTGACTCTACTTCATTGTCTCTTGTAGACGGAAGGCTGCCAACGAACCAACGAACCAACCAACCACTTAAGCAGCAGCAGGTACTGTAAGCAACCTGAGTCCTTTGTTTATCAAAATGGTTTGATTCAGCCTTAAATGACCCAAAAAGGGTTGATATGCCATAAAACAAAACCAACCAACCAACCAACCAACCAACCAACGCATCTGTAAATGAGAATCAACATCTGGAGTAACCACTTACACTCACCACCACCCCTCACACACCCATACTCCAAGATCTTCTTTTATATTCAATTATACATCCCCCACTCACCCCCCCGCTCTACCGCCTTCTTCATACATCTTTGACATTCTTCTTAAAACTTCATAGTCACTACTCCCCACTAATGTCAGATTAGTGTCTATGTTCAAAAGTCAAATCTTATAATATTATTTACATTCCGTCACAACTTTTGACAAACAGATACTGACAGAGAATAGTGATGAGGATGTCCGTTCTTAAGAATGAAGTAGTCATGTTATCTTTAAATCTTACCACGAAAAACTCAAGCGGACACTATTGGCGCTATCGCTAATGCAGATGGGGGGGGGGTCCCCGTGGCATACAGGCTAACATTCTAGAGTGCAACGTCTTAGTTATATCTTTTGGTAATTAGATGGTTTCTCTTGTTTACATTTATAAGAATAGAAATGTGTTGGGTTCTTATAATAAGTCTCAGAGTAACCTTTCAATGTAGGTACATTGTATACATAAAATAATCTGAACAAAGAAATACATATAACAACAAATACAGACTTTATTGTCTGAGCACGGAGAATGACATACATTACGTATATACAAAAACAGATAATCTGAACAAATAAATACATATAACAAACAAATACAGACTTTATTGTCTGAGCACGGAGAATGACATACATTACGTATATACAAAAACAGATAATCTGAACAAATAAATACATATAACAACAAATACAGACTTTATTGTCTGAGCACGGAGAATGACATACATTACGTATATACAAAAACAGATAGGACTGTTGGGTTTTCTTCTCTTTGCCTGGAAGAGTTATCTTTCCTCTGGGTTCCTGTTTTTGTCCACCAAGGTTTTTTTTGTATTTAAGTGCCTGTTTTGGAACCCTCAGCCTCTTCTTCTTTTGCGGCACCTCACACATATGGGTTAGACTTTTATGTCTACACCCTTCTCGTGTGGGGGCTTCTGCCCCCAACGCAACGTTAGTAAGTGATATTGCCCTATGGACTCTCCATAACTATCCATTACTTCTATATGTACATTTAGGTATCTCTTGTATACCTCCTTATTGTATCTCTATTCATGAATGTGTCCTTTTTTTATATCTTCTTTATATTTCTGTTATTAGCAAATATATGCACCCTCCGGGTGCAAGTTTTTAAGTTTTAATGTAATAGAATATCATATTAAATTAGAAAGACTAACTAAATAAGAATGAAAAAAAAAAGATTTGAAACAGAAATAATCGAAAAATAGAACAACTGAAACTTACTCTTCCATCTTTCATTACTAAATTTTTCTAATTTAACTATTCAGTTAAAATGGGAAGTAATGAATGAAATTACAGTTATTTCTTCTTGTAAATAATTTTCTTTTAAGATTTATCCCCGAGATTTTTGATCATATTCATTAAGATAAAACTAAACAATTAGAAATCAATAATATCAAGCATATATTTATTTAAATTAAATTTTAAATATCAATATGCAAATTAGCCTTCTCGTTCAAACTGTAAACCGCTATTTTGTTGTATATATATATATACAATTACATGTTATTAATGCGTAGATATGGTCAACAGTATTAATAATGAATATCAATTTTATTAATAATTGAAGGTTTAAAAGAATGAAATCATGGAGAATTTGACGTAAATAATTTAGGAAATTGTGACTTGAGTAGTAATATAGTTTCGGTTACAGATAGAAAAACACACTATCTCCATTATAATAAGATATGTATCATTTCCATGTACTTGTAGTAAAGTCCTTGTGTATGTTTAACACTTGTGTCGGAGTTGTTTTGTTCAACTTATTATAACTTTGAAACTTACAGGACTAAAGTCCTAAAGAAGTAAGAAAGAGTTCATGAAGAAATAAGTGAGTCACTTAATGATAGTTGGGGGGGGCTTTTCGGTAATTTATGAGGAAGTGCGTCCCGGTCTCCCGCCTCAAAAAACACTACCCGGTGACTATCAAAATAACAACCTCAGCTCGTCGTAATTCTTGTTTAATCATAATTTGTCATAATTCTTGTTTAGATATGAAGATGGATATATAGTTTTGAATAGACTGAGATAAATAGATAACAAAAAAATAATATAGATAGATATAGATAGATATAGATAGATACGAACAAATGGGGATAGATAGATATTTTCGACAAGTAAATGTATTTGGTGGTCGCTTTTTTGGCATAATTCTTGTTTATTTAAACTTTAAACAAAACATTAAACAAACATGAATAAAAAAAAATCTTAGTGTTTAAAGTAATATAGATAAATATGAACAAATTGAGATAGATAGATAGATAGATATGAAGATGGATAGTTTTGGATAGACTGAGCTGGGTTGTTATTTTAATAGTCCCCGGGCAGCAACTCTTCAGGCAGGAGACCGAGACGCACTTCCTCATAAATTACCGGCTTTTCCCCCCACTTAAGGGACAGAGACACCATGTGTCTAGCCCATCTTTACTGGTTGCTAGACCAAGAGAAAGAGAGTGAGAATTCCTGGGCTGCTTTTTAAATACCAAGCTACCTAACCCTTTATTCAGTCCACTGGGAGGGGGTATCTGTTCTCATTCCACTAACCATAGCTGGGGTACAGGTGTTAAGCTGTGTTAATTATTATTCTATGTTACTGCTGTGCTTGACCAGGATTGTCAGACCATGTCTGAGCATGTGACATTATACATGACAAGATACAATACAATTCAAAAACAGATAGGAAAAAAATCCTCAAGAAGTAAGAAAGATTTCATGAAGAAATAAGCGAGTCACTTACTGATAGTTGGGGGGCTTTGACCCCCACTTAAAAGAAAGAGACACAATGCGTCTAGTCCATGTTTTGTGGATGCTAAACCAAGAGAAAAAGGGTAAGAATTCCGGGGCTGCTGTTTAAATGCTTGCTTTTAACCCCATCATATTTGGTGGTCACGCTAAAAAGGAAGGGATTCAAAGAAAGAAAAAGAAAGAGACAAAGACAGAAGGTGGTTTCATATAACAACAAATACAGACTTTATTGTCTGAGCACATTGACGAATGACATACATAAAAAGATACAACATAGATACAGAAACAGATATGACTAAAGTCCTAAAGAAGTAAGAAAGAGTTCATGAAGAAATAAGCGAGTCACTTACTGATAGCTGGGGGGCTTTGACGCCACTTAAAGGACAGAGACACAATGTGTCTAATCCATGTTTTGTGGATGCTAAACCAAGAGAAAAAGGGTGAGAATTCCCGGGCTGCTGTTTAAATGTTTGCTTTTAACCCTATCATATTTGGTGGTCGTGCTAAAAAGGAAGAGATTCAAAGAAAAAGAAAGAGACAAAGACAGAAGGTTGTTTTATGGTTTAGGCTTTATTCACCAGTCATAGCCACCATTTGGTGAGGAAATTTCTTCCTAGCCAGTAATAGTGTTTTGTCCCAGACAAGGCCTAAACTCGAAAGGCTAAGAGATTCTCTTAGGAGATCAGAAGTGGGTCCTTTTTCTCGCACAAGCGTGGAGGGTTCTTTCAGTGAAGGCTCATGGGAGTTTTTTTTATTTCAATTTTATTTTAATCCCCACAATGGGGAAGGGGTTATTTTACTTGATTTGCTTAGTATAAAGTACGTAAGACATTGTCAGTCGTTCAAACGTTGGTCGACCGATTGCCAATGGTCGCCTCTCGGCTCTTTATTTATGTCCATTCTTCCAAGGGAAGACCAGTCCATTCAGACAACAGACAGGGGGATATCACTCTACTTATACACTTAGTAGAAAAAAAAAAATTTTAAGGAAGTGTTACCAGGAAATCTCCAGTAGAAAAAAAACAAGTATTTTTCTCCATAGTGAAAATCTATTGCCTGCTCAGGTCACTTATCCACTATGCTACTGTCCTCTTGAAGATATTTTATAATCGCACATTTTTCAAAGTCTCCATTGTTTTTTATCGTTTTTTTTTGTTTGTTTTTTTTTGTTTTGTTGTTGTTTTGTACTTTTGAATTTTTCAAGATGCAAATCTTAACACTTGACAGAAATGAATTAGAATGACAATTTTGATATAATTGGATGGAATTCATTTTGTTTTTGAGATACACAGAGACAAGAGGGAGGGGGTTGAGAGAAGGGGAAGGGGGTTGATAAGGAGGGGAAGGAGGGGGTTGATAAGGAGGGGGAAGAAGGGGTTGAGAGAGGGGGAAGAATGGGGTTGATAGGGAGGGGGCAGGTTGAGAGAGGGGGAAGAATGGGGTTGAGAGAGGGGGAAGAAGGGGGTTGATAGGGAGGGGCAGGTTGAGAGAGGGGAAGAATGGGGTTGAGAGAGGGGAAGAAGGGGGTTGATAGGGAGGGTGCAGATTGAGAGAGAGGGGGAAGGAGGGGGTTGAGAGAGGGGGAAGAAGGGGTTGATAGGAGGGTGCAGATTGAGAGAGAGGGGTAGGAGGGGGTTGAGAGAGGGGGAAGAAGGGGTTGATAGGGAGAGAGCAGGTTAAGAGAGAGGAAGGGTTTGAGAGGGGGAAGGAGGGGGTTGAGAGAGATAGGAATT
>CM042170.1:53447660-53550160 GCA_023376005.1 Doryteuthis pealeii
ACTTTATATATAAGAAAAAATTAAAAAAATACAAAAATAAATGAAATAAAAAATTATTTTCTAAAAATCTGTTGCAGGCCTACCGTCAACGGGTTAATACTTATCCTGTTTGAAAAAGAGAATTTGTCTATTGTCGATTTTGAAATATGTATTATTTTTCCAAAAAATTGTTACAATAAGATATACATGACTGTCACTGACCGAGAAACGCGTGGGCGGATGTGCTTATATTTGAAACTACCGCATAACTTTTTTGCAACATCAATGTTTTCGTTTTGAATTCATATTATTTTCGTCTCCGCTCTTGTTAAGTCCGGAGTAAAACAAGCTCTGAAGATGATTTTTATCAATTGAAATATTGTTCAATATTAGCTATGAATATGATATTAAATCTTTTCACTTTAACAGCATATTGTGTTGTTTTCATATCCTTTTATCTATACTCATAGTTAACAAGTATACAAACGTGTATAAAGAAAGTAGGACTTTGTCCTACAGAAGTGATGAAGAGTTCCCTAAGAAATGTCACTTACTCATAGCAAGCTGGGGGGCAAAGGCGCCCACATACATGTAGAGACAAGTGTCTAAACCATTTGTCGTGTTTGACTGTCCCGGACAAAAGAGAACTCAAAATTCACGGTTTTCTGACTAAATACCATGGCCCCTAGTAGCAGAAAACCTGCAGCAAGGGAAGATAACTCTTCTGGACCAAACAGGGGCAGACAATCGCTACAATATCAAGATTACAGCCTGATCTCATTATTTTCGTAGGGTCATGCTACTTTTTGTTTGTTGTAATATTTTTTCTTTTCCCTATGTTTTCATTTTTGTTTATAACAAACATAGACTATTCCGAGAGCACACGGAGAAACACATACAAGACAAGAATACATAGTTAACAAGTATAAAAAAGGCTTTTTTCCTGTTTAGTTTAATGACACAAAATTCATACTAAAATATTCCTTAGTTCTAGGATTGAGTTATGTTTAAAAAAAAATTCTATTTTAATTGGTTCTGATTAGTCGTAATTTGCAATTAAGTCAAAATCTGACCTGTCTTTTACTTGACATTCTGCCTGTCACTTTCCCCTTCTCTATATATATCTTGATTACCTCCTCTTTATATATGTTAGTTTCTCTCGGAGAGTAGAAAGTGGGGGATGGGAGAATTTGAAATGCATTTCTATGTTAAATTTCATAAGTAGCAATCCGTAACTTAAATTAGGTTAAACCTTCCCTTTCTTAGAAATCTTACAATATGATTTTTTTATTATTTAATTCGCTTTGCAAACTCACTTTTACCTAATTTCATTTAGTTGTCGAGGGCCGGTATCGAACCAGTTAATTACCTCCTCTTTATATATGTTAGTTTCTCTGTGAGTGTAAAGAGAAGGATTTAGAGAGTGTGAAATATATTTGTATGTTAAGTTGCATAGCAGCTAGCCTGTAGCTTAATTAGGTAAAATGTTCCCTTTCTTAGAAATCTTACTTTTTAATGTTTTTAAAAAAATTTTCAAACATTTAATTCACTTTGCAAACTCACTTTTACCTAATCCCAATTATCTATTCAAAGCTCAATGGGTGACTCAATGGGTCATGTTTTGTCTATATATATATATATATATATATATGTATGTATGTATGTATGTATGTTATATATATATAAGGGCCGGGTTTTTAAATAAATTCATTCTTCATTCGGTAGAGCGTCTGGCTAGAAACCACATGGTTCCTAGTTCGATACTGGCCCTCGCCAACTCAGCATATGAATAGGACAGAAGGAGCTGATAGTAAGTGTAGCGCTCCACCTCAGACACAAAAACAGTCTCCTTATGAAAAATAAAGGAAAGAAAATGTTGAATGGATAAAATAGGATTTATTTTATTTTATTTGTACTGACACGTGTTTCGGTCAGGAGTTTATCCATGTACACATGTATTCTATCTATTATTATTTTAAATACAAAATAACAATAACAATAACAATAAAAAAAAATAACTACAGAAATTTTTTAGTATACAAAGAAATAACGGCCTTCATCAGAGTAAATCCTTATAGTTTTAAATGAAATCAGTTGAAATACGGAGAATTTCCAAGATGTTTGAAAAAATAACTTTTTTGAAATCGCTTGAAGAAAGTGTTCTAACTCGATGGAGAAAACATATATATATATATGAATTATCTTGTGAAAACATAATAGTAATAATTCACCCCTCACCCATCCACTTTCTGTTATATAAAACACATGTATGCTGCATTAATGATCAAATAAACAACTGCTGAAGCTGAGCTCAATGCACAGCGAAATATATCTCCTACATATACTTGTCTGAGTTTTGTTCCTTTGTCCACATTTTTCCCTCTATTCTTTACTACATATGTATGTAAATATAATAATGCTTATATATATATTTTTGGTAGAATATGTGCTTAATTGAAGTCGTACCTAATTTTGAAAATTAATTAATTAATAATTAATGAATTAGGTGGGCATTCATTAATTATTAATTAATTAATTTTCAAAATTAGGTATGACTTCAATTAAGCACATATTCTCCCAAAAATTGTCGGCTAAATAAAGCCATATCAAAATACATTGTTTGTTTGTTTACTTCTTATATATATATATATATATATATATATATATATATATATATATATATATATCTTATTATAATGGAGATTGTGTGTTTTTCTGTCTGTAACCAAAACTATATTACTATACAAATCACAATTCCTTTTCTTATTGACATCACATTCTCCATGATTTTATTTTTATCTAACCCTCAATTAATAATAAAATTGTCTTACATTATTAATACTGTTAACTATGTCTACATACTGACAACATGCAATTATATTTATATATACAACAAAATAGCGGTTTAAAGTGTGAACGGGAAGGCTAATTTGCATATTAATATTAAAAAATCGAATTTAATAAATATGTGCTTAGTATTATTGATTTCTAACTGTTTGGTTTTATTTTAATGAATATAAGCAAAAATCTCTTCAATGAATCTTAAATGAAATCCATTAACAAGATAAAATAACTGTCATTTTATTCTTTACTTCCTCTTATAACTAAATAGTTAAATTAGAAAAAATAACAATGAAAGACAAGAGTGATGGAAGAGTAAGTTTCAGTTGTTCCATTTTTTATTATACTCCCTCTGTTTCAAATCTTTTATTATACTCCCTCTGTTTCAAATCTTTTTATCTGTATTCTTATTTAGTTTCATTAGCCTTTCTAATTTAATACAATATTTTATTACATTAAAACTTAAATACTTGCACCCTACGGAGGGTGCATATATTTGCTAGTATATATAAGCATCATTTTGTGAAGACATAGTAGTAATAAATTTCTTGCAATTTCAGGAATGATCTGGCAAATCACAGACTTCCATTACGATGTCAACTACAGCACATCTGGTGACCCCAACAACATGTGCCATTCTAGGAAACCGGAGTCTCCTTGGCGGACAGTGGGTGTCTATGGCAACTATTCATGTGATTCTCCCTTGGCCCTGGTAGTATCTGCAGTGAAGGCCATGAAAACTATCGAAGCTAATCCTGACTTCATTTTGTGGACAGGGTAAGTAGAAAATTGAGAGTTACTTCCCCTGTTTTATTATTACCTCCCCTTTGTGTAAATTTAACTTTCTGAAAGTATATACTACAACTGTAAAGCCCTGTTTTAATTACCTGTCTTTGTGTAAATCTTTAACTTTCTGAAAGTATATAAACTCCCAAGAAACTACAACTGTATTCTAAGTAGAATAAAGCTTTCTCAAGTCCTGTTTTATTATTACCTTGTCTTTGTGTAAATCTTTAACTTTCTGAAAGTATATAAACTCCCAAGAAACTACAACTGTATTCTAAGTAGAATAAAGCTTCTCAAGTCCTGTTTTATTATTACCTTGTCTTTGTGTAAATCTTTAACTTTCTGAAAGTATATAAACTCCCAAGAAACTACAACTGTATTCTAAGTAGAATAAAGCTTTCTCAAGCCCTGTTTATTATTACCTTGTCTTTGTGTAAATCTTTAACTTTCTGAAAGTATATAAACTCACAAGAAACTACAACTGTATTCTAAGTAGAATAAAGCTTTCTCAAGCCCGTTTTATTATTACCTTGTCTTTGTGTAAATCTTTAACTTTCTGAAAGTATATAAACTCCCAAGAAACTACAACTGTATTCTAAGTAGAATAAAGCTTTCTCAAGCCCAGCCGTGTGTGTAGATTTATTATTACATGATGGGAAATTATATTTGGGGGTGGATATGTGGAATTGCATTTACACGGGTTGTAAATCACGAGAAAAAAAATGACTTCCCTCTAAATTGTTGGCAGCCCTCCGTCTGCAAAAGACGATGGAGTAGTGTCAAATTTTTTTTTTTTTTAATTTGAATTCCATAGCCTGGGCAGGTTCATGTAGAGGATAAGCTGTTGCCCATGCAGCAAATCCCCACCTCTTCACACTGCCACTGTGATCCAAAGGAAAGGTAAGGTACCAATGCGGTTTGGCACGGTAGTGTCACAGGAATTGATGGGTAGCACTGGGTTTCAGCATCACGTCACCTTAGGGACTCTGGCTCCTGATTTATTTTTGGGATTTACTCCCCTAGCCTTTTGTTGAAAGGCAGAAGAGGTTTTGTGTCGGACTTTTCTTTGACTGATGGGTTGCCGACCAAGGCTAAGGAGCCTCTTTTAAACCCATTTGGGGAATTATGCGAGTAGAAAGTACCCCAAACTTACTACTATTGTGTTCCTGAAAAATGAAATGAGATTAGGGAAGCCTTTTTTTTTTGGGGGGGGGGGGTATTTTATATAATTTTCTAAATGATTATTTGAGCCAGATTGTTTTAATATAAATTTGTCCCCTCGCCCCCCCCCCCTTTTTTTTACATAAAAAATGTCAGGTGAATTCATTGGATGGAACTACCATCACAGAACACAGAGAACACAACTTGAGTGATCTGCTCTGTGCAGTAAAACATTTGGGAGCTGACAGTAGGTGTGGCACTCCACCTGAGCAAAAACAATCTTCCTAGTCTAGCGCTAGTAAAAAGGGGATAGAGTCCCCCATTGTTCGGCTGCCACAAAATAAGCTTTAGTATAATTATGTCTAGGTCTCTCACTCTATTTTATTTTAAAAAAATTTTGCATCTGAATTTAAACATATTCATTTAGTGTTTCTGTCTGTCTGTCTGTCTGTCTGTCTCTTTTATTTTTAATTTTTAATTTTTCAATTTTTTTAAAATTAAAAAAAGATTTTTGCATTTGAATATAAACATTTTTTTAATGTTTTTGTCTGTCAATCTGTTTCTCTATATCTCTCTCGATTTTATTTTCTATTTTTTAATTTTTTAATTTTCAAAAAATCTAAAACAATGTTTGCATCCAAATTTAAACATATTTTTTGTTATTATTTATATTTTAAAGGCAATTACAATGTGTATAATGTATAGCTGTATCCACGACATATACATAGATAGAATTTGTTAATAATAATTGAAATAATCATGACAAGCAAACTCCGCAAATACCATGTGCAACATACGGAAGACTGTACAGCTGTTTCAACCTTATTAGATCTCATCAGCAGTGTATACCTATGATTTTGTGAATACAGCTATACGTTATACACATTGTAATTGCCTTTGAAATATAAATAACTAGCAAATATATGCACCCTCCGGGTGCAAGTATTTAATTTTTAATGTAATGAAATATCGTATTAAATTAGAAAGTCTAATAAGAAGGCAGATAAAAAGGTTTGAAACAGAGTGGGGGTATAATAGAAAAATAGAAATGAAACTTACTCTTCCATCACTCCCGTCTTTCATTGCTGAATTTTACTTATTTAACTGTTTAGTTAAATTAGGAAATAAAGAATAAAATTACACTTATTTTTCTTGTTAATGGATTTCATTTAAGATTCATTGAAGAGATTTTTGCTTATATTCATTAAAATAAAACCAAACAATTAGAAATCAATAATACTAAGCACATATTTAATAAAATCACATTTTTAATATCAATATGCAAATTAGCCTTCACATTCACACTGCAAACCACTAATTTTTGTATATATAAATACAATTGCATGTTATTTGTATGTGGATATGGACAACACTAATAAAAAGGTGAAGCAATTTTATTAATAATTGAGGTTTAAATATAAATAAAATCATGCAGAATGTGATGTAAATAACTATGTTAATTGTGACTCGACAGACAGAAAAACACACAATCTCAATTATAATAAGATATAACAATGCTTCAAGCAAATTATCAAATAATATTTTTTGTATTTGTCTCTCTGTCTCTCTATTTTATTTTTTATTCATTTTTATTTTTAAAAACTTTTTCTATCCAAATTCAAACATTTATTTTTGTGTGTTTCTGTCTGTCAGTCTGTCTTTCTACTGCCCTGTCGTCTGGGGTGTTAGAATGCTCCAATTGCACCTCTGCAGAGGGGTACGATTCCCCCAATGAGGCCATCTGTTGGCCGTGGGTGGCGACCCATGATGCTTAAGGATAGAGCCCAGGTGGATGAGCAGTCCATGACTTGCAGCACTCCACTTTGGCCCTATCTTGGGCTAGATGGGCGGTCGGAGAAGCCCCTCCAATCAATCGGCTGCTCATGTCAACCTCTAGCACCTATATAACTACACCAACCCTATTGCCCTTATGGCAAGCCCCAACCCTTTTTATCATATAGGTGCTAGAAGGTGGTGAATGAGGGTCTACATGTCCTGGGAATGACATTAAACTCTATCTGATAGTGAGGTTCCAGTTCTGGACGTCTGGGGAATGTGGAGCACCCCTTCATCACCATTGCTCCCTGGTCCACTCTGACCCAGAGTGGTAGTACCTGTTAGGATACCATCTATGGCTTGAATAGAAAAACATGAGTTTATAAACAAAAATTGATTATCCATTAAGAATGAATTTATTTCAAAACTTTATCGGCATTAAATGACCCACCAAGGTTGATATGCCATAAAACAAACCAAACCAAATCTGTCTCTCTATCTCGCTCTCTCTCTATTTTTTTTTTTTTTTTTAATTTTTTTTAAAGTTTCAAAAAATTTTTACCTTTGAATTTAAACATATTTTTATTTGTGTCTCTTTGTCTCTGTCTGTCTGTCAGTCTGTCTGTCTTTCTATCTCTTTCTCTATTTCATTTTTTATTTTTTTATTTAAAAAAAAATTGCCTCTGAATTTAAACATTTCTTTCTTCCTGAATTCAACCAATTAAATGAATGATTTAAAAGTTTTTAATTCATTCAAAGGAGAAGAAAGAAAAAAATGGATTTTCAAAAGAATTTTTGCCAAAATCTGTAGAGAATCTTTTTCTGCTTGAATTCTTTTTTTTTTTTTTCTTTTTTTTTCTTTTCATCTTTTTTTCCATTTTATTTTTCATCTTCATCTTTTTATTATTTTTTGTTTTTTTCCTCTGCCTCAACTGGGATGAATTTGAATTGAATTCAACAAAGCATTACTTGAATCTCCTTCTTGTTGTCACAAAGAAATTGATGGCTTTCTGTAAAATGGATTTAATCCCCCCCACACAACTTCCACTGCCGTTGCTGTCTTGTTTGCTAAAAAGACGGAATCAACAGCTTGTAAATAATTATTTTTTTAACGAAATAATCATCATTGTCCACGAGTCGGGATGACATGTTTTAGATTTCACTTTTTGCAATACTTGTTCTGTGTCTAATTAATTCGATTCTACTAACAGTAATTAATTTTCTGAAATTTTGTCCAGGTGTGGACAAAGTTAGACAATCCCAAAAATTTGAGCTTCCAATTCAAAAAATTGGCAGAATTATTGAGTGGGGGTCGCAAAAAAACTTTTTGTTTTGCAAAACTTTTGTAATTTATTTTAGTCTATAAAATGAGTTCCAGAGCTTCTCTACTCCTAAAAATTGGTTTATAAAAGCTTTTTGGCCCAAGGAATCGAAAAAGGCTATCAAAAAAGTCTTAAAGTTAACCAATTTTAAGTTATTAATGATTGCTGATTTGCGAAATTTTAACTGATGTTGTAGCTTCAGTTCTGAGCAAAAATCAAACTATGTCTGGTAAAAATAATGTTCAATATATGTGAAATAATAATAGAAAAAAATCTTTGTCATAGATGCAGTGCCATATCAGGATATTGATCTTGCTATGAAAAAATCAGAAATCATCAATAACTTAAAATTGGTTGGCTTTAAGACTTTTTTGATAGCGTTTTCGGATTCCTTGCACAAAATGGTTTTATGGACCAATCTTTAGTAGTGGGGAAGCTCTAGAACTCATTTTACAAACAAAAATAGATTACAAAAAGGCGCCATTTTTCACAAAACCAACCAAATTTGGAGAGCTAAAAATTGACATAACTCTGCCAATTTTTGAAATTGGAAGCTCAAGTTTTGGGGATTGTCTAACTTTAACATAGTGCACACCTGGAAAAAAATCAGAAAAATTGAAGAGGGTGGGTGATAATTTTACTTTTTTCTGTATGATTTGACATGGAATTGCCCGGGGCCTTTTTTAACATCAAAATATTAAAATTGGTATAGTCCATGTTGAGGGTGCAATGCATAATAATTTGGGAATTATATATAGAGTAATACATTTAGAGAAATGTCTTAAATACCGGTCATATAAACAGTTATAAATTTATTTCAACTGATATTAATCGGCTTCATCAGACTGTGAATTCTCCTGTATGGATTTGCAGCCTGATGAAACCGATTGGTGTGAATAAATTTATATCTGTTAATATTGTTTTCAGGGACAAAACCTATTTCTTCCCTGGATATTATTTATACACTTTCCACTTGTCACTAACACTGTCTTGCTTCAACGTTAGATCCCTATCTCAGGTGACACTGCGTTTATATTGAGAGAAAAGTCTTAAATACTGGTCATATAAACAGTTATAAATTTATTTCAACTGATATTAATTGGCTTCATCAGACTGTGAATTCTCCTGTATGGATTTGCAACCTGATGAAACTGATTGGTATGAATGAATTTATAACTGTTAATATTGTTTTCATCGGCAAAACCTATTTCTTCCTTGGATATTATTTATACACTTTCCAATTGTCACTAGCACTGTCTTGCTTTGAATTTAGATCCCTGTCTCAGGCGACACTGCATTTATATTGCCATAGCTCGTTTCTGATTGGTTGATGAGACCAATCAGCATGAGCGACTAATCATATAAATGAACTAGCCTTCTCTCACGAACCTCTTTTTTGTAATATCTGGTTTCACTAGAGGCATGCCAGTTTTTCTCTGCAGCAAAGAAAAGCAATATGTGTTCTTTTTTGGCCATCTCACCTAAATCATGCACCTACACGCAAGACCTTTTTGCTCCACAAGGTAAATCTCTTCTCTCGCTACAATTAATATGACCAGTATTCAAGCCTTTTCTTTGATATATATATATATATATATATATATATATATATATAATTTGAAAATTTGCTTTTGGAGCATTGTTAAGTAAAGTATATTATTGTTTATATATTTTGAAGGCAATTACAATGCGTATATCGTAGAAAATTTGATAATTATTGAAAATAATCATGACAAGAAAACTCGACAAATAACGCACGCGACGTAGAACACTGTATTTATTTTCAATAATTATCAAATTTTATATGATATAAGCATTGTAATTACCTTCAAAATATATAAACAATAATATAATATAATATAATATAATATAATATATATATATATATATATATATATATGCCAAAATAAATCTCTATCTGCACCAAGGTATCCATTTATGTATATATATATATATATATGGAAGAATATGTGTTTTAACCGAAGTCGAACCTAATTTATGAAAGTTAATTAATTAATAATTAATTCATTAGGCGGGAATACCTATTTTTAAATTTTAAGGATAAACAAATCGAGAAAAATCAATCTCTGTATGTACATTTCGGCCTATTAGGCCTCATCAGCAGAGCTATAGATACCAAGGCCGCCCCGTGCGCGATTCGAAACCCGACTGTCAAGCCGACTAGTCAAGCGTCTTTCCACCACACCAAACGGACTTAGCAGATTTCTTCGTTTTGTTAAGGAGTAGGTGTTTATATTCCACTTTATTGACCTCTACACGAACTTACGAGATTGCCACTTCTTCACAGAAGGAAGCCACTTCTACAAAGTTCAGTTGTGAGCACGCAAATGGCTCAGAAGTCCAGCTTTGCTTTTACACGTCCTGATATATAAGACTGATCCTCACTCAATTTGTTCAGATCTGCTGATGATCTTTAATGATTTTTTTCTTTCATTTTGATAGAAAGCATTTAATAACGGATTTTTTGTTTAGCGAAATTCGGAGTAATTGTAGTTCAGTTCATCATAGTATAACAAATTTTCAGACAAGTGTAAATAGGTTTATTACTTCATACATTCCCAGTGATATATTATAGCATACGTGAAAAACTGACAGTTATCAAGCACCATTGACTATGTTTGTACTATCCTATTTTAGATATATATGCTCTATTGCTGATGATACTCTTATATATATATATATAGATAGATAGATAGATAGATAGATCCACAGAAGTTTATTATTACAACCTTCTCTCACAAACCTTTTTTTTTTGTAATGTCTGGTTTCACTGGAGGCAAGCCATTTTTTTTTTTTACATGGAATTACCCTATATTGAGGAAAAGGTTGTCACATCCCTACTGGGGCTGTGTGGGACTAGTCTCCCTGAAGACATGTCTTGAACAAATATTGAAAACAGCACCCCCACAAGAACACAGGTGTATGACCACTCACCTCCTATCACATAAACCATCCAAGTAAGAGGAACAAGACATGCTGGACATTGTTGGAGAAGTAAGGATGAACTCATAAGTGACATTCTCCTGTGGGCACCTACAGGTTGTCACATCCCTACTGGGGCTGTGTGTGACTAGTCTCCCTGAAGACATGTCTTGAACAAATATTGAAAACAGCACCCCCACAAGAACACAGGTGTATGACCACTCACCGCCTATCACATAAACCATCCAAGTAAGAGGAACAAGACATGCTGGACATTGTTGGAGAAGTAAGGATGAACTCATAAGTGACATTCTCCTGTGGGCACCTACAGGTTGTCACATCCCTACTGGGGCTGTGTGTGACTAGTCTCCCTGAAGACATGTCTTGAACAAATATTGAAAACAGCACCCCCACAAGAACACAGGTGTATGACCACTCACCTCCTATCACATAAACCATCCAAGTAAGAGGAACAAGACATGCTGGACATTGTTGGAGAAGTAAGGATGAACTCATAAGTGACATTCTCCTGTGGGCACCTACAGGTTGTCACATCCCTACTGGGGCTGTGTGTGACTAGTCTCCCTGAAGACATGTCTTGAACAAATATTGAAAACAGCACCCCCACAAGAACACAGGTGTATGACCACTCACCTCCTATCACATAAACCATCCAAGTAAGAGGAACAAGACATGCTGGACATTGTTGGAGAAGTAAGGATGAACTCATCAGTGACATTCTCCTGTGGGCACCTACAGGTTGTCACATCCCTACTGGGGCTGTGTGTGACTAGTCTCCCTGAAGACATGTCTTGAACAAATATTGAAAACAGCACCCCCACAAGAACACAGGTGTATGACCACTCACCTCCTATCACATAAACCATCCAAGTAAGAGGAACAAGACATGCTGGACATTGTTGGAGAAGTAAGGATGAACTCATCAGTGACATTCTCCTGTGGACACCTACAGATGGACTACGATTATCGATCATATGGAAATCTGATCTCTCTGATAAGATACAAATTATTCCGAGCTGTAGCTGTGCTACTGTATGGCTGCACCACTTGGATTCTAAGGAAACAGAAACTACACAAGAATGCTGTGTACTGTCTTGAACAAATCCTGGAATCGTATGAAAAGTTA
Source organism: Doryteuthis pealeii (assembly GCA_023376005.1). Taxonomy (NCBI): domain Eukaryota; kingdom Metazoa; phylum Mollusca; class Cephalopoda; order Myopsida; family Loliginidae; genus Doryteuthis; species Doryteuthis pealeii. The sequence continues at coordinate 53,459,616 of CM042170.1, forward strand.
TTTGAAACGAATAAAAATATAACCGAAAGAAAGAAATAAGGCAAGTAATAATAAAATTGTGGGTGGAGAAAGTAGATTTGTAAAAATAATTAAGAACTAAAGGGGAGTAAGGTAAAACCAGACTAGAAAGTGGAGATAGAGAACGAGTAGATAAAAAAAAGAAAAGGGGACTAAAACAAAAATAGATGTGATTCAGTCGTAAATAAGGTTTCATTGAAAAAAATATTCCATATGCAAAGATTGTTTCTAAGAAAGGAAAGAAAGAAAATTAGATGGAGGTGAATTTTTGAGATGAGGCTTGATAATTAGTATTTGGATTATTTGGGCTATTGTTCTCATCTTTATTGTTATCTGTACTATTTCTCTGAATTTTTGAGATGAGGCTTGATAATTAGTATTATTTGGATTATTCAGACTATTGTCCTCATCTTTATTGTTATCTACACTATTTCTCTGAATTTTTGAGATGAGGCTTGATAATTAGTATTATTTGGATTATTTGGACTATTGTCCTCATCTTTATTGTTATCTGTACTATTTCTCTGAATTTTTGAGATGAGGCTTGATAATTAGTATTATTTGGATTATTCGGGGCTATTGTCCTCATCTTTATTGTTATCTGTACTATTTCTCTGAATTTTTTAGATGAGGCTTGATAATTAGTATTATTTGGATTATTCAGACTATTGTCCTCATCTTTATTGTTATCTACACTATTTTCTCTGAATTTTTGAGATGAGGCTTGATAATTAGTATTATTTGGATTATTCGGACTATTGTCCTCATCTTATTGTTATCTACACTATTTCTCTGAATTTTTTAGATGAGGCTTGATAATTAGTATTATTTGGATTATTCAGGCTATTGTCCTCATCTTTATTGTTATCTGTTCTATTTCTCTGAATTTTTGAGATGAGGCTTGATAATTAGTATTATTTGGATTATTCAGACTATTGTCCTCATCTTTATTGTTATCTACACTATTTCTCTGAATTTTTTAGATGAGGCTTGATAATTAGTATTATTTGTATTATTCGGACTATTGTCATCATCTTCATTGTTATCTGTACAACAGATAACAATTGGAAACAAGCCTTGTGGATAAAGGAGTTAGGTTAAGACAATTCTAAGTGACAGTTATCTCTAGACTGCAGGTTCAATCCTGGTCAGGGGCAGCAGTAACACCTGTACCCCAGCTATGGTTAGCGGAAAGAGAACAGTTAGAGAAGTTAGGACGAATTCATAAGTGACATTCTCCAGTGGACAACTACACATGAACACACCAGTGTAGGCCGGGTTATTTCCTAATTGAGTAACATGATATGACCCAGAAAAAACAGAACCCAAATTATTTATTTATTTTCCCATTAAACTAACCCTAAACCCCAACCCTAACCCTAAACCCTAACCCTTGTTGGACTCAAACTCAAAAAAGAAATAAAAATTAACAGTTTTATTACAAAATTTGTGGGTTCTGTTTGTTCTGGGTTACCCTGTAATATTATGTTACTCAACAAGGGGGGCTTAAGTTTAGGGTTAGGGATAGGGATAGGGTTAGGGTTAGTTTAATGGGAAAATAAATAATTTTGGTTCTTTTTTTTTTCTGGGTCACCCTGTAATATGTTACTCAACATGGGGGGCTTAGGTTTAGGGTTAGGAATATGGTTAGGGTTAGTTTAATGGGAAAATAAATAATTGGGTTCTGTTTTTTTCTGGGTCACCCTGTAATATCATGTTACTCAACAAGGGTGGCTTAGGGTTAGGGATAGGGTTAGGGTTAGTTTAATGGGAAAATAAATAATTTTGGTTCTGTTTTTTTCTGGGTCACCCTGTAATATCATGTTACTCAGTTAGGAAATAACTGTAGGCCGACCAAAAAAACTTAATGTGTGGATCTTGGATGCAATTTTGAAGACCCCCCCCAGGAACGATAACTGATAGGGACAGGTGGTGAGGGAGAGTCAAGGGAATGCATGCTGTCAGCGCAACCTGATGAGGATGTATTTATACCCTCACTTTCGTAGTGGACAATTTTTTTCTGATTTATTTCCGACCTGCGTACAGTCTGGTTGAATCACAAGATTTATTGATTTTTATTAATAGTCATTGTTTGAACACACCAAACTTAGTGAGTATCAAGTCGGCTAACGCTATCTTTAGAAAGGAAACTAATTGTGAAGTGGCTCGAGGCAGTCTTCCCTATTTAGACAATTGCTGCATGTTACAGATGGCATTATGATGACTCCACAATATACAGAAATATATAGAAGTAACCAAAAGCTTCTTCACCCTGTGGGACGTGGGGAGAGAACTAAATATTACCAAAGTCCGTTTATGTTTATCTATATATTTACCAATCTATCCGTGGGCTAGTGGTTAGACTCGTGGAAAATGGACTCGTTGGTCCGAGTTCAATTCCTAGACGAAGCTGTTGGCATTTCACATAGCACTAATACCCTTGGGAAAGCAGCTAATATGTTGCTTTGAAACCAATGATAACAAACATTGTATATCCTTTAATGAATTTGATGATTTTACTTACTTAGGGTACAAACTCGCTGACATTGAATTTTTTACTCCCACCCCTTAGGCAATATGTTTCAAAAATCTATTTTTACATTGCCCGGTGGGCGTTTTTTTTATTTTGTACTTGTTTAACTAAATAGGAAAAAAGCCTTTAGCAAACAATCATTGATTTACTCTGCTTTAGTATAATAATATATATACTTTTTGTCTTCTTTCAGAGACAGTATTCCTCACATAAAAAATTCTGACAACAGCATGAACAAAGTTTATGAAGTAATATCGAACATGACGAATTTGTTGAGGGAAGTTTTCAACAATGTGACCATTTATCCAACTATTGGCAATCATGATGCTTTTCCGTCCAATCAGATGCCAGCAGATGAGGGCAGAGATTATTACGATCAGCTGCTCAAAGTTAGCCATTGGAATGTTCTGCTGAAGCCCGAGGAACAAGACCAGTTTCTGAAAGGTAAGAATTCCTCCTCTTTACATCTTCTTTGAAAAAGTGAGTCCAGACATGGTAGTCCATTGACTGCTTACTTCTCTGAAATCAATCAATCAATCAATCTTAATGTCATATAGTACCCAAATAATGAGAAAGGAATTGTCTGTTTTTCCTATAAATAACGTCCCTCCTCAAAAATTTCCCCCAGTCTATCTTTATGGTAAGCTACGGCTGACTGGCCATTCAATGTGTGTGGTTTCCTTTAAAAATCCTTGACATTTTTTTGAAAAAGTGTGTCCAGTCATGGTAGTCCATCGACTGTCAATCTCTCTCAAATCAATCAATCAATCAATCTTAATGTCATATAGTACCCAAATAATGAGAAAGGAATTGTCTGTTTTTCCTATAAATAACGTCCCTCCTCAAAAATTTCCCCCAGTCTATTTTATGGTAAGCTACGGCTGACTGGCCAATCAATGTATGTGGTTTCCTTTAAAAATTCTTGACATTTTTTTTGAAAAAGTGAGTCCAGTCATGGTAGTCCATCGACTGCCAATCTCTCTCAAATCAATCAATCAATCTTAATGTCATATAGTACCTCAATAATGAGAAAGGAATTGTCTGTTTTTCCTATAAATAATGTCCCACCTCCAAATTTTTATAGTAAGCTACAGCTGACTGGCCAATCAGTGTATGTGGTTTCCTTTAAAAATTCATGACATTTCTTTGAAAAAGTGAGTCCAGTCATGGTAGTCCATCAACTGCTAACCTCTCTCAAATCAATCAATCAATCAATCAATCTTAATGTCATATTAAATACCCTTGGGAAAGGTATGAATCCATATATTCTCCCTCCAGCTATAGGTTAAATAGTAGGGCAGACTGGGCTCTTCAGCCTGGATAGGTAACCAGTCTAGGAGAGGGATAACTCTAAATTCAAAATTCCTGAGGTCGGTCGTTGATTGGTTTTGTGGCAACCCTTGATGCACCAATTCTTTCCTATCGACTGTGCCAAAAAGTGTGGATGGTCCAAACACAAGCCTTCACCACTATAAACAAATCACTGTGTGGATGTTCATTGTATGAACACTCATACGTTGAAATAACGACGGGAGAGTCCATCACCTACATAATGAGAATAGAATTGTTTTTTTCCTATAAATAATGCCTGACGAAATCTTGGAGGAGAAAAACAATGAGATCTCACAAGACATGTTAATTCAGCCTAGCAACTATTAATTACTCTATTCACCTTGTATCTTGGCTTAATAAACCTTCTATCCCTATCCTCAATACTCATTTCTCTGTTAACTCTAATATTTGAGTTACAACACTTATATAACAACAGTTTTCTTTCCATGAACATGAGACTCACCAATCTGGCATTATTTACTTATTAATCTTTTTTTTTGCAGGTGGTTTTTACTCATGCCTAATCCGTCCTGGTCTGCGACTCATCTCATTAAACACTAACCTCTACTACAGTCTCGATAAAGAAACAGTCGGCAAAACGGATCCTGGTAATCAGTTCCAGTGGCTCGATCAACAATTGAGATATGCCTCGGATCACGGAGAAAAGGTAATCCAGCCCTTTTTTTTTTAAAATTCTCTGTTTGAAGAAACTATATTAAACTTTGTCATCTTTTATCAATATATATTATATATATATATATATATATATATACACACACACAACACACACAACAACACTCATATATACATATATAAAGTAAAGTCGTCAGGGCGGCTTAATGTCGGTAGATATGTTTAATATTACACATTTTAACAAAAGGCTATCATTTGGGGTAGATTAGGAAATGAATGTGACTTCCGTCCAGGTAGAATGAGGTGGTATAGGATGTTAAAAGTTAAATAACTTTTTCAGGTATTGAATTTTAATTTTTTTAAATAGTAGGACAGACTGGGCTCTTTAACCTTGATTAGGCAACCAGTCTAGGAGAAGGAAAACTCTGAATTCAAACCTGTTAAACCCCGCTTAAGAAATTGACCTTGTATCACATCCTGTTCGTGTGAAGGAGTTGATAAATATGTATATAAAGATATATAAAAAAATGTCTAAAAATGGCCTTTTCATTTAAAGTTACCTGTTATTTCCTATAAATCAAAAACTTCTAGATATGTTTAATATTACATTTAAACAAAGTCCAGATCCTCATTCCTATAAGGATTTATCAATAAATGACTTAAAATGGCCTTTTCATTTAAAGTTACCTGTTATTTCCTATAAATCAAAGACTTCTAAATATGTTTAATATTGCATTAAAACAAAGGCTATCGTTTGGAGTGGATTAGGAAAATGAATGTGACTTCCAGCCAGGTGGAATGAAGTGGTATAGGATATTAAGAGTTAATTATATTTTAATTGGTTTTTATATAAAATCATTCATAAGATTCATACGTTGGAGTATAAAACAATAATATTAGAGATCAATAACCCCATTCCTATAAGGATATATATTAAAAAAATGGCTAAAAATGACCTTTTTATTTCAAGTTACCTGTTATTTCCCTTAAATCAAAGACTTCTAAATATGTTTAATATTACATTTAAACAAAAGCTATCATTTAGGGTAGATTAGGAAAACGAATGTGACTTCTGGCCAGGCGGAGGTGGTATAAGACTTTAAGAGTTAAATAACTTTTTTCAGGTATTGAATTTTAATTTTTTTGTGTTCTTCAGGATTTGATCATTCTAAAAATGTAAAAATTAGCAACAGGAAAATTTTTTCTTCAAATTACAACCTAAAATCAATAGATTCCTTCATACAAAATAGCAACAACACTGGAATAACAACATCCACAATAAACTCTTCCTAATCAAACCCACTTTGGGAGGCTGGAGACCAACTTTAAGGAAGTCTAGAAAGGAACAAGTCATTGTATCTCAATTACGCATTGGTCATACAAGACTAACACACTCCTATATACTCAAACAAGAACAACAACCACAATGTGGAATATGTCAAACACCTTTGACAGTTAAACACTTATTCATGGAATGCAGGTTTTTTGCTCACATCAGAAACCGTTATTTTAAAGCAAACAATATGAAAGATCTATTTGAAAATGTCAACATGGAGGATATTCTCTCTTTTTTGAGGGAAACAAAATTATACCATAGAATATAGACATGAAACTAATCAATACCATACAACATAATCCCTAATAATGCTAACACATTGTTAAAACCAATTACTAAAATATATAAATATAAATACACAATATGTATAACTTCCTAACCGTTAGGCATGACATAACCCCAGTCAGGTTCATATGCCATTAAAATCAATAAACAAACAAACAAGCAACAAAATATTTTAAAAAACCTACATTCTGAATTGATAAAATGTTGGTTTTTAAAAAAAATTTTTTATCAAAATAAAATATTCATTATCAAGTTAAGTCATTAATGAATTATTGGTGAAGGTTTTCATTAAAATCAGACAATTCTCTGATTTTTTGGTAATAATTTGAAAAATTTGAAAAATGTTTTTTTTTTAATTTAAAAGATTTATTTTTATTACCTCTCTTTGCAATTTTTTGATCACACCTACATTTTATAGTTACAATTTACTAAGCTTTTCTTGAAGAGATTTAGTTTTATAACGTTTGCGGGGGGGGGGGGGACTTTGGTTTCACAATTTGAAAATTAAAAAATTTATTTTTTTAATTTTATTTTTATTACCTTTCCTTGCAATTTTTGATCATACCTACATTTTATACTTACTATTTACTAAGCTTTTCTTGAAGAGATTTAGTTTTATGATGTCGAGGGGGGGGTGGATTTGGTTTCACAATTTGAAAATTAAAAAATTTTATTTTTTTAATTTTTTAATTTTATTTTTATTACCTTTCATTGCAGTTTTTGATCATACCTACATTTTATAAATTACTATTTACTAAGGCGTTTCTTGAAGATATTTAATTTTTATTACATTGGGGGGGGGGGGACTTTGTTTCACAATTTGAAAATTAAAAAATTTATTTTTTTAATTTTTTAATTTTATTTTTAATACCTTTCCTTGAAATTATTGATCATACCTACATTTTTTACTTACTATTTACTAAGCTTTTTTTGAAGATAATTTAGTTTTATGACGTTGGTGGGGGGGGGGGGCTTTTGTTTTCACAATTTGAAAATTAAAAAATTTATTTTTTTAATTTTATTTTTTATTACCTTTCCTTGCAATTTTTGATCATACCTACATTTTATACTTACTATTTACTAAGCTTTTCTTGAAGAGATTTAATTTTATGACGTTGGGGGTGGGTGGGGGACTTTGGTTTCCCAATTTGAAAATTAAAAAATTTATTTTTTAATTTTTTAATTTTATTACCTTTCCTTTCCTTGCAATTTTTGATCATACCTACATTTTATAATTACTATTTACTAAGCGTTTCTTGAAGAGATTAAGTTTTATGACGTTGCCGGGTGGTGGGGCTGACTTTGGTTTCCCATTTTCCACATATTTCATTCTGTCTTTTTTTTTAAGTCCTCATGCTGACTTGCATTCTATCCGCCCAGGTGTGACAGGTGTTGTTGCAATTGATAATCTACCTGTCGTCTCCTTTCATGATTTCATGAATGACTTTTCATTTCTTCCGCGGCAAAAGATACAGGTAAAACCAGGTAAAACTTTTTCTCAATGAAAAAGGTATTGGCCTCTTTGTGAACTCAGATAAAACTGAGTTCATGTGTTTTAAAAGCCTCTAAAATTAGTAGACCCGTTCATATACCTAGGTGGTAATATCTCATCTACAGAAAGTGATGTCAACATTCGCATTTGAAAAGCATAGACTGCTATTATCAAGTTTTAAACAAGATGGAGGCAGTATTATCTGCGTTATTCGGACTATTGTCCCCATCTTCATTGTTATTTGTACAACGTTTCGGCTGATATACCTTCCGGCCTTCTTCAGGTATTTCTTGTTAGACTCGGGAACCTTCTCGGACTCGGGAACCCTCCTGTCGTATTCGGGAGCCATCACGGAACTTGGAGGCATCTCTACACTGGATAGTAAGCCTCTAAAATTAGTAGACCAGTTCATATACCTAGGTAGTAATATCTCATCTACAGAAAGGACTGCCATTTTCATGAACATTTGCCAATTGATTTTACATAGGATTTTAATATTTTTATGTAGCAATGATACTGACTATGAATTAAATACTCATTGATAAAGTTACTTAATTCCTGAAATGACTGTGACGTAAGCAGTGACATAGTTTTGGTTACAGATAAATAAGAGACTGAATCTCTTAATATTAATTGATTTCAGCTGTATTTCCCAGATTTAAGTTTCTATAAAAGAATTTTATAATTCGCTTGAAGCATTGTGTTTATATTGGTTTTGTGGTTGGTTATAAAGGCTATTACAATGCAAGTGTAAAGAAAAATGAGATAACTATGGTATTGTTTGTTTACCTTTGATTTATTCTTAATATTTCGAGATAAAGATCCCATCGTCAGAAGAATTCTGGAAGCTAAGTTCTGGAGCTGTTAGCTTGTTGCTAGGGTCTGTCCATTCTGTTGTATGTCTGGTGATATCTTGTTCCAAATTATGTGTGTGTGTCTATGTGTAAGTGTGTATATGTGTGTGTAAGTGTGTTTTATGTATGGAAGTGTGTTTGTGTGTGGAAGTGTGTTTATGTATGGAAGTGTGTTTATGTATGTGTGTGTGTGTGTGTAAGTGTGTTTATGTATGTGTGTGTGTGTGTGTGTGTGGTGTGTAAGCGTGTTTATGTATGGAAGTGTGTTTATGTGTGCAAGTGTGTTTATGATGGAAGTGTGTTTGTAAGTGTGTTTATGTATGTGTGTGTGTGGAAGTGTGTTTGTGTGTGTAAGTGTGTTTATGCAGTGGGAAGTGTGTTTGTAAGTGTGTTATGTATTGTGTGTGTGTGTGTGTGTGTGTGTAAAGTGTGTTTATGTATGGAAGTGTGTGTGTGTGTGTAAGCGTGTTTATGTATGGAAGTGTGTTTATGTGTGTAAGTGTGTTTATGCATGGAAGTGTGTTTGTGTGTGTGTGTAAGGTGTGTTTATGCATGGAAGTGTGTGTAAGTGTGTTTATGTAGTGTGTTTATGTATGGAAGTGTGTTTGTGTGTGTAAGTGTGTTTATTGTGTGTGTGTGTGTGTAAGTGTGTGTGTGTGTTTGTGTGTGTAAATGTGTTTATGGAAGTGTGTTTGTGTGTGTGTGTAGTGTGTTTATGTATGGAAGTTGTGTTTGTGTGTGTAAGTGTGTTTATGCATGGAAGTGTGTTTTGTGTGTGTGTAAGTGTGTTTATGTATGGAAGTGTGTTTGTGTGTGTAAGTGTGTTTTATGTATGGAAGTGTGTTTGTGTGTGTAAGTGTGTTCATGTATGGAAGTGTGTTTGTGTGTGTAGTGTGAAGTGTGTTTGTGTGTTGTAAGTGTGTTTATGCATGGAAGTGTGTGTGTGTGTGTGTGTGTGTGTGTGTGTGTAAGCGTGTTTATGTATGGAAGTGTGTTTTATGTGTGTAAGTGTGTTTATGCATGGAAGTGTGTTTGTGTGTGTGTGTAAGTGTGTTTATGCATGGAAGTGCGTGTAAGTGTGTGTATGTTTATGTATGGAAGTGTGTTTGTGTGTGTAAGTGTGTTTATGCATGGAAGTGTGTTTGTGTGTGTGTGTAAGTGTGTTTATGCATGGAAGTGTGTTTTTGTGTGTGTGTAAGTGTGTTTATGTATGGAAGTGTGTTTGTGTGTGTGTGTGTAAGTGTGTTTATGTATGGAAGTGTGTTTGTGTGTGTGTTGTAAGTGTGTTTATGCATGGAAGTGTGTTTGTGTGTGTGTGTAAGTGTGTTTATGTATGGAAGTGTGTTTGTGTGTGTGTGTAAGTGTGTTTATGTATGGAAGTGTGTTTTGTGTGTGTGTAAGTGTGTTTATGATGTGTTTGTGTGTGTGAAGTGTGTGTTGTGTGTGTGTGTGTGTAAGTGTGTTTATGGTATGGAAGTGTGTTTGTGTGTGTGTTGTAAGTGTGTTTATGTATGGAAGTGTGTTTGAAAGTGAGAGAATTGCCAGCAGCCCCAGAAAGCATCACAGTTTGTATGCATTCAGTGCACCAAAGACTGACACATAAGAATTGGCTTGCAGAGTCACTTGCACAGATAATTCTTTTTTTTTTTTGGACACTACTCCATCATTCTTAGTGGACTGAAAGGATCCAATATTATAATTGGAAAATGCTGACAATTCTCTCTTTGGTAATCATTGGAGTATGTCCTCAAGTGGATCGAAAATAACTTTTTTGGAATATTGCAGAAACGATCAAATTAGGCAATATTTTGGATATATTTAAAAAATTCCCTTTGAATTTAAGGAAATAATATTATTATTGTGTGTGCATTTATCTATCCAACAATGTCTTAGTCTCATTCCATTAATTTTCTATGTTTTTGTTACATAATTATTGGATCCCTAATACTTTTTTAAGGTAGTGTAGAAACATAATGGCGATTAGTGCAGCCCACGGCCTTGAAGGATGAGTGACAACGCTTGACCTCACTCACCTTGCCTTCCGGGGATAAATCGTGAGAATCGGAAGGCATAGAAGACCCTGTCTTCCGGTTTAAGGATATTAAGCAACTCAGTCAGTTAGAAGGTAGCAGCGAGCTCTAAGGGGTAAGTTGTGTTATACACGCAGTCCCTCATCTGCGCAGATTGTCTGGGTTGGGGATTTGGAAATAAAGTAACATCAACGTAAATCGAAGTCTTGTGTTTATTACCTAAAAACTAACAATGACACAGGGCTTCTGATAAGGAGAGATCCCTAACAGAAAACCAGACTGAAGTCCCCACGACAACTCCAGACGCAAGATGTTAGAAGATAGAACCAAAGCCGTCCAGAAGAGAAGACGACTAGAAGTAAGAAGTAAAAAAGGGTATACAACATTATATCGATTTGGTACCATGAAAACCTCAGTATGTAACATTTTTAATTTTTTTTAATTTTCAGACCATCATTAAATACTTATTGATAAACTTACTTAATTCCTGTAATGATTGTGACATAGTTTTGGTTACAGACAAATAGAGACTGAATCACTATTATCAATAGATTTCAGCTGGATTTCCCAGATTTAATTTTCTATGTTTTTTTTTGTATTTTTTTCTTTTCAGACAATCATAATGGCTCACGTTCCTCCTGGCAGTTTTTGAGAGGTCAATGAATATAACGTGGATGTATCCGGCCTTTAATGACCGATTGGTTGACATCCTCAGAAAACATAATCAAGTTATTCATCATCGCAGATTTATGGACATGAACACACGGACAGTTTCAAAATTATCTATGATGGTCAGTGTTTTTTTTTAAATTTTATTTTTTACTAGTTTGGTATCATTTGGACTAGCAAAATAAAAAACGCCCTCCGGGCAGTGTAAAAAATAAATTTTTGAAACATATTGCCTGGGGGGGGGGGGAGTTAAAAATTCCAATGTCAGCGAGTTTGTACCCAAAGTAAGTAAATCATCAAATTCGTTAAAGGATTAAAAAATTTTGAAAAATTTGAAATGTAACTTAAATATGTATTAAATAAAAACAAACTATATATAGATATATGATACCAGTCATGTATTTATTAAAACTTGTTTTAAAAACAAATGAGGACTGTCTAATGTTGCCTGTTCAAATTTTGTGTGTATTTATTCTATGTTATGACAATTTTGAGTAATGTGACGTAAGCAGTGACGTAATTTTTTGTTACAGACAAAAACCGGAAGCGAATCTCCATTATTAATAGATTTGGCCAGAATTGAAACATGCAACCTGCAGATGATTGTCACTTAGAACTCAAACTGTATTAACTCAACCCTTATAACCGTTGCGCCATGTGTCCAGCTGGAAAATTCAGAGTGGATTTTTGGAACTTATAAACCTAATGTTCTTTTTTACCTAGAATATTTACCTTTTATACCTATGTATGATTTTTTTTTACTGTGACAGAGAACGAGTTGAGTGGTGGGCATGAAAACTGACCATATTCTCGAAGGAAGCAGGCTAGGCTTTGCCTGGCATGTAGGACTGACCTAGGATCGAACCCGCATCCTTCAGAATGTGAAAAGGCGACACTTTGGCAAACGCCAGATGCCCGGATGATAGCTGCGGGCATTCTGGCAACTGGGATTGAGTTGACAGTCCCGTATGTGAAGCACAGATGCCTGGATGATAGAAGCAGACCTGTGTATAAAGGTCCCTGGTTCAATCCTGGGGTTTCGAGATGCCACTGTCCCGTATGTGTACGACGCCAGATGCCCGCGATTAGATGATGCTGCTGGCATTCTGGCAACTGGGATTGAGTTGACAGTCCCGTATGTGAAACACAGACGCCCGGATGATAGAAGCAGACCTGTGTATAAATAGAAGGAAACACCCAGAAGCGGAAAAAGTGCAGAAACGAGTGTTGCTACGGTAGCTGCTAGATGATTCGAGCGACGACGACGAAGGAAAAGAAGAAGTTGGTGTTTGCAAAGAGAAAGTTTAGCCTGCGAGAAGGCGTTGGACTCGCTTCTGTTTTAACCCCACCCCCCTCAACAAAAACTTGTTGAGTTAAATCTTTATTTCCCCCAAATTTTTTACTACTATATTACCCTTGACTCATATTACAATTTAAAAGAAAAAATTTATTTAATCTAGGGGTCATTCCATGTCAAATCATCCAGAAAAAAAGTAAAATTGTCACCCACCTCTTCAATTTTTCTGAAATTTTTTTTCCAAGGCGTGGACTATGGTAACAATAGACAATCCCAAAATTTGAGCTTCCAATTTCCAAAAATTGGCAGAGTTATTTCGATTTTTAGCTCTCAAATTTGGTGGGGTTCGCAAATAATGGTGACTTTTTTGGAATCTATATTTGTAAGGCTATCATTTGGGGTGGATTAGGAAAATGAATGTGATTTCTGGCTATGTGGAAATGAGGTGGTATAGGACATTAAGAGTTAATTAATTTTAATTGTTTTTTATATAAAATCATTCATAAGCCGATTGATAGGAACAGGTAGCCCCACTAAGGAGGGGTCTTTCTCTGCATAGGTTGGAGATAAAAGTTTAAAGATCAATACCAAGTATTATTTGTTAAACCGGTTTTGTTAAAACCAGTATGTAATTAACCACACCATATATTATGTAAACATTTATTTCTTAGTGATATATAAGACACATTTCTGGATTTTAAAAACCCACCAATAACATGGGCTGTTTTGAGGCAAATCTAACTTAGATTTTCATAGTAGACCTCGTTTAATAAATAAGATTTATTCTATGCATTAATGATTGTCTGTAAAATGAGTTCTAGAGCTTCCCTACTGCTAAAAATTGGTTTATAAAATGATGAATTTGACATGGAATTACCCTAATGTAGCCTTTTAATTATTGGTTCCCATATTGTATTCATCCCTATACTTCGTCTACCTAAGAGGTTACTATAGCTTACATATAAGCATGTTCTTGTGTGACTGTTTCTTGCACCTACCACAAGAGTTCTTGCGGTTGGACCCACAAATGCAGCAATTGTACTTATTATGTAATTAATTACAAAATCTCATATCATATTTTTCTGTTTTTTTCTAGGTAAACTACCTGTCTCTGTTTTACTGATGGCCCCTGCGGTGACCCCAATGAACAGCTCCTTACCAGGAGTCGGACCAAACAATCCGGATTCGTTTATAACTTCATCGACGAACGACGGCGAAATCGTCAACTACACCAATATTTACCTGAACCTTCACAAGATTATCACCCCGTATCGAACTCCGCCAACTGGGAGCTTGAATATCGTGCGCTGGAGATGTGTTGGAGACTGACATGACCCCCAATCATTCGACCGCTATGTGAAGGAATTTCCCACAAATGAAATGGTTAAGTTTAGAAAGTACCTGCGCCACAACACCAGTGTCTTACGGAGAGGAAGCATGAAAAAACCGAGTGCCAGAGAATTCCAGGACACACGTCTGTGCCATCACGCACCTGTCCACAGACACTTACCAGGCTTGTATAAACAAGACACCGAACGCATATCTCCTCCTGCACTCGCCCGAGGGATTGCAGTCGAAAAATAAAGGGCCTGAATTACCTATTTATACATACTATGTGGTGACCGCGTTTGCGGCTCTAACTTTTCTGGTTCTTGTAGTGATGTCCGTTGTACGCAAACAGTGTACGCGGACCCCATCGTTGCCGTTTAGGTATCGACCTCTAACCAATGACTGCCCAGTACGTACAGAGAGAGCGGGCGACCTGATTTGCAAAAAAACTTGTCGTGTTTATTGCGGGGATGAGGAGAGGAGGAGAGCGAAGAGAGACGTTGCCTGGTGTATCTCCGGGGCTTTTACACTCATCCTCTCTGAGAGACGTTCACATACGTTTTTGATTTTGGTCTAACAATAAGTGGTGGTGTGGGAGAGCTCAGGGGATGTATGTGAACGGGGAAGGAAAATTGATGCCCAAGGTCTTTAAACTTTTTGGACCATACGACCTTTAGGCACCCCTTTTTGATCTCGATTAAGAAAAGGACATGTTTTTCATTTACACCCGTTAATATCCGGTTGTTTGTTAACAGACGATTTTAGAGTTTTTTTTTTTAATTATAAAAACTAACCCCTAACCCTAACCCTAATCCCTAACCGTAACAAACAACCGGATATTGACATGTAAATGTAAACTTGTCCCTCTGAGGCACCCCTTTTTGATCTCGATTAAGAAAGGACATGTTTTCCATTTACACCGTCAATATCCGGTTGTTTGTTAACAGACGATTTTTAGAGTTTTTTTTTTAATTATAACCAACCCCCTAATCCTAATCCCTAAACCTTACCCTAACAACAACCGATATTGACGGTGTAATGAAAAACTTGTCCTCTGAATCAAGATCGCAAAGGGGTGCCTAAGGTCGGATGGTCCAATTTTTTATTTTAAGTTTAGTCAAACCTAGTGACCAGGAGGAGGAGGGGAGAACAATTATTTTTAATTTTTAAATTTTCTTTTTCTTTTTTTTTTTTTTTTTACATTATATGCAAAATGGAACCTCTAAGTAACCGTCTGACGTGTTTATCTAACGGACTGTCTGGTTAGAGGCACAAATTGCACACGACAAAACTACTGCCCTTCTTTTATATGATTTATAATCTTGTGCACCAGTAGACCCCAAACCTTGAATCTGATTCATCCAGCGGATGCAGACCTCACACATTAAGAAAGAAAAAAAAAAATATAGAAAAATGTAGGAATAATCCAAATTCTAATCACGTATAGATATTCAATCCTAAAAGACTATCTGCTAAAGTTTTAAATAAATTTTTACAAGCATCATCAAATTTTTTTAAAATTTATTTAGGTACATTTAATTGGTTATTTCTTATAACTCCAACATAAACAAAGGGGAACCACTCTTGACTGATAAATTATTTATTTATTTCCCATTAAACTAACGCTTAAACCCTAGCCCTAAACCCTAACCCTAACCCAATCTTCTTTTTTCCTAGTAGATCATAAATAAAATAAATAATTTATCAGTCAAGAGTGGTTCCCCTATGTTTATGTTGGAGTTATAGGAAATAACCCATTTATTTTCTAGAAGTTTATATCGGTACCTCTTCTGTCCCATAATAATTGTTGCAATTTGGTGTATTAAATTTATATGCAAATGTACCAGCTATTTTGGGACAGGTGGTAATATAAATTGAATAGATTAAATAAATAACAACAATCAAAAATCTACTTCAGTCCCATAATGGATTGGTACATTTTCATATAATTTTATATACTAAAATGTAAAACTATTATGGGACAGACTTGATATTTATCATTGTTCCATAATATATTCAATTTTTATACAACTTCTGTCCCATAATGGTTGGTAACATTCAGTAATATAAAATTTTATAAAAAACTGTACCAACAATTATGGGACAAATCTATTGAATTTTATATTAAATCTGTCCCATAATACTTCATACACTTTAGTGTATGAAGTTTTTAAAGTGTAACAATAATTATGGGACAAATGTATTTGATTGTTATATTACTTTGTCCCATAATAATGGTACATTCAGTATATGAAAGTTTATAAAAAAATGTGACAATTATTATGAGACATGTATTTAATTTCATATTACTCTGTCCCATAATAGTTGATACATTTAGTATATGAATATTTATAACAAATGTACCAACTATTATGGGATAAAGGTTGATTGAGGTCTCTTTTCTGTCCCATAATAGTTGATACATTTAGTATATGAATTTATACACAAATGTACCAACTATTATGGGACAAAGGTTGATTGAGGTCTCTTTTTCTGTCCCATAATGTTGATTCATTTAGTATATGAATTTATATGTAAATTAACACTATTATGGGACAGATGTATTTAATTTTCATATTACCTGTCCATAATAGTTGGTACATTCATTGTAGAAGTTTATAAAAAATGACAATTATTATGGGACAAAGTTAATTTTATATTACTTTGTCCCATAATACTTGATACATTTAGTATATGAAGTTCATATGCAAATGTAACACTTATTATGGACTAGAGGTTGGATGTTTTACTACTTCTGTCCCATAATAATTGGTACATTTTATGTATAAAATTTTATGTAAATGTACCAAATATTATGGCACAGAAGTAGGCAGTAAGTTGCATACTAACCTCTGTCACTTGATAAATTATCAATTCAGTATATAAAATTTACATGTCAATGTACCAACTATTATGGGACAGAGTTTTATTACTTCTGTCCCATAATAGTTAGTATGTTGAAATATATGAAAATTATATGCAAATGTACCAACTATTATGGGACAGAAGATGGTATCTTTTACTTCTTCTGTCCATAATAATTGGTACATTTAGTGTATGAAATTTATATACAAATGTTGACCAACTATTATGGGACAGAGATGGTAATTTTTACTTCTTCTGTCCATAATAATTGGTACATTTAGTGTATGAAATTTATATACAAATGTACCAACTATTATGGGACATTATGTTGGTAAGTTGTACTTTTTGTCCGCATAATACTTTGGTACATTTAATGTTGATAATTGATATGTAAGTAATATTCACATATTGTGGGACAGAGGTTGTATGTTTTACTACTTCTGGTCCCATAATAGTTGGTACAACTTTAAATGTATGAATCCACGCTTATATACAATATGTTCCAACTCTTATGAGGACAGAGATGGTATCTTTTACTTCTTCTGTCCCATAAAATAGTTGGTCATTTTATGTATAAAATTATATAACATAATGTACCAACCTATTATGGGAATCATGTGTAAGTGTACCCTTTTTCTGTCCCGATAATAGTTGGTAAGCATTTAATGTATGAAAATTATATTCAAATGCGTACCAACTATTATGGGACAGAGATGGTATCTTTTAACTTTTTTGTCCCATAATAATTGATACATTTAATGTAATGAATTTATATACAAATGTACGTCGACTATTTTATGGGACATAAGTTGTAAAGATTCTAATTTTTCTTGTCCCATAATATTGGTAACGATTTAATGTATAAATTTTAAGCAAATTGTGCTGATCATTATGGGCACATGATGTAAGTCTTTTATTTATTTATTTTCCTTTTTTTTTTTCTTTTGTATCCGAATCTCACATGTAAAAGACATGATCATTTGGGGAGATTGGGATGTTTCTGGATCAATGTGGAAAAAAAAATTAGCTTTTGGACTGATGCTACTCATAACAGATTTGAAATTCATCAATATTGTACTCGGGTGGGAGGGCGTGTCCTCAATTGGGGGGGAGGACATGGTGACAGTGCTATTTAATGTCATAAGCACAGGCAGAATTTAAACTATAAAAACAAAAAAAAAATGTGCTTTTTTTTGGGAAAAGCCGGACTCGCGTTTTAGTGCCAAACTCTTTAAAAATAAAATCGATAATTAAGAAAAGGTTTGTTTCTGTCCGTGATAACGTGTGCGTGTTCGACCGTGGTTTGTGCACAGTTATTTTTTTTTTTTTAAGTGACTTTTGGAGCTCTAAAGCAGGAAGTTATCTAAAATTGTTTGCTATGGAAATTAGTATTTTTTGTCTGATAAGTTTTTTTGAGATGAGGCTTGACATGAATAATTTTGATGTTTTTTCAGACTGTTGTCCTCATCTTTATTCTAAGTATGTATAACCATAATCGACTCCACAACGTTTCGGCCGCTTATCCTCCAGCCATTCCTCTATGTGTTCTTCTGTCTATCTGAGCACAGCAATTGGTTACATGAATATTAGATACCCGTATATTATGTGCAATAGTGCTAGAAAACAAGGATGGCGTTTTATAGTGGCAGCTGACAGGCCTTGAAGATTGAAAGTGACAAGCTTGAACCTCGTCCTAACCCTATCTCCCAGGGAAGGCCATGAGACCAGTAGAGAGGACCCTCTCTTCTGGTTTTAGAATAGTAGATAAGTTTCAGTCAGTTTTGAAAGGTAGGGCCGAGCTCGTAGGTTGTAAGTCGCGTATTTAACGCGCCGGTTCTCATCTGGCAGATTGTCTGGCTGGGGATTTAAAATAAAATAAGTAAAGTAATCGAGAGTCTTTGTGTTATTATCTAAAAACTAACAATGACACTAGGGCTTTCTGATAAAGAGAAAAATCCCCAAATGGAAGACCAGAACACGAAAGTCCCCAAGAGAAGTCCAGACTACTTAGAAGATTCCAGAACAAAGACAAGAGTTAAAGAGAACTATCGAGAACCCCCAGATGAAGCATAGTAAGGGTATGCAACACGAACAATGACCAACCTCGAAATCATTTTGAATAGGTTGAACAAGGTTGGGTTCATTACACACTCGAATAATTCGTTGCACCATGGGTGTCCAACTGGAGCTGATAAGAGACTAGGAGGCTACTCGGCCAAACGTTGTGTGTATAAACAATAGATGAGGAGTAACAATAATCTGAAAAAATCTAATAATACAAACTTAACGACTTTGTCTGATTTTTGAGATGAGGCTTGATGTGAATATTTTTGATGTTCCAGACTGTTTCCTCATCTTTATTCCTAGTATGTTATAAAACACCATTTCGGCTGCTGTAATCCTCCACTCACTTCCTTACTAGTGTCCTCCTGTCTAACCTGAGCACAGCTAATGCCCATACCCGGAAATCATTTAAATAGTTTAACAATTGGGTCATTACTAACGCTTGGATAATTCCATTGCACCATGTGTCCAACTGGACTCGAAAAAAAAAAACTGGCAAGGCTACATCGGCCCAAAAACGTTGTGTGTATAACAATGAAGTGAAGGACATAATCTTGAAAAATCTAATAATCAACTTAATGACTGTCTGTATTTTTTTTTGAGATGGAGGCTTTAGATGTGAATAATTTGAATGTTTTCGACTTTTGTCCTCATCTTTATTTGTGGGCATGTAAAGTAAGAAGCTAGAAGACCATNAGTCAGCAAAACGCGCAAATTATTGAGTTCTCTTTTCTGCAGGACAAGTCAAAGAATCACACGTGGTTTAGACACTGTCTTCTACATTGTATGTGGGGCTTATTGCCCCACGCTGCTATGAGTAAGTGACATTGTCTTAGGGAAGTCGTTCTGCCCTTTGTAGGACAAAGGTCTATACTTTCCTTTATACCGTTGTATATCTTGTTAATATGAGTATAGATAAACGATAATGGAAACAACATCAATATGCTGTTAAGTGAAATCATTTATATATCTATTTCATATAGCTTAATATTGAACATATTTTGATTGATAAAATCATCTCAGAGCTTTGTTTTATACTCCGATTAACAAGAGCGGACAGGAAAATATATGAATTCAAAACAAATACATTGAGGTTGCAAAAAAGTTATGTGTAGTCTTGAAATTGCGCATCTGTCCAGGGGTTTTCGTGCATTGACAGTCATGTTATTATTGTAAAAATTTTGTTTGGAAAAATAATACATATTCAAATCGACAATTGAAATTCTTCTTTTAACAAGGATAGTATTAACCGTTGAGGTGGACATGACAGATTTTTGAATATAATTTTTTATTTCATTTATTTTTAAATTTTTTTTCATATTAAAGTAAAAAGTATGATGGTTGTAAAGGTTTTTTTGGGATAATGGGAAATTAAGATTTGTTAACATATGTATTCTGTCTGTATGTTGTTTCTCTGTCGTTCAGGGAAATATCAGCACTCAAAGACTTAAGTTGCTAGGATAAATAAGAGAAATTATTTAAAATAATTTTCTCTTAATGCAGAACAAAGAGATCGTTCTAATTACCAGAAAGAATATAGAAGTATCGGAGATTCAAAAGAATTTTTAATCAGTTAGTCATTTTATTTTTTAAGTCAAACTTATCAAGAATTATTGGAAAGATAGAAAAAACGAAAATCAAATTGTCACTTATGTATTTATTTATTCTTAACAAAGATTTGGAGACGAGGAAAGTGTTTACAAATTCTTGTGTCACAGTTTGAGAGAAAAAAAAAAGAAATGAAATTTTTGAAATATAGAAATATAGTCTTATTAAATAAAGTTTCATTACAATCTTCTTCTCTTCTCTCGTTCTGTTCCTTCTATTCATTCTTTTATTCTTCATTCTCTGTCTCTTTTCTTTTTGTCTTCTTTCTATCTCCTGGTCTCTTTATCTCTCGTCTTTCTTTTTCCATTTTATTCTCCCTTTCTTTGCCTTCTTCCTTTATTTCGTCCTTTTCCTTATCTTAATCTTCTCTTCTGTTCTCTTTCTGCTTCCTTTTCCATTCATCTCTCTCTTCTCTTCTCCTCTGTTCTTTTCCCTTTTCTCTCCTCCTTTCGATACTCACAACACTCTAAAACAGAATGCTCTCAGCTAATTCGACATACATTATGATCTCTATCAATCTCTTCTTCTGTCATTCTTCCCCTCTCTCCTTCTCTCTTCCTTTCATCTCTTCTCTCTCTTCTCTACATCAATATCACAACAAGAAAATATATAGTATTAGCAAGATATATTATGATATATTCATATTATTTGTCACTATCTCCCTTTCTCTCCTCCCTCTGTCCAATATATCTTAAAGTTTTTATTTATGTGTGTGTGTTTTGTGTGTGTGTTTGGGACGATTCTTTCATTTATGACATTTAGAATTAACAATGTACAGCATCTCCCGTTAACTAATTTTATTTTTATATTTTTCTAAATTTTCTGGGCTCCAAACTTTTTAATGTTTGGGTGGAATTGGTGGATAAGTCACAAAGTTTCGTTCCCGAGTATTTTGGCCTTCGAATTTGGCCATTATCAGGGGTGATGTATCAGTTTTTTAAAATAATTATTAATGTGAGGTGGAAGGAGAAGAATTTGGTGAGAAGGTGTTATAGGGATTTTAAATGTGTGTACTGTTTGGAAATTATTTTGTTTAAGGATGATTTGGTATGTTGTTTTATTATAGCTTCTCGTATTTGAGTTTTTGTTTATTTTTTTCTTTGTGGCAGATGTGTGTATTTTCCGGATGATATTTTCGGTAATTAGAGTGGGGGCATGAATGTATGTTTAGGTTGTGTGAATAGAGACATATTATAATATATATTAAAGGATCAAATTATCGTAATTAAGTGTCTGATGAAGATTATTTGATGGAAATTGAAATATTGGCATATTAAGCAATGAATAGTTGTAAAAATAAATTCTATTTAACAACATGTGTTTTTCATTCCAATTTTATCTATCTATCTTATCTTCTATATATAAATTAATATATATATATATGGTGTTGGTTTAAGAGTCTATGTACTGCTTCTAGTATAGTAGATATGTTGCATCGTTTTTGGTATATGTTCCGTTTTGTGGGGGGTAATATATAGATTTTGGGCATGTATGAAGCATTCAAGGAAAAATATTCAGAACATTGTTTGTTTTTGAGTAGACTTTTCGTTAATTTAATAGTAGTAAATTTTCAGTGATTTTATTTCTCCTTCTTCAGACTGTCTTACAGTCTGAGTCATAAATCCTGTAAATTTCTACGAATCTCTACATACATCAGCACAACGATTATATATACCAAAATCACTATATATATGTAGTTATCTACTCTCTCTTTTCTCTCTATATATATATATATACTCTCTCTCTCTATACTATATATGTATTGTTATTCACTTTTTTCTCTCTCTCTATTATTTATTAATATCTTTCTCTATATATATATGTCTGTATATCTTTTTCTCTTCTGTCTTCTATATAATATATATATATCACTCTCTCTATTATATTATATTGTTGGTATTAATTTTCTCTCTATTATATATAATATTATCATCTCTCTCTACTATATATTATATGTATGTATATTCATTTCTCTTCTCTCTCTCTCTCTTCTCCTTTAATATAATATATATATCATCTCGATCCGTTCTCTATATTATACTATTGTATGTATTAGCTGTTCGTCTTTCTTCTCTTCTCCTCCTTCTCTCTCTGTCTCTCTTCTTAATATATATATTTATATATATAGATATCATCTCTACTCCTTCTATATAATATTAATATAGTATATCCACTTTTCTTTCTTCTCTCTCTATATAATATAGGGTTAACTTCTCTCTCTATATGATATATATATCACTCTCTCTCCTCTATTTATCTGCTATTGTGATATATTTATATATAGTCATCGTCTTCTTCTACTTTTTTTCTAATATCTCTTTCCTCTCATCTGCCTCCTCCTTATATCACTTCTCATCTCTCTCTCTCTCATTATCATCGTCTCTCTCTCTCTCTCCCTCTCTTTCCACTCTCTCTCTCTCTCTCTCTCTAATCACTCTCTCTCTGTCTTCCTCTCTCCTCCTATACAACTCCTCTCTCCAAATACCATGGCCCCTAGCAGCAGAAAACCTGCAGCAAAGAAAGATAACTCTTCTGGACCAAACAAGGGCAGACAATCGCTACAATAATAAGAGTACTGCCTGATCACATTATTTTCGTAGGGTCATGATACTTTTTGTTTGTTGTAATATTTTTTCTTTTCCCTATGCTTTCATTTTTGTTTATAACAAACATAGACTATTATGAGAGCACATGGAGAAACACATACAAGACAAGAATACATAGTTAACAAGTATACAAAAAGCTTTTTTCCTGTTTAGTTTAATGATGCAAAATTCATACTAGAATATTCCTTAGTTCTAGGATTGAGTTATGTTTGAAAAAAATTCCATTTTAATTGGTTCTGATTAGTCGTAATTTGCAATTAAGTCAAAATCTGACCCATCTTTTACTTCACATTCTGCCTGTCACTTTCCCCTTCTCTATATATATCTTGATTACCTCCTCTTTATATATGTTAGTTTCTCTGTGAGTGTAAAGAGAAGGATTTAGAGAGTGTGAAATATATTTGTATGTTAAGTTTCATAGCTGCTAACCTGCAGCTTAATTAGGTAAAACGTTCCCTTTCTTAGAAATCTTACTTTTAATGTTTTTTTATTTTTTATTTTTTCAAACATTTAATTCACTTTGCAAACTCACTTTTACCTAATCCCAATTATCTATTCAAAGCTCAATGGGTGACTCAATGGGTCATGTTTTGTCTAGTGTATATATATATATATATATATATATATATTTAAGGGCCGGGTTAGCTCAGTCGGTAGAGCGTCCGGCTAGAAACCACATGGTTCCTAGTTCGATACTGGCCCTTGCCAACTCAGCATATGAGTAGCACAGGGATCTGATGGTAGGTGTGGCGCTCCACCTCAGATGCAAAAACAATCTCCTTATGAAAAAATAAAGGAAAGAAAATGTTGAATGGATAAAATAGGATTTATTTTATTTTATTTGTACTGACACGTGTTTCGGTCAGGAGTTTATCTATGTATACATGTATTCTATCTATTATTATTTTAAATACAGAATAACAATAACAATAACAATAAAAGAAAATAACTACAGAAATTTTTTAGTATACAAAGAAATAACGACCTTCATCAGAGTAAATCCTTATAGTTTTAAATGAAATCGGTTGAAATACGGAGAATTTCCAAGATGTTCGAAAAAATAACTTTTTTGAAATCGCTTGAAGAGAGTGTTCTAACTCAATGGAGAAAACATATATATATATGAATTATCTTCTGAAAACATAATAGTAATAATTCACCCCTCACCCATCCACTTTCTGTTATATAAAACACATGTATGCTGCATTAATGATCAAATAAACGACTGCTGAAGCTGAGCTCAATGCACGGCGAAATATATCTCCTACATATACTTGTCTGAGTTTTGTTCCTTTGTCCACATTTTTCCCTCTATTCTTTACTACATATGTATGTAAATATAATAATGCTTATATATATATTTTTGGTAGAATATGTGCTTAATTGAAGTCGTACCTAATTTTGAAAATTAATTAATTAATAATTAATGAATTAGGTGGGCATTCATTAATTATTAATTAATTAATTTTCAAAATTAGGTATGACTTCAATTAAGCACATATTCTCCCAAAAATTGTTGGCTAAATAAAGCCATATCAAAACACATTGTTTGCTTACTTTATATATATATGTATATATATATATATATATATATATATATCTTATTATAATGGAGATTGTGTGTTTGTCTGTCTGAAGCCGAAACTAAATCACTACTCAAGTTACAATTCCCTTAGTTATTGACGTCACATTCACCATGAATTTATTTTTATTTAAACCTCAGTTATTGATAAAATTGTTATACCTTATTAATACTTTTGACTTTATCTAAATTCTAATAACATGCAATTGTATTTATATATGCAACAAAATAGCGGGTTACAGAGTGAACAGGAAAGCTAATTTGCATATTGATATTAAAAGTTTAATTTTATTAAATATGCGCTTGGTATTATTGATTTCTAATTGTTTGTTTTTTTCTTAATGAATATGAGCTAAAAACTCGGGGATAAATCTTAAATGAATCCTTTAATATAAAGAAATAACAGTAATTTTATTCTTTACTTTCTAATTTAACTAAATAGTTAAATTAGGAAAATTCAGCAATAAAAGGAGGGAGTGATGAAAAATGATGGAAGACTTAGTTGTTCTATTCTTCGATTATACCCCCTCTGTTTCAAATCATTTTATTTGGATTTTTATTTAGTTTCAAAAGTATTTCAAATTTAACATATTTCATTACATTAAAATTCAAATACTTGCACCCTACGGAGGGTGCATATATTTGCTAGTATATATAAGCATCATTTTGTGAAAACATAGTAGTAATAAATTTCTTGCAATTTCAGGAATGATCTGGCAAATCACAGACTTCCATTTGTACCTAATTTTGAAAATTAATTAATTAATAATTAATGAATTAGGTGGGCATTCATTAATTATTAATTAATCAATTTTCAAAATTAGGTATGACTTCAATTAAGCACATATTCTCCCAAAAATTGTCGGCTAAATAAAGCCATATCAAAACACATTGTTTGTTTGTTTACTTCTTATATATATATATATATATATATATATATATATATATATATATATATCTTATTATAATGGAGATTGTGTGTTTTCTGTCTGTAACCAAAACTATATTACTATACAAATCACAATTCCTTTTCTTATTGACATCACATTCTCCATGATTTTATTTTTATCTAACCCTCAATTAATAATAAAATTGTCTTACATTATTAATACTGTTAACTATGTCTACATACTGACAACATGCAATTATATTTATATATACAACAAAATAGCGGTTTACAGTGTGAACGGGAAGGCTAATTTGCATATTAATATTAAAAAATCGAATTTAATAAATATGTGCTTAGTATTATTGATTTCTAACTGTTTGGTTTTATTTTAATGAATATAAGCAAAAATCTCTTCAATGAATCTTAAATGAAATCCATTAACAAGATAAAATAACTGTCATTTTATTCTTTACTTCCTCTTATAACTAAATAGTTAAATTAGAAAAAATAACAATGAAAAGACAAGAGTGATGGAGAGTAGTTTCAGTTGTTCCATTTTTTATTATACTCCCTCTGTTTCAAATCTTTTATTATACTCCCTCTGTTTCAAATCTTTTTATCTGTATTCTTATTTAGTTTCATTAGCTTTCTAATTTAATACAATATTTTTATTATATTAAAACTTAAATACTTGCTCCCTACGGAGGGGTGCATATATTTGCTAGTATATATAAGCATCATTTTGTGAAAAATAGTAGTAATAAATTTCTTGCAATTTCAGGAATGATCTGGCAAATCACAGACTTCCATTACGATGTCAACTACAGCACATCTGGTGACCCCAACAACATGTGCCATTCTAGGAAACGGAGTCTCCTTGGCGGACAGTGGGTGTCTATGGCAACTATTTCATGTGATTCTCCCTTGGCCCTGGTAGTATCTGCAGTGAAGGCCATGAAAACTATCGAAGCTAATCCTGACTTCATTTTGTGGACAGGGTAAGTAGAAAATTGAGAGTTACTTCCCCTGTTTTATTATTACCTTGTTTTTGTGTAAATCTTTAACTTTCTGAAAGTATATAAACTCCCAAGAAACTACAACTGTATTCTAAGTAGAATAAAGCTTTCTCAAGCCCAGCCGTGTGTGTACATTTATTATTACATGATGGGAAAATATATTTGGGGTGGATATGTGGAATTGCATTTACACGGGTTGTAAATCTTGAGAAAAAAAATGACTTCCCTCTAAATTGTTTTCAGCCTTCCGTCTGCAAGATACGATGGAGTAGTGTCAAATTTTTTTATTTTTAATTTGAACTCCATAGCCGCCTGGGCAGGTTCATGTAGAGGATAAGCTGTTGCCCATGCAGCAAATCCCCGCCTCTTTACACTGCCACTGTGATCCAAAGGAAAGGTAAGGTACCAATGCGGTTTGGCAACGGTAGTGTCACAGGAGTTGATGGGTAGCACTGGATTTCAGCATCCCACCACCTTAGGGACTCCAGCTCCTGATTTCTTTTTGGGGTTTACTCTCCTAGCCTTTCCTTGAAAGGCAGAAGAGGTTTTGTGTCGGACTTTTCTTTGACTGATGGGTTGCCGACCAAGGCTAAGGAGCCTCTTTTAAACCCATTTGGTGATGTAAGAAGATCCTGGCACGGTACCCAAAAATGACAGTCCTATACTCGACTATCCCCGGGGCCCGAATGCTTGTGTCGGTGTCTGTGTGTCGGTCTGTACGCGTCGGTCCCTACTTCCTGTCTCAACATTCTGACTGTCTGATCGCCTTTTTAAAAAAACGAGAATTATTTTGATATAAACAATTGTATGATTGTATCTATATCTGTGTCATCGGACTGAAATGAACTAAGTGTGAACCTTAAGGTCACCCCCCTGATCTGACAGCCATGTCAAATCTTTTAATATTAACACTGCAATCTTTCCTGTATATATAAACAATATGCAAAACCAAAAATGTACTTGATATTTTTGATTTTTGCATTTTGCACCTAAACAAACCCAATGACACTAACACAAAAAAGTATTCTACACTTTTCCTTTTTCGTTAAAAATTAGTTAACGCCAACAAAAGAAGCCATCTTGTTACAGGGAATTATGCGAGTAGTAAGTACCCCAAACTTACTCCTGAAAAATGAAATGAGATTAGGGAAATTTTTTTTTTTTGTGTGTGTGTGTGTGGGGGGATTTTATATAACTTTCTAAATGATTATTTGAGCCAGATTGTTTTAATATAAATTTGTCCCCTTGCCCCTTTTTTTGCATAAAAAATGTCAGGTGAATTCATTGGATGGAACTACCATTACAGAACACAGAGAACACAATTTTAGTGATCTGCTCTGTGCAGTAAAACATTTGGGAGCTGACAGTAGGTGTGGCACTCCACCTGAGCAAAAACAATCTTCCTAATCTGGCGCTAGAAAAAAGGGGATATGGTCCCCATTGTTCTGCTACCACACCATAAGCTTTAGTATAATTTTGTCTATGTCTCTCACTCTATTTTATTTAAAAAAATTTTGCATCTGAATTTAAACATATTCATTTAGTGTTTCTGTCTGTCTGTCTGTCTGTCTGTCTCTTTTATTTTTTATTTTTAATTTTTCAATTTTTTTTAAATTAAAAAAAGATTTTTGCATTTGAATATAAACATTTTTTAAATGTTTCTGTCTGTCTGTCTGTCTGTCAGTCTGTTTCTCTATATCTCTCTCGATTTTATTTTCTATTTTTTAATTTTTTAATTTTCAAAAAATCTAAAACAATGTTTGCATCCAAATTTAAACATATTTTTTGTTATTATTTATATATTAAAGGCAATTACAATGCATATAACATATAGCTGTATCCACAACATATACACGGATAAAATTTGTTAATTATAATTGAAATAATCATGATATAAGGTTCACAGAGTGTTAACTCTGGTTCTTATAAAACATTAGGTTACTTAAAGGAAAAGTATCCAATGCAGAATACTTCAGTTAGGAAAACAACAAATACGTTAGTTACATATACAACTTTTATTATAAGAAACTGTGAAAATAAAACAATTAATGGCAAATTAAATATATATACACATTAAATATCACCAGATATTTTTTAAACAAAAATAATGAAGATTTGATTTATATTCATGAAGATAATTAAAAAATAAAATTTAAATGATAACAACATGGATTTTTTTTTGTTGCATTTAGTATTCTAAATAGGAGACATTCATTTTTCTTTTCAGAGTGTCTGGATCATAGCTAATTCTTTTTTTACATAGGGATTTTAATGAGGCGTCTTGTGAGGATCCAACTCGCGATTCAACAATAACAAATCTGCGAGACTAATTTTTACCCCCCTCTACCCAAGCGATGCTGGGTAGCCACTTCTAGTTCAGCATAAATGCAGTCCTCACAAAATTTTTCTTCAGTTTCAAAATTGACAGGAAATTGGTTTATTCTCTAAGTTGATGCATTTTAATTGTATTGCTCTAATAAAAATCTCTCTTTAATGTGTTCTTTTTACTGTGTTACAGTTAGTTGCATATATATATATATATGTATATATATATATATATATATATATATATATATATATATATATATATAACGAAGTTCCCCAGGCTAATGTCACAAATGTCCAAACATACATAGTAGTGTAAGAGAGGAAAAAATAGGTGGAAACCGCTTACTGTATGTAGAGTCTGTTCTGTCTGTCATGCACCATGTGTGTGCTGGAGAGAGGTGACTTACATGTTCGTGCTTGTCCAGTAGCTTTGGCCAAAGAGGGTGATCTTCTTGGGTTCCTGCATCACATGACCAAAAAGGGGCTCTTGATGCAGGAGATCTCTCTCAGACAAGGGAGACTGCTCTTAAAATGACAAGCAAACTCGGCAAATACCGTGTGTGATGTGTGGAACACTGTACAGCTGTTTCAACCTAATTAGATCTCATCAGCAGTGTATACCTACGATGTTGTGGATACAGCTATACGTTATATGCATTGTAATTGCCTTTAAAATATAGATAATAATATACTTTACTTAACAATGCTTCAAAGCAAATTATCAAATAATATTTTTTGTGTTGTCTCTCTCTCTCTCTCTCTCTCTCTCTCTCTCTCTCTCTCTCTCTCTCTCTATTTTATTTTTATTCATTTTTATTTTTAAAAACTTTTTCTATCCAAATTCAAACATTTGTTTTTATGTGTTTCTGTCTGTCAGTCTGTCTCTCTACTGCCCTGTCGACTGGGGTGTTAGAATGCACCGACTGCACCTCTGCAGAGGGGTACGATTCCCCCAATGAGGCCATCTGTTGGCCATGGGTGGCGACCCATGATGCTTAAGGATAGAACTCAGGTAGATGAGCAGTCCATGACTTGCAACACTCCACTTTGGCCCTATCTTGAGCTAGATGGGCGGTCGGAGAGGCCCCCTCCGATCAATCGACTGGTCACGTCAACCTCTAGCACCTATATAACTGCCCCAACCCTTTTTATCATATGGGTGCTAGAAGGTGTTGGCTGAGGGTCTACATGTCCTGGGAATGACGTTAAACTCTATCTGATGGTGTGGTTCCATATCTGGAGGTCTGGGAAATGTGGAGCACCCCTTCATCACCATTACTCCCTGGTCCACTCTGACCCGGAGTGGTAGTACCTGTTAGGGTACCATCTATGGCTTGAATAGAAAAACATGAGTTGATAAACAAAAATTGATTATCCATTAAGAATGAATTTATTTAAAAACTTTGTCGGCATTAAATGACCCATCAAGGTTGATATGCCATAAAACAAACCAAACCAAATCTGTCTCTCTATCCCGCTCTCTCTATTTTATTTTTTATTTTTAAATTTTTTTAAAATTTAAAAAAATTTTTACCTTTGAATTTAAACATATTTTTATTTGTGTCTCTTTGTATCTGTCTGTCTGTCAGTCTGTCTGTCTTTCTATCTCTTTCTCTATTTCATTTTTTATTTTTTTATTTAAAAAAAAAATTGCCTCTGAATTTAAACATTTCTTTCTTCCTGAATTCAACCAATTAAATGAATGATTTAAAAGTTTTTTAATTCATTCAAAGGAGAAGAAAGAAAAAAATGGATTTTCAAAAGAATTTTTGCCAAAATCTGTAGAGAATCTTTTTCTGCTTGAATTCTTTCTTTTTTTTTCTTCTTCTTTTTTTCCATTTTATTTTTCATCTTCATCTTTTTATTTTTTTTGTTTTTTTCCTCTGCCTCAACTGGGATGAATTTGAATTGAATTCAACAAAGCATTACTTGAATCTCCTTCTTGTTGTCACAAAGAAATTGATGGCTTTCTGTAAAATGGATTTAATCCCCCCCTCACAACTTCCACTGCCGTTGCTGTCTTGTTTGCTAAAAAGACGGAATCAACAGCTTGTAAATAATTATTTTTTTAACGAAATAATCATCATTGTCCTCGAGTCGGGATGACATGTTTTAGATTTCACTTTTTGCAATACTTGTTCTGTGTCTAATTAATTCGATTCTATTAACAGTAATTAATTTTCTGAAATTTTGTCCAGGTGTGGACAAAGTTAGACAATCCCCAAAATTTGAGCTTCCCATTCAAAAAATTGGCAGAATTATGTTGATTTTTAGCTCTCCAAATTTGAGTGGGGGTTGCAAAAAAACTTTTTGTAATCTATTTTAGTCTATAAAATGAGTTCCAGAGCTTCCCTACTCCTAAAAATTGGTTTATAAAAGCTTTTTGGCCCAAGGAATCGAAAAAGGCTATCAAAAAAGTCTTAAAGTTAACCACTTTTAAATTATTAATGATTGCTGATTTGCAAAATTTTAACTGATGTTGTAGCTTCAGTTCTGAGCAAACACCAAACTATCTTTTTGGTACAAATAATGTTCAATATATGTGAAATAATAATAGAAAAAAATATTGTCATAGATGCAGTGCCACATCGGGATATTGATCTTGCTATGAAAAAATCAGAAATCATCAATAACTTAAAATTGGTTGGCTTTAAGACTTTTTTGATAGCAGTTTTAGATTCCCTGGGCAAAAATGCTTTTATGGACTAATCTTTAATAGTGGGGAAGCTATAGAACTCATTTTACAAACAAAAATAGATTACAAAAAGTCGCCATTTTTCACAAACCAAACCAAATTTGGAGAGCTAAAAATCGACATAACTCTGCCAATTTTTGAAATTGGATGCTCAAATTTTGGGGATTGTTTAACGTTAACATAGTGCACACCTGGAAAAAAATTCAGAAAAATTGAAGGGGGTAGGTGATAATTTTACTTTTTTCTGTATAATTTGACATGGAATTGCCCAGGGCCTTTTTAACATTAAAATATTTAAAAATTGGTATAGTCCATGTTGAGGGTGCAATGCATAATAATTGGGGATTTATATATAGAGTAATACATTTAGAGAAATGTCTTAAATACCGGTCATATAAACAGTTATAAATTTATTTCAACTGATATTAATTGGCTTCATCAGACTGTGAATTCTCCTGTATGGATTTGCAGCCTGATGAAACCGATTGGTGTGAATAAATTTATATCTGTTAATATTGTTTTCAGGGACAAGACCTATTTCTTCCCTGGATATTATTTATACACTTTTAAAAAATTGTATTATCCATTAAGAATTGATTTATTTCAAAACTTTATCGGCATTAAATGACCCACTGAGGTTGATATGCTGTTAAACAAAACAAAACCAAGTATTTATACACTTTCCACTTGTCACTAGCACCGTCTTGCTTTGAATTTAGATCCCTGTCTCAGGCGACACTGCATTTATATTGCCATACCTCGTTTCTGATTGGTTGGTGAGACCAATCAGCATGAGCAACTAATCATATAAATGAACCAGCCTTCTCTCACGAACATTTTTTTTGTAATGTCTGGTTTCACTGGAGGGAAGCCATTTTTTCTCTGCAGCAAAGAAAAGCAATATGTGTTCTTTTTTGGCCATCTCACCTAAATCATGCACCTACACGAGAGACCTTTTTGCTCCACGAGGTAAATCTCTTCTCTCGCTACAATTAATATGACCAGTATTCAAGCCTTTTCTTTGATATAAATATATATATATATATATATATATATATATATATATATATAATTTGAAAATTTGCTTTTGGAGCATTGTTAAGTAAAGTATATTATTGTTTATATATTTTGAAGGCAATTACAATGCCAATATCATATAAAATTCGATAATTATTGAAAATAATCATGACAAGTAAACTCGGTGGATAATGCGTGCGACGTGTGGAACACTGTACAGCTGTTTCAACTTTATTATGTCTCATCTTTATTAAGACATAATAAAGTTGAAACAGCTTTACTGTGTTCCACACGTGGTATACGTTATTCAATGAGTTTACTTGTCATGATTATTTTCAATAATTATCGAATTTTATATGATATTGGCATTGTAATTGCCTTCAAAATATATAAACAATAATATAATATAATATATATATATATATATATATAAATGCCAAAATAAATCTCTATCTGCACCAAGGTATCCATTTATATATATATATATATATATATATATATATATATACATATATATATGTGGTGATTGTCGCTTCTTCACAGAAGGAGGCCACTTCTACAAAGTTCAGTTGTGAGCACGTAAATGGCTCAGAAATCCAACTTTGCTTTTACAAGTCCTGTCGCATGAGCAACTAATCATACAAATGAATCAGCCTTCTCTCACAAACCTTTTTTTTTTGTAATCTCTGGTTTCACTGGAGGCAAGCCATTTTTTTTTACATGGAATTACCCTCTATTGAGGAAAAGGTTGTCACATACTGGGGCTGTGTGTGACTAGTCTCCCTGAAGACATCTCTTGAACAAATATTAGAAACAGCACCCCCACAAGAACACAGGTGTATGACCACTCACCTCCTATCACATAAACCATCCAAGTAAGAGGAACAAGACATGCTGGACATTGTTGGAGAAGTAAGGATGAACTCATAAGTGACATTCTCCTGTGGGCACCTACAGATGGACTATGATTATCGATCATATGGAAATCTGATCTCTCTGACAAGATCCAAATTATTCCAAGCTGTAGCTGTGCTACTGTATGGCTGCACCACTTGGATTCTAATGAAACAGAAACTACACAAGAATGCTGTGTACTGTCTTGAACAAATCCTGGAATCGTATGAAAAGTTATTTGAAACGAATAAAAATATAACCGAAAAGAAAGAAATAAGACAAGAAAAGAAACACTAATAATAAAATTGTGGGTGGGAGAAAGTAGATTTGTAAAAATAATTAAGAACTAAAGGGGAGTAAGGTAAAACCAGACTAGAAAGTAGAGATAGAGAACGAGTAAGATAAAAAAAAGAAAAGGGGACTAAAACAAAAATAGATGTGATTCAGTCGTAAATAAGGTTTCATTGAAAAAAATATTCCATATGCAAAGATTGTTTCTAAGAAAGGAAAGAAAGAAAATTAGATGGAGGTGAATTTTTGAGATGAGGCTTGATAATTAGTATTATTTGGATTATTCGGGCTATTGTCCTCATCTTTATTATTATCTGTTCTATTTCTCTGAATTTTTGAGATGAGGCTTGATAATTAGTATTATTTGGATTATTCGGGCTATTGTTCTCATCTTTATTGTTATCTGTACTATTTCTCTGAATTTTTGAGATGAGGCTTGATAATTAGTATTATTTGGATTATTTGGGCTATTGTCCTCATCTTTATTGTTATCTGTACTATTTCTCTGAATTTTTGAGATGAGGCTTGATAATTAGTATTATTTGGATTATTCGGGCTATTGTTCTCATCTTTATTGTTATCTGTACTATTTCTCTGAATTTTTGAGATGAGGCTTGATAATTAGTATTATTTGGATTATTCAGACTATTGTCCTCATCTTTATTGTTATCTACACTATTTCTCTGAATTTTAGAGATGAGGCTTGATAATTAGAATTATTTGGATTATTCGGACTATTGTCCTCATCTTTATTGTTATCTGTTCTATTTCTCTGAATTTTTGAGATGAGGCTTGATAATTAGTATTATTTGTATTATTCGGACTATTGTCATCATCTTCATTGTTATCTGTACAACAGATAACAATTGGAAACAAGCCTTGTGGATAAAGGAGTTAGGTTAAGACAATTCTAAGTGACAGTTATCTCTAGACTGCAGGTTCAATCCTGGTCAGGGGCAGCAGTAACATAAATTTAATTAACACAGCTTAACACCTGTACCCCAGCTATGGTTAGCGGAAAGAGAACAGTTAGAGAAGTTAGGACGAATTCATAAGTGACATTCTCCAGTGGACAACTACACATGGACACACCAGTGTAGGCCGGGTTATTTCCTAGTTGAGTAACATGATATGACCCAGAAAAAACAGAACCCAAATTATTTATTTTCCCATTAAACTAACCCTAAACCCCAACCCTTGTTGGACTTAAACTCAAAATAGAAATAAAAATTAACAGTTTTATTACAAAATTTGTAGGTTCTGTTTGTTCTGGGTCACCCTGTAATATTATGTTACTCAACAAGGGGGGGGGCTTAGGTTTAGGGTTAGGGATAGGGTTAGGGTTAGTTTAATGGGAAAATAAATAATTTTGGTTCTGTTTTTTTTCTGGGTCACCCTGTAATATTATGTTACTCAACATGGGGGTTAGGGTTAGGGTATAGGGTTAGTTTAATGGGAAAATAAATAATTTTGGTTCTGTTTTTTTTCTGGGTCACCCTGTAATATTATGTTACTCAACATGGGGGGCTTAGGTTTAGGGTTAGGGATATGGGTAGGGTTAGTTTAATGGGAAAATAAATAATTGGGTTCTGTTTTTTTCTGGGTCACCCTGTAATATCATGTTACTCAACAAGGGTGGCTTAGGGTTAGGGATAGGGTTAGGGTTAGTTTAATGGGAAAATAAATAATTTTGGTTCTGTTTTTTTTCTGGGTCACCCTGTAATATCATGTTACTCAGCTAGGAAATAACCGTAGGCCGACCAAAAAAAACTTAATGTGTGGATCTTGGATGCAATTTTGAAGACCCCCCCCCCCCAGGAACAATAACTGATAGGGACAGGTGGTGAGGTGAGTCATAGGAATGCATGCTGTCAGTGCAACCTGATGAGGATGTATTTATACCCTCACTTTCGTAGTGGACAATTTTTTTCTGATTTATTTCCGACCCGCGTACAGTCTGGTTGAATCACAAGATTTATTGATTTTTATTAATAGTCATTGTTTGAACACACCAAACTTAGTGAGTATCAAGTCGGCTAACGCTATCTTTAGAAAGGAAACTAATTGTGAAGCGGCTCGAGGCAGTCTTCCCTATTTAGACAATTGCTGCATGTTACAGATGGCATTATGATGACTCCACAATATACAGAAATATATAGAAGTAACTAAAAGCTTCTTCACCCTGTGGGGCGCGGGGATAGAACTAAACATCACCAAAGTCTGTTTATGTTTATCTATATATTTACCAATCTATCTGTGGGCTAGTGGTTAGAGTCGTGGAAAATGGACTCGTTGGTCCGAGTTCAATTCCTAGACGAAGCTGTTGGCATTTCGCATAGCACTAATACCCTTGGGAAAGCAGCTAATATGTTGCTTTGAAACCAATAATAACAAACATATTTTAATTGTACTAGCAAATATATGCACCCTCCGGGTGCAAGTATTTCAGTTAAATTTTATAATAAAATATCATATTAAATTAGAAAGGCTAATGAAACTGAATAAGAATGTAGATAAGAAGATTTTGAACGGAGGGGGTATGATTGAAAAATAGAACAACTTTGAAACTAACTCTTCCA
The DNA here is from genome assembly GCA_023376005.1 of Doryteuthis pealeii. Taxonomy (NCBI): domain Eukaryota; kingdom Metazoa; phylum Mollusca; class Cephalopoda; order Myopsida; family Loliginidae; genus Doryteuthis; species Doryteuthis pealeii. Next base: position 53,495,858 of record CM042170.1, read on the forward strand.
TCATTTTCCCTTACTCCCGTCTTTCATTGGTAAATTTTCCTAATTTAACTATTTAGTAAAGGATAATATTACAGTTATTTCTTCTTCTTAATGAATTTCTTTTAAGATTTATCCCAGAGGTTTTTGCTCATATTCATTGATATAAAACCAAACAATTAGAAATCAATAATACTAAGCATATATTTATTAAAATCAAATGTTTAAGATCAATATGCAAATCAGCCTTCCCATTCACACTATAATCCACTATTTTGTTGTATATATAAATACAATTGCATGTTCTGTGTATGTATATATGGTCAACAGTCTTAATGATGTAAAACAATTTTATTAATAATTGAGGTTTAAATAAAAATAAAATCATGGAGAATGTGATGTAAATAACAAAGGGAATTATGACTTGAATAGTAATATAGTTTCGGTTACAGACATACAAACCCACAATCTCCATTATAATAAGATATCCTTTAATGAATTTGATGATTTTACTTACTTAGGGTACAAACTCGCTGACATTGAATTTTTTACTCCCACCCCTTAGGCAATATGTTTCAAAAATCTATTTTTACATTGCCTGGAGAGCGTTTTTTTATTTTGTACTCGTTTAACTAAATAGGAAAAAAGCCTTTAGCAAACAATCATTGATTTACTCTGCTTTAGTATAATAATGTATATACTTTTTGTCTTCTTTCAGAGACAGTATTCCTCACATAAAAAATTCTGACAACAGCATGAACAAAGTTTATGAAGTAATATCGAACATGACGAATTTGTTGAGGGAAGTTTTCAACAATGTGACCATTTATCCAACTATTGGCAATCATGATGCTTTTCCGTCCAATCAGATGCCAGCAGATGAGGGCAGAGATTATTACGATCAGCTGCTCAAAGTTAGCCATTGGAATGTTCTGCTGAAGCCCGAGGAACAAGACCAGTTTCTGAAAGGTAAGAATTCCTCCTCTTGACATCTTCTTTGAAAAAGTGAGTCCAGTCATGGTAGTCCATCGACTGCCAATCTCTCTCAAATCAATCAATCAATCTTAATGTCATATAGTACCCAAATAATGAGAAAGGAATTGCCTGTTTTTCCTATAAATAATGTCCCTCCTCAAAATTTCCCCCAGTCTATTTTTATGGTAAGCTACGGCTGACTGGCCAATCAATGTATGTGGTTTCCTTTAAAAATTCTTGACGTCTTCTTTGAAAAAGTGAGTCCAGTTATGGTAATCCATCAACTGCTAACCTCTCTCAAATCAATCAATCAATCAATCTTAATGTCATATAGTACCTAAATAATACCCTTGGGAAAGGTCTGAATCCATATATTCTCCCTCCAGCTATGGGTTAAATAGTAGGGCAGACTGGGCTCTTCAGCCTGGATAGGTAACCAGTTTAGGAGAGGGATAACTCTGAATTCAAAATTCCTGAGGTCAGTCGTTGATTGGGTTTGTGGCAACCCTTGATGCACCAATTCTTTCCTATCAGCTGTGCCAAAAAGTGTTGATGGTCCAACACAAGCCTTCACCACTATAAACTGTGTGGATATTCATTGTATGAACACTCATACGTCGAAATAACGACGGGAGAGTCCATCACCTACATAATGAGAATAGAATTGTTTTTTTCCTATAAATAATGCCTGACGAAATCTTGGAAGAGAAAAACAATGAGATCTCACAAGACTTGTTAATTCAGACTAGCAACTGTTAATTACTCTATTCACCTTGTATCTTGGCTTAATAAACCTTCTATCCCTATCCTCAATACTCATTTCTCTGTTAACTCTAATATTTGAGTTACAACACTTATATAACAACAGTTTTCTTTCCATGAACATGAGACTCACCAATCTGGCATTATTTACTTATTAATCTTTTTTTTTGCAGGTGGTTTTTACTCATGCCTAATCCGTCCTGGTCTGCGACTCATCTCATTAAACACTAACCTCTACTACAGTCTCGATAAAGAAACAGTCGGCAAAACGGATCCTGGTAATCAGTTCCAGTGGCTCGATCAACAATTGAGATATGCCTCGGATCACGGAGAAAAGGTAATCCAGCCCTTTTTTTTAAAATTCTCTGTTTGAAGAAACTATATTAAACTTTGTCATCTTTTATCAATGTATATATATATATATATATATATATATATACACACACACACACACACACACTCATATATACATATATAAAGTAAAGTTGTCAGGGCGGCTTAATGTCGGTAGATATGTTTAATATTACATTTTAACAAAGGCTATCATTTGGGGTAGATTAGGAAAATGAATGTGACTTCCGTCCAGGTAGAATGAGGTGGTATAGGATGTTAAAAGTTAAATAACTTTTTTCAGGTATTGAATTTTAATTTTTTTAAATAGTAGGACAGACTGGGCTCTTTAACCTTGATTAGGCAACCAGTCTAGGAGAAGGAAAACTCTGAATTCAAACCTGTTAAACCCCGCTTAAGAAATTGACCTTGTATCACATCCTGTTTGTGTGAAGGAGTTGATAAATATGTATATAAAGATATATAAAAAAAATGTCTAAAAATGGCCTTTTCATTTAAAGTTACCTGTTATTTCCTATAAATCAAAAACTTCTAGATATGTTTAATATTACATTTAAACAAAGGCCAGATCCCCATTCCTATAAGGATTTATCAATAAATTGCTAAAATGGCCTTTTCATTTAAAGTTACCTGTTATTTCCTATAAATCAAAGACTTCTAAATATGTTTAATATTGCATTAAAACAAAGGCTATCGTTTGGAGTGGATTAGGAAAATGAATGTGACTTCCAGCCAGGTGGAATGAAGTGGTATAGGATATTAAGAGTTAATTATATTTTAATTGGTTTTTATATAAAATCATTCATAAGATTCCTATGTTGGAGAATAAAACAATAATATTAGAGATCAATAACCCCATTCCTATAAGGATATATATTAAAAAAATGGCTAAAAATGACCTTTTTATTTCAAGTTACCTGTTATTTCCCTTAAATCAAAGACTTCAATACGTTTAATATTACATTTAAACAAAAGCTATCATTTGGGGTGGATTAGGAAAACGAATGTGACTTCTGGCCAGGTGGAATAAGGTGGTATAAGACTTTAAGAGTTAAATAACTTTTTCAGGTATTGAATTTTAATTTTTAAAAAATCTTTTTGTGTGTTCTTCAGGATTTGATCTTTCTAGAAATGTAAAAATTAGCAACAGGAAATGTTTTTCTTCAAATTACAACCTAAAATCAATAGATTCCTTCATACAAAATAGTAACTACACTGGAATAACAACATCCACAATAAACTCTTCCTAATCAAACCCACTTTGGGAGGCTGGGGACCAACTTTAAGGAAGTCTAGAAAGGAACAAGTCATTGTATCTCAATTACGCATTGGTCATACACACTCCAGTATACTCAAACAAGAACAACAACCACAATGTGGAACATGTCAAACACCTTTGACAGTTAAACACTTATTCATGAAATGCAGGTTTCTTGCTCACACCAGAAACCGTTATTTTAAAGCAAACAATATGAAAGATCTGTTTGAAAACGTCAACATGGAGGATATTCTCTCTTTTTTGTGGGAAATAAAAATATACCATAGAATATAGACATGAAACAAATCAATACCATACAACATAATCCCCAATAATGCTAACACATTGTTAAAATCAATTACTAAAAAGTATAAATATAAATACACAATATGTATTACTTCCTAACCGTTAGGCATGACTTAACCCCAGTCAGGTTCATATGCCATTAAAATCAATAAACAAACAAACAAACAAAAATTTAAAAATTTCTGAATTGATAAAAAATTGTTTTTTAATTTTTTTATTAAAATTAAAATAAACTATTCATTATCAAGTTAAGTTATTAATGAATTATTTGGTGAAGGTTTCATTGAAATCAGACAATTCTCTGATTTTTGGTAATAATTTGAAAATTTGAAAATGTTTTTTTTTTTTTTTAAATTTAAATTTTTTTTTATTACCTCTTTGCAATTTTTGATCATACCTACATTTTATACTTACTATTTACTAAGCGTTTCTTGAAGAGATTAAGTTTTATGACGTTGGAGGGGGGGGACTTTGGTTTCACAATTTGAAAATTAAAAAAATTATTTTTTTAATTTTATTTTTATTACCTTTCCTTGCAATTATTGATCATACTTATATTTTATACTTACTATTTACTAATCTTTTCTCGAAGAGATTTAGTTTTATGACGTTGGGGGTGTGGGGTGGACTTTGGTTTCACAATTTGAAAATTAAAAAATTTATTTTTTAAATTTTATTTTTATTACCTTTCCTTGCAATTTTTGATCATACCTACATTTTTATACTTACTATTTACTAAGCTTTTCTTGAAGAGATTAAGTTTTATGACGTTGGGGTGGGGGGACTTTGGTTTCACAATTTGAAAATTAAAAAAAGTTTTTTTTTAAATTTTTAAATTTATTTTTATTCCTTTCCTTGCAATTTTTGATCGTACCTACATTTTATACTTACTATTTACTAAGCTTTTCTTGAAGAGATTTAATTTTATGACGTTGGGGGGGGTGGGGGACTTTGGTTTCACAATTTGAAAATTTAAAAATTTATTTTTTTAATCTTTTAATTTTATTTTTATTACCTTTCCTTGCAATTTTTGATCATACCTACATTTTATAATTACTATTTACTAAGCGTTTCTTGAAAAGATTAAGTTTTATGACGTTGCCGGGAGGGGGTGGGGGTGACTTTGGTTTCACAATTTCCACATATTTCATTCTGTCTTTTTTTTTAAGTCCTCATGCTGACTTGCATTCTATCCGCCCAGGTGTGACAGGTGTTGTTGCAATTGATAATCTACCTGTCGTCTCCTTTCATGATTTCATGAATGACTTTTCATTTCTTCCGCGGCAAAAGATACAGGTAAAACCAGGTAAAACTTTTTCTCAATGAAAAAGGTATTGGCCTCTTTGTGAACTCAGATAAAACTGAGTTCATGTGTTTTAAAAGCCTCTAAAATTAGTAGACCAGTTCATATACCTAGGTGGTAATATCTCATCTACAGAAAGTGATGTCAATATTCGCATATGAAAAGCATAGACTGCTATTATCAAGTTTTAAACAAGATGGAGGCAGTATTATCTGCGTTATTCGGACTATTGTCCCCATCTTCATTGTTATTTGTACAACGTTTCGGCTGATATACCTTCCGGCCTTCTTCAGGTATTTCTTGTTAGACTCGGGAACCTTCTCGGACTCGGGAACCCTCCTGTATTCGGGAGCCATCACGGAACTTGGAGGCATCTCTACACTGGATAGTAAGCCTCTAAAATTAGTAGACCAGTTCATATACCTAGGTAGTAATATCTCATCTACAGAAAGGACTGCCATTTTCATGAACATTTGCCAATTGATTTTACATAGGATTTTAATATTTTTATGTAGCAATGATACTGACTATGAATTAAATACTCATTGATAAAGTTACTTAATTCCTGAAATGACTGTGACGTAAGCAGTGACATAGTTTTGGTTACAGATAAATAGAGACTGAATCTCTAATATTAATTGATTTCAGCTGTATTTCCCAGATTTAAGTTTCTATAAAAGAATTTTATAATTCGCTTGAAGCATTGTGTTTATATTGGTTTTGTGGTTGGTTATAAAGGCTATTACAATGCAAGTGTAAAGAAAAATGAGATAACTATGGTATTGTTTGTTTACCTTTGATTTATTCTTAATATTTCGAGATAAAGATCCCATCGTCAGAAGAATTCTGGAAGCTAAGTTCTGGAGCTGTTAGCTTGTTGCTAGGGTCTGTCCATTCTGTTGTATGTCTGGTGATATCTTGTTCCAAATTATGTGTGTGTGTCTATGTGTAAGTGTGTATGTGTGTGTGTGTGTGTGTGTGTGTGTGTAAGTGTGTTTTATGTATGGAAGTGTGTTTGTGTGTGGAAGTGTGTTTATGTATGGAAGTGTGTGTGTGTAAGTGTGTTTATGCATGGAAGTGTGTGTGTGTGTGTGTGTGTGTGTGTAAGTGTGTTTATGTATGGAAGTGTGTGAGTAAGTGTGTTTATGTACGGAAGTGTGTGTGTGTGTGGTGTGTGTGTGTGTGTAAGTGTGTTTATGTATGGAAGTGTGTTTGAAAGAGAGAGAATTGCCAGCAGCCCCAGAAAGCATCACAGTTTGTATGCATTCAGTGCACCAAAGACTGACACATAAGAATTGGCCTGCAGAGTCACTTGCGCAGATAATTCTTTTTTTTTTTGGACACTACTCCATCATTCTTAGTGGACTGAAAGGATCCAATATTATAATTGGAAAATGCTGACAATTCTCTCTTTGGTAATCATTGGAGTATGTCCTCAAGTGGATCGAAAATAACTTTTTTGGAATATTGCAGAAACGATCAAATTAGGCAATATTTTGGATATATTTAAAAAAATTCCCTTTGAATTAAACAACTCTGAATTTAAGGAAATAATATTATTATTGTGTGTGCGTTTATCTATCCAACAATGTCTTAGTCTCATTCCATTAATTTTCTATGTTTTTGTTACATAATTATTGGAATCCTAATACTTTTTTAAGGTAGTGTAGAAACATAATGGCGATTAGTGCAGCCCACGGCCTTGAAGGATGAGTGACAACGCTTGACCTCACTCTCACCTTGCCTTCCAGGGATAAATCTTGAGAACCGGAAGGCATAGAAGACCCTGTTCCGGTTTAAGGATATTAAGCAACTCAGTCAGTTAGAAGGTAGCAGCGAGCTCGAAGGGGTAAGTTGTGTTATACACGCGGTCCCTCATCTGCGCAGATTGTCTGGGTTGGACATTTGGAAATAAAGTAACATCAACGTAAATCGAAGTCTTGTGTTTATTACCTAAAAACTAACAATGACACAGGGCTTCTGATAAGGAGAGATCCCTAACAGAAAACCAGACTGAAGTCCCCAAGACAACTCCAGACGCAAGATGTTAGAAGATAGAACCAAAGCCGTCCAGAAGAGAAGACAACTAGAAGTAAGAAGTAAGAAAAGGGTATACAACATTATATCGATTTGGTACCATGAAAACCTCAGTATGTAACATTTTTAATTTTTTTAATTTTCAGACCATCATTAAATACTTATTGATAGACTTACTTAATTCCTGTAATGATTGTGACATAGTTTTGGTTACAGACAAATAGAGACTGAATCACTATTATCAATAGATTTCAGCTGGATTTCCCAGATTTAATTTTCTATGTTTTTTTTGTATTTTTTTCTTTTCAGACAATCATAATGGCTCACGTTCCTCCTGGCAGTTTTGAGAGGTCAATGAATATAACGTGGATGTATCCGGCCTTTAATGACCGATTGGTTGACATCCTCAGAAAACATAATCAAGTTATTTCATCGCAGATTTATGGACATGAACACACGGACAGTTTCAAAATTATCTATGATGGTCAGTGTTTTTTTAAATTTTATTTTTACTAGTTTGGTATCATTTGGACTAGCAAAATAAAAAACGCCCTCCGGGCAGTGTAAAAATAAATTTTTGAAACATATTGCCTGGGGGGGGGGGAGTTAAAAATTCAATGTCAGCGAGTTTGTACCCAAAGTAAGTAAAATCATCAAATTCGTTAAAGGATTAAAAAATTTTGAAAAATTTGAAATGTAAACTTTAAATATGTATTAAAATAAAACAAACTATATATAGATATATGATACCAGTCATGTATTTATTAAAACTTGTTTTAAAAAACAAATGAGTACTGTCTAATGTTGCCTGTTCAAATTTTGTGTGTATTTATTCTGTTATGATGATTTTGGGTAATGTGACATAAGCAGTGACATAGTTTTTGTTACAGACAAAAACCGGAAGTGAATCTCCATTATTAATAGATTTGGCCAGAATTGAACCTGCAACCTGCAGATGATTGTCACTTAGAACTCAAACTGTATTAACTCAATCTTTATAAACGTTGCGCCATGTGTCCAGCTGGAAAATTCAGAGTGGATTTTTGGAACTTATAAACCTAATGTTCTTTTTACCTAGAATATTTACCTTTATACCTATGTATGATTTTTTTTTACTGTGACAGAGAACACGAGTTGAGTGGTGGGCATGAAAACTGACCATATTCTCGAAGGAAGCAGGCTAGGCTTTGCCTGGCATGTAGGACTGACCTAGGATCGAACCCGCATCCTTCAGAATGTGAAAAGGCGACACTTTGGCAAACGCCAGATGCCCGGATGATAGCTGCGGGCATTCTGGCAACTGGGATTGAGTTGACAGTCCCGTATGTGAAGCACAGATGCCTGGATGATAGAAGCAGACCTGTGTATAAAGGTCCCTGGTTCAATCCTGGGTTTCGAGATGCCACTGTCCCGTATGTGAACGCCAGATGCCCGGATGATAGCTGCTGGCATTCTGGCAACTGGGATTGAGTTGACAGTCCCGTATGTGAAACACAGACGCCCGGATGATAGAAGCAGACCTGTGTATAAATAGAAGGAAACACCCAGAAGCGGAAAAGTGCAGAAACGAGTGTTGCTACGGTAGCTGCTAGATGATTCGACGACGACGACGACGAAGGAAAAGAAGAAGTTGGTGTTTGCAAAGAGAAAGTTTAGCCTGCGAGAAGGCGTTGGACTCGCTTCTTTTTGCCCACCCCCCTCAACAAAAACTTGTTGAGTTAAATCTTTATTTTCCCCCAAATTTTTACCTATATTTACCTTGACTCATATTACAATTTAGAAGAAAAAATTTATTTAATCTAGGGGTCATTCCATGTCAAATCATCCAGAAAAAAGTAAAATTGTCACCCACCCTCTTCAATTTTTCTGAATTTTTTTCCAGGCGTGGACTATGGTAACAATAGACAATCCCCAAAATTTGAGCTTCCAATTCCAAAAATTGGCAGAGTTATTTCGATTTTTAGCTCTCCGAATTTGGTGGGGTTCGCAAATAATGGTGACTTTTTGTAATCTATATTTGTAAGGCTATCATTTGGGGTGGATTAGGAAAATGAATGTGATTTCTGGCTATGTGGAATGAGGTGGTATAGGACATTATTTTAATTGTTTTTTATATAAAATCATTCATAAGCCGATTGATAGGAACAGGTAGCCCCACTGAGAGGAGAGTCTTTCTCTGCATAAGTTGGAGAATAAAAGAATAATATTAGAGATCAATAACACCAAGTAATTATTTGTTAAACCCGGTTTTGTTAAAACCAGTATGCAAATTAACCACACCATATATTATGTAAACCTTTATTTCTTAGTGATATATAAGACACATTTCTGGATTTTAAACCCACCAATAACATGGGCTGTTTTGAGGCAAATCTAACTTAGATTTTCATAGTAGACCTCGTTAATAAATAAGATTTATTCTATGCATTAATGATTGTCTGTAAAATGAGTTCTAGAGCTTCCCTACTACTAAAAATTGGTTTATAAAATGATGATTTGACATGGAATTACCCCTAATGTAGCCTTTTTAATTATTGATTCTCATATTGTATTCATCCCTATACTTCGTCTACCTAAGAGGTTACTATAGCCTTACATATAAGCATGTCTTGTGTGACTGTTTCTTGCACCTACCACAAGAGTTCTTGCGGTTGGCCCCACAATGCAGCAATTGTACTTATTATGTAATTATAAAATCTCATATTGTATTTTTCTGTTTTTTCTAGGTAAACTACCTGTCTCTGTTTTACTGATGGCCCCTGCGGTGACCCCAATGAACAGCTCCTTACCAGGAGTCGGACCAAACAATCCCGGAATTCGTTTATACTTCTATCGACGAACGACAGGCGAAATCGTCAACTACCACCAATATTACCTGAACCTTCACAAGATTCACCCCGTATCGAACTCCGCCAACTGGGAGCTTGAATATCGTGCGCTGGAGGATGTGTTGGAGACTGACATGACCCCACAATCATTCGACCGCTATGTGAAGGAATTTCCCACAAATGAAATGGTTAAGTTTAGAAAGTACCTGCGCCACAACACCGTGTCTTACGGAGAGGAGAGCATGAAAAAACCGAGTGCCAGAGAATTCCAGGAACACGTCTGTGCCATCACGCACCTGTCCACAGACACTTACCAGGCTTGTATAAACAAGACGCCGAACGCATATCTCCTCCTGCACTCGCCCGAGGGATTGCAGTCGAAAAATAAAGGGCCTGAATTACCTATTTATACATACTATGTGGTGACCGCGTTTGCGGCTCTAACTTTTCTGGTTCTTGTAGTGATGTCCGTCGTACGCAAACAGTGTACGCGGACCCCATCGTTGCCGTTTAGGTATCGACCTCTAACCAATGACTGCCAGTACGTACAGAGAGAGCGGGCGACCTGATTTGCAAAAAACTTGTCGTGTTTATTGCGGGGGATGAGGAGAGGAGGAGAGCGAAGAGAGACGTTGCCTTGGTGTATCTCCGGGGCTTTTACACTTATCCTCTCTGAGAGACGTTCACTACGTTTTTGATTTTGGTCTACAATAAGTGGTGGTGTGGGAGAGCTCAGGGGATGTATGTGAACGGGGAAGGAAAATTGATGCCCAAGGTCTTTAAACTTTTTGGACCATACAACCTTTAGGCACCCCTTTTTGATCTCGATTAAGAAAGGACATGTTTTTTCATTTACACCGTCAATATCCGGTTGTTTGTTAACAGATGATTTTTAGAGGTTTTTTAAAATTATAAAACTAACCCCTAACCCTAACCCTAATCCCTAACCCTAACAAACAACCGGATATTGACAGTGTAAATGTAAAACTTGTCCTTCTGAGGCACCTCTTTTTGATCTCGATTAAGAAAGGACATGTTTTTCATTTACACCGTTAATATCCGGTTGTTTGTTAACAGACGATTTTTAGAGGTTTTTTAAAAATTATAAAACCAACCCCTAATCCTAATCCCTAACCAATAACCGGATATTGACGGTGTAAATGAAAAACTTGTCCCTCTGAATCGAGATCGCGAAAGGGGTGCCTAAAGGTCGTATGGTCCAATTTTTTTATTTTAAGTTTAGTCAAACCTAGTGACCAGGAGGAGGGAGGGGAGACAATTATTTTTAATTTTTTAAATTTTCTTTTTCTTTTTTTTTTTTTTTTTACATTATATGCAAAATGGAACCTCTAAGTAACGTCTGACGTGTTTATCTAACGGACTGTCTGGTTAGAGGTCACAAAACTTGCACACGACAAAACTACTGCCCTTCATTTTATATGATTTATAATCTTGTGCACAGTAGACCCCCAAACCTTGAATCTGATTCATCCAGTACGGATGCAGACCTCACACATTAAGAAAGAAAAAAAAAATATAGAAAAATGTAGGAATAATCCCAAATTCTAATCACGTATAGATATTCATCCTAAAAGACTATCTGCTAAAGTTTTAATAAAATTTTACAAGCATCATCAAATTTTTTAAAATTTAAATTTAGGTACATTTATTGGTTATTTCTTATAACTCCAACATAAACAAAGGGGAACCACTCTTGACTTATAAATTATTTATTTATTTTCCCATTAAACTAACCTTAAACCTTAGCCCAAACCCTAACCCTAACCCATCTTCTTTTTTCCTAGTAGATCAATAAATAAATAGATAATTTATCAGTCAAGAGTGGTTCCCCTTTATTTATGTTGGACTTACAGGAAATGACCCATTTATTTTCTAGAAGTTTATATCATTACCTCTGTCCCATAATAATTGTTGCATTTTGTGTATTAAATTTATATGCAAATGTACCAGTTATTTTGGGACAGGTGTAATATAAAATTGAATAGATTCAACAAATAACAACAATCAAAATCTACTTCCTTCCCATAATAGTTGGTACATTTTCATATAATTTTATATACTAAATGTAACAATTATTATGGGACAGACTTGATATTTTATCATTGTTCCATAATATATTCAATTTTATACAACTTCTGTCCCATAATGGTTGGTACATTCAGTATATAAAATTTATAAAAAAACTGTACCAACAATTATGGGACAAATCTATTGAATTTTATATTAAATCTGTCCCATAATACTTGATACATTTAGTGTATGAAGTTTTTAAAAAAGTGTAACAATAATTATGGGACAAATGTATTTAATTGTTATATTACTTTGTCCCATAATAGATGGTACATTCAGTATAAGAAAGTTTATAAAAAAATGTGACAATTGTTATGAGACATGTATTTAATTTCATATTACCTCTGTCCCATAATAGTTGATACATTTAGTATATGAAATTTATACACAAATGTACCAACTATTATGGGACAAAGGTTGATTGAGGTCTCTTTTCTGTCCCATAATAGTTGATACATTTAGTATATGAAATTTATATGCAAATGTAACAACTATTATGGGACGGATGTATTTAATTTTCATATTACCTGTTCCATAATAGTTGGTACATTCATTGTAGGAAGTTTATAAAAAATGACAATTATTATGGGACAAAGTTAATTTTATATTACTTTTGTCCCATAATACTTGATACATTTAGTATATGAAGTTCATATGCAAATGTAACACTTATTATGGGCCAGAGGTTGGATGTTTTACTACTTCTGTCCCATAATAATTGGTACATTTTATGTATAAAATTTCAATGTAAATGTACCAAATATTATGGCACAGAAGTAGCAGTTACTTGCATACAACCTCTGTCACTTGATAATTGTCACATTCAGTATATAAAATTTACATGTCAATGTACCAACTATTATGGGACAGAGTTTTATTACTTCTGTCCCATAATAGTTAGTATGTTGAATATATGAAATTTATATGCAAATGTACCAACTATTATGGGATAGAGATGGTATCTTTTACTTCTTCTGTCCTATAATAATTGGTACATTTAATGTATGAAATTTATATACAAATGTACCAACTATTATGGGACATAAGTGGTAAGATTTACTTTTTCTGTCCCATAATAATTGATACATTTATTGTATGAAATTTATATACAAATGTACCAACTATTATGGGACATATGTGGTAAGTTTTACTTTTTCTGTCCCATAATAATTGGTACATTTAATGTATGAAATTGATATGTAAATATATCACATATTGTGGGACAGAGGTTGTATGTTTTACTACCTCTGTCCCATAATAATTGGTACATTTAATGTATGAAATTTATATACAAACTATGTATCCAACTTCGACATGTGGTAATACTTTCTGTCCCACATTCATTTCAATAATAATTGATACATTTAATGTATGAAATTTATATACAAATGTACCGACTATTATGAGGCATATGTGGTAAGTTTACTTTTTTTGTCCCATAATAGTTGGTACATTTAATTGTATTAAATTTATAAGCAAATGTGCTGATCATTATGGCACATGATAGTTTTTATTTATTTATTTTCCTTTTTTTTTTTTTTGCTATCCGAACATAAAGACATGATCATTTGGGGAATGAGGAGTTTCTGGACAATGTGGAAAAAAATTAGCTATTTGGACTGTGCTCTCATAACAGATTTGAAATTCATAATATTGTACTCGGGTGGGAGGCGTGTCCTCAATTGGGGGGGAGGGACAGGTGACAGTGCTATTTAATGTCAATAAGCACAGGCAGAATTTAAAATATAAAAACAAAAAAAAAATGTGTTTTTGAAGCCGGCCGCTTTTAGTGCCAAACTTTTTAAAAATAATCGATAATTAAGAAAGGTTGTTTTCTGTACGTATACGTGTGCGTGTCGACGTGTTTGTCACAGTTATTTTTTTTTTTTTTTAAGTGACTTTTGAGCTCTAAAGCAGGAAGTTATCTAAATTGTTTGCTATGAAATTAGTATTTTTTGTCTGTATTTTTTGAGATGAGGCTTGACATGAATAATTTGATGTTTCAGACTGTTGTCCTCATCTTTATTCTAGTATGTATAAACACAACGTTTTGGACGCTGTATCCTCCAGTCTTCCTCTAGTGTTCTCTGTCTATCTGAGCACAGCAATTGTTACATGATTATTAGATACCTAATATTTATGTGCTATAGTGTAGAAAACAAGATGGCGTTTTAAGTGCAGCTGACGGCCTTGAAGATTGAGTGACAAGCTTGACCTCAGTCCTAACCCTATCTTCCGGATAGCTGAGAACCGTAGAAAGGACCCTCTCTTCCGGTTTAGATAGTAAGTAAGTTTCAGTCAGTTAGAAGGTAGGAGCTGAGCTCGTAGGTTGTAAGTCGCGTATTACGCGCCGCCGTTCTCATCTGCACAGATTGTCTGGCTGGGATTTAAAAATAAAATAAAATAAAGTAAATTGAAGTCTTGTGTTTATTATCTAAAAACTAACAATGACACAGGGCTTCTGATAAAGAGAAATCCCTATGGAAACCAGACACGAAGTCCCCAAGAGAAGTCCAGACCTTAGAAGATTCCAGACCAAGACAAGATGTTATAAGATATCAAGACCCCAGAAGAAGCAAGTAAGGGGGTATGCAACACAATGACCCAACCTCGGAAATCATTTTGAATAGTTGAACAAGTTGGGTCATTACTACACTCGAATATATTCGTTGCACCATGTGTCCAACTGGACTGAAAAAAACTGGAGGCTACATCGGCCAAAACGTTGTGTGTATAACAATGAAGATGAGGACAACAATCTGAAAAATCTAAATAATACAAACTTAATGACTTGTCTGTATTTTTGAGATGAGGCTTGATGTGAGTAATTTTTATGTTTCAGACTGTTGTCCTCTTCTTTATTCTAGTATGTATAAACACATGTTCGGCTGCTGTATCCTCCAGCCTTCCTCTGGTGTCCTCTGTCTATCTGAGCACAGCAATGACCCAACTTGGAAATCATTTTGAATAGTTTAACAAGTTGGGTCATTACTACACTTGGATATATCCGTTGCACCATGTGTCCAACTGGACTGAAAAAACTGGAGGCTACATCGGCCAAACGTTGTTGTATAACAATAAGATGAGGACAATAATCTGAAAAATCTAAATAATACAAATTAATGACTTGTCTGTATTTTTTGAGATGAGGCTTGATGTGAATAATTTTGATGTTTCGGACTTTTGTCCTCATCTTATTGTGGCATGTAAAGTAAGACTAGAAGACCATCGGGAAGCAGTGGTGCGAGGGGAAACAGAAAAGTCAGGCATGGCTGACCATATATGGAAAGAAAAGAGAAACCATCTATCATTGTGGGATAAAGTTATAATAATAGTAATTTTTCATTGGCAAGAGACGTCAGTGAAAGAAATTTGAATCATTATTAAACTCGGACCTGTTAGAGTCTCATCTATTTAGGATTAAATAGAAAAAAATAAAATGTGTTTGTGGTAGTAAGCAAACAAACACGGTCGGACTTGCAGAAGCTTTATTCTACATAGAATACAGTGGTGGATTTTTGACCAGTTTATATAGTTATTAGAAGGGTAGGGGAGGTAACTCAGTTACCTATACGGTGTTGAGTTTGAGTTTTGTTAACGGCATATCAACCTCTGTGGGTCATTTAATGCCAAAAAGGTTATTTTGATTTCAGACTTTTAAAGTGTGGTTCTATGGAGAAATGGTTATGTTCTGTTATATTTTGTTGAAAGGTTGCTTTTTTAATAAATTTAAAAGTTTTCAATTCTTAAAGATGTCTTTCAGGTTTCTAGCTTGATAGAATTTGCATATGTTTAAGTCTGTTACAATTTAGAAGGATATGCCTATTACATGTTGGAAAAAAATTTAGTTTAAAAAAAGAATTGCCCTTACAGCAAACCCCAAACCCTTTTTATCATATATGTGTTAGAGGGTTTAGTGTCCTGGTATGATGTTAAACTGCATCTAATGGTGAAGTTTCATTTTGGAGATCTGAGGAGTGGAGTATCCCTTCATCACCATTACTCCCAGATCCACTCTGACCCAGAGTGATAGTGCCTGTTAGGGTCCCATCTATGGGTTAATAGAAAAAAATCAGTTTAAAATATGTTTAAAAAAACAGAAATTTTGAATACCCATCAAGAATGAATCAAACAAAATATCTTTGGCATAAAATAACCCAACAAGTGTTGACATGCCATAAATCCAAACCAACTAAACTCAGATGAACAAAATCTTAACACTTGTAACAGAATGAAATCAATCCACCCTAATGAATTATGAAACCACTGAAGAAGGCTGGAGGGTGCATCGGCCGAAAATGTTGTGTATTTATATTTCACAATAAAGATGAGGACAACAGTCAAAAAAAAATCTGTTAGGATCTCATGTATGGGTTAAATAGAAAAAAAATCAGTTTAAAAATGTGTTTTAAAAAAAAAAAGAAATTTGTAACAGAATG
This sequence comes from Doryteuthis pealeii, assembly GCA_023376005.1. Taxonomy (NCBI): domain Eukaryota; kingdom Metazoa; phylum Mollusca; class Cephalopoda; order Myopsida; family Loliginidae; genus Doryteuthis; species Doryteuthis pealeii. The sequence goes on from CM042170.1 coordinate 53,512,184, forward strand.
ATATCAATCTATCCCAATGAATTACAAGAAACACCTGAAGAAGGCTGGAGGATGCATCGGCCGAAATGTTGTGTATGTATATTTCACAATAAAGATGAGGACAACAGTAAAAAAAAATCAAAATAATAAATATGTCATTGGTGATGTATGTTTAATTTATGTTGATTGTCTCTGTGCTTTTTCCGATCTTTTTTCCGACAGATTTTTTGCTGATCAAAGTCGAGCTTGTTTCACTATGGGAGTAATCGTTGAAAACAGTTCTTGAATGTCTAGAAACTTCTCATACATTGGAAAACCCTTTCTTTTCTTTTTCAGTTTAGACTACAGCAAACTCTCATTGTTATGGCACACACTTTTAATCTACCCTTTTTATGACATACACATTAGGGTAGGTCGATTTTGGAACTGTAATGTCTCCCATGGGGCAAAAGTTACAAATTAATATAAAGAATACCACACAATATATTTTTCTTCAAAACTTTGCCTTCGTTTGAGGAAATAGATTTCAATCTTTAAACTCTTAACATTCTGTTGATATTTTCTAAGTCCAGAGCCCCATTCCTATAAGGATTTATTAATAAATGTCTAAAAATGCCTTTTCATTTAAAGTTACCTGTTATTTCCCTTAAATTAAAGACTTCTAAATATGTTTAATATTACATTTAAACAAAGTCCAGAGACCCATTCCTATCAGGATTTATCAAAAATGGCTAAAAAGCCTTTTCATTTCAAGTTACTTTATTTCCCATAAATTAAAGACTTCTAAATATGTTTAATATTACATTTAAACAAAGGCTATCATTTGGGTGGATTAGAAAAATGAATGACTTCTGGGTTGCTGAATGAGGTGTATAGGACATTATTTTAATAGGTTTTTAATATAAAATCATTCATAAGCCGATTGATAGGAACAGGTAGCCCCACTAAGAGGAGGGTCTTTCTCTGCATAGTTGGAGAATAAAAATAATATCAATAACACCAAGTAATTATTTATTAAACCCGTTTTGTTAAAACCAGTATGCAATAAAACCACACCATTATTATTAAACCTTATTTCTTAGTGATATATAAGACACATTCTGGATTTTAAACCCACCAATAACATGGGCTGTTTTGAGGCAAATCTAACTCAGATTTTCATAGTAGACCTTGTTAATAAATAAGATTTATTCTATGCATTATGATTTTGACTATAAATCAAATACTCATTGATAAACTTACGCATTTCCTGAGGGTATTGTGATGTAAGAAGTTACATAGTTTAGGTTAGACAGACACCAAAATCTATGCAATTCCTGAGGGTACCCTAAATCCTTTGCAGTCTATTTCCTATAAGTCTAACATAAACAAAGGGGAACCACTCTTGACTGATAAATTATTTTATTATTCCATTAAACTAACCTAAACCTGACCCTAAACCCTAATCTCTAACCCTAACCCTGTTTCTTTTTCTAGTAGATCAATAAATAAATAAATAATTTATCAGTCAAGATGGTTCCCTTTTGTTATATGTTAGACTTATAGGAAATAACCTCCTTTGCTTATCAAAATGACTTGATTTAGCATTAACTGACCCGAAAAGGGTTGATATGCGCATAAACAAAACAAACCATTATAATGGCACATTCTTAAATCCCCCTCCCCACTCCGAGGGTGACATAATAATGGGAGTCTACTGTATTTTGTATTTTTTTTTCCTTGAGTTAGAGGTCATGACATCTTTTTGACTAGCAGGTCTCAAATGTTTATGAGTTTTTCTTTGTTATTGAATGGTCAATATATCACCTGATGAGGGTTGGAATCTGTTGCTGAAATGGTGTGAAATTCAAATCTTGGATATATGTGATGTGTTTTTAATAAATAAATCAAGAATATACAAACATTTTTTCTTTATTTATTTAATTTATTTATTATTATTATTTATTTTTTTTTTTGCTTTCATATTCTTTTAGATTTTTTTTTCTTCCTTTCTTCATATTCTGAGTTACTACTTCTGTCCCATAATGGTTTGGTACATTTAATATATGAAATTTATATTCAAATGTACCATCTATTATTGGGATGAATTTATTTCATTTAATTTGTCCCAAATAGTTGGTACATTCCTTATGAACACTTATTGGTTTCGTTGGCGTAGTGTCCACCCACTTTTTTTTTTCTCTCATTATTATTTATCTGCATCTGCGTGAGTGGCTTTTCAGACCAATTTTGAATGGCAATCTCTGGTGCAGTGACCGCAAACAAAACAGTGATGCTTAAGGGGTTGCTGTTGTCTCTCCTTCCTTTTGGCTCTCTTTTCTGTGGCGGCTACTTCCCTCTCTTTCTCACTCCTTTTCGTTCCTTGTTTGACAAGGAGTCGCCAGGTCCTTTGCACAGTCTCCAATGTTGTGTCGACGTGGCATGTCTTCATATCCCTCTTGCAGACATCTTTAACGTGCAGGTTGGTCTCCCTACCGATCAGGTGCCCTCCACTAATTCACCATACAGTAGGTCTTTGGGGATGCAGCCTTTGTCCATCCTCCTGACGTGACTGAGCCAACGCAGGCGTCTCTCGCAAATGATGGGGCAGCTGTTCATGTTTGCTCATTCCACCAACTCTGTGTCGGGGACTTTGTCCTGTTAGCATATGCATAGAATGTGGTGTAGCCATCTGAGGTGGAAATTGTCCAGTTTCCTCACGTGGCAGAGTGTATGATCCAGGCTTTGCTACTGTAGAGGAAGTACTGAGAACGAATGCTTTGTAGACAACACTTATACTAAATGTATTAACTATTATGGGACAAAATTAGTATAAAATTTAATAGGTTGAATAAAAAACAGTAATGAAAAAGTATATTAAATCTGTCCCATATACTTGTTTACATTTGAACATAAATTTTATATGTTAAATGTACCCATCAATTATGGGACAAATCTATTTGATTCCATAATGGTTAGGCTACATTTAATATATGAAATTTATATTCAAATGTACCATCTATTATGGACAGATTTGAATTTACTACTACATCTGTCCCATAATAGTTGAGATCTATTCTAGTATAAAGTGGTTTTATAAGAAAGTACCCGATCAATTATTGGACAAATCTTATTTTAATTTTCCATAATGGCTTGGTACATTTAACATATAGAAATTCTATACTTACAAAATGACACTATCTCTTATGGCACAAAGATGTAACCTAGTATGATATTCAAATCTGTCCCCATCAATACCTAGATTGGTACATACTTGCAATTCATAAATTCTGTCACTATATTACAAACTGTACCCGAATAACCAATTATGGAACATCAAATCACATTTAGCCCCATAATTGATGGGACATTAATAACATATCAAAATTTTAGTTCAAAGTAATCAACGTAATATATTAGGGATCAGATTTAATATCTACTTTTTCATTTATACTCCAATTTTTCTATTCAACAACCCTTATTTAATTTTAATAAGCAATAATTTCCCATAGATCCCCACTAATAGTTACAATCTAACATTTAGTTAAGTTGCATCTGCGACTCTTACAAAGCACCTTCTGCTTTCTCGACACACCAAAGTCACTTTCCCTCCTACCGCCTAGTTAGCAAACCACCTGTCGATCCAATACACTCATGCCCACGTGAGCGAAAGTGGACAATTTCCACCCAGAAATGGCTACACCACTTCTATGCATATTTGCTAACAGGACAAATCCCCCGACACAGATAGTGGTGGAATTGAGCAAACTGAACAGCATGCCCCCCATATCTGCGCCAGAAGACGCGCTGCGTGGACCCAGTTCAAGTCAGTCGATGAGATGCGACAAAAGTCTGCCGATCCCCAGAGATCTACTTGTATGTCGTGACACATCTTCAAGTGAGATGCGGCACCTGACTACGGCATAGAAGGTACCACACAATCTGCCACGGTTAAAACATGTCTGCAATAGAGGGATATGAAAGACATGTCCCCGTGCACCAACACATGGGAGACTTGTGCAAGGACTCCTCCTGGACGACTCTCCCTCGTTCAAACAAGGAACGAAAGGAGTGAGAAAGAGAGGCGAAGTAGCCGCCACAGAAAGAGAGCCAGCCAAAAGGAAGGATGACGACGCATACACAACAGCAAACCCCTACTACAGCATCACACCTGATTCCTGCTGTTACACGCAAAGTCCTGGCAGCCCAGCAGATGCATTCAAAACAATTTGGCTCTGAAGTCCTAATCACGCAGATGCAGCATAACATAATAATGAGAAAGAAAAAAATAAAAAAAGTGGTTGGACACTACGCCAACGAACCAATAAGTGTTTCCATAAGGAAAATGTACCAACTATTTTTGGGACAAACATAATGAAATAATATTCATCCCATAATAGATGCGTACATGTTGAATATAAATTTTCATATATTAAATGTACAACCATTATATGGGAACAGAACGCTTAGTAACTCAGGAATATGAAGAAGGAAGAAAAAAATATCTAAAAGAATATGAAGCAAAAAAAAAAAAAAATAATTAAGTAATAATAAAATAAATTAAATAAATAAAGAAAAAATGTTGTATCATTCCTTGATTGATTATTTATTAAAACACATCCACATATATCCAAGATTGAATTCACACCATTTCAGCAAACAGATTTCAAACCCTCATCAGGATGATATATTGCACCATTCAATAACAAAAAGAAACTCATAACATTTGAGACCTGCTTAGTCAAAGAGATGCATGGACCTCTTTAACTCAAGGAACAAAAAAAAGAAAATACAAAATACAGTAGACTCCCATTATTATGTTCACCCTCGGAGTGGAGAGGGCGGGATTAAGAATGCCAGTTATAATGGCTTTGTTTTGTTTTTACAGGGCATATTCAACCCTTTTCGGGTCCGTTAATTGCCAAATCAATCATTTTGATAAGCAAGGAGGTTATTCCTATAGTCTAACATAAACAAAGGGCGACCACTCTGACTGATAATTATCTATATTTATTTATTGATCTACTAGGAAAAAAGAAGACAGGTTTAGGGTTAAGATGAGGGTTTAGGGTCAGGTTTAGGGTTAGTTTAATGAGAAATAAATAAATAATTTATCAGTCAGAGTGGTTCCCCTTTTTTATCGTTTAGACTTATAGGAAATAACCTGCAAAGGATTTAGGGTACCCTAGTGAATTGCATAAGATTTTGGTGTCTGTCTAACCTAAACTATGTAACCTTCATACATCCAATACCCTCAGAAATGCGTAAGTTTACAATGAGTATTTGATTATAGTCAAAATCATAATGCATAGAATAAATTTATTTATTAACAAGCGTCTACTCATGAAATCTGAGTTAGATTTGCCTCAAAACAGCCCATGTTATTGTGGTTTAAAATCCAGACAATGTGTCTTAATTATCACTAGAATAAGGTTTATTAAATTATGGTGTAGTTTATATTTGCATTATGGTTTAAAAACGGTTTAATAACAATAATTACTTGGTTATATATTATTGTTTTCAATTCGTTCTCACCTTGCAGATGAAGACCCTCTCTCTTAGTGGGCGTACCTGTTCCTATCGCAATGCTTTAATATGAATGATTTTATTTATTAAACCTATTAAAAAATGTCTATACCACCTCATTCAGGCAACGCAGTCATCATTTTTCAATCCACCCCAAATGATAACCTTTTGTTTAAAAGTGTCACTAATCTAAACCATGAATACGTCTTCTAATTATGGGATAATACAACAGGTAACTTAAATGAAAAGGTTTTTAGCCCATTTTTTGAAAATCTATAGGAATGGGTCTCTGGACTTGTTTAATGTAATATTAAAACATATTAGAAGTCCTTTAATTTAGGAAAATTCTAACATAACTTAAATGAAAAAGGCCCATTTTAAATCTTTATTATAAACTTCCTTTAGGAATGGGGCTCCTGGACTTAGGAAAGATTAATTCAACAGAATGTTCAACGTTTACAAGATTTTGACAATCTAATTCCTTCAACCACTAAGTCAAAGATTTTGAAGCAAAATATCATTGTGTTGCGTAATTCTTTATATTAATTTGTAACTTTTGCCCCATGGGAGACATTACCAGTTCCAAAATCCGACCTACCCTAAGTGTATCTCATAAAACAAAGGGTAGATTAAAAAAGTGTAGCCATAAACAATGATAGGTTTGCTGTAGTCTAACGAAAAAGAAAAGAAGGTTTTCCAATGTATGAGAAGTTTCTAGACATTCAAGAACTGTTTCAAGATTACTCCCATAGTGAAACAAGCTCGCACTTGAATCGCAGCAAAAATCTGTCGGAAAAAAAGATCCGGAAAAAAGCACAGAGACAATACAACATAAAATTAAACATACAATCACCAATGAATATTTATTCATTTTATTTTTTTTTACTATGGTTCCTCATTCTTATTGTGAACTATACATACACACATTCTCGGCGATGCATCCTTCCAGCCTTCTTTCAGTGTTTCTTGTTAATTCATTGGATAGACAATGAATATCATTCTGTTACAAATTTCTTTTTTTTTTTTAAACACATTTTTAAACTGATTTTTTTCTATTTAACCATAACATGAGATCCTAACAGATTTTTTTTTTGATGTTGTCCTCAATCTTTATTGTGAATATAAATACACAACATTTCGCCGATGCACCCTCCAGCCTTCTTTCAGGTGTTTCTCCATAATCAATTAGGTGGATTCGATTTCATTTGTTACAGTGTTAGATTTTGGTTCCATCTGAGTAGTGCCGTTGGATTATATGCTGTCAACACTTGTGGCGTTATTTTATGCCAAGATATGTCCATTGATTTCATTCTGAATGGTATTCAAAATTTCTCGTGTTTTAAAAAATATTTATGTAAACTGATTTTTTTTTCTATTTACCCGATTAGATGGGACCCAACACACTATCACTTGCGTCAGAGCTGATTCTGGCGTAATGGTGCATGAAGGAGATACCTCCACTCCTCAGATCTCCAAAATGAAAAACTTCACCATTAGTGCAGGTTTAACATCATTACCCAGGACACTAAGACCCTCTAAACATATATATAAAAAGGTTTGGGTTTGCTGTAGGGCAATCTTTTTTTAAACTAATTTTTTTTTCCAAACACTGTAATAGGCATATCCTTCTAAATGTAACACGACTTAAACATATCGCGCCAACATTACTATCAAGCTAGAAAACCTGAAAGAACATCTTTAAGGCAATACAAACCCTGAAAACCATTTTAAATTTTATAAAAAAAGCAAACCTTTTCAACAAATATAACAGAACATAACCAATTATCTCCATAGAAACCACTATTTAAGTCTGAAATCCCAAATAACCTTATTTCCGTGCATTAAATGACCCAGAGGTTGATATTTGCCGTTAAACAAAACTCAAACTCAAAACACCGTAAAGGTAAACTGAGTTACCTCCACCTACCCTCTAAAACTATATAATGGTCAAAAATCCACCCTTGTTCTATGTAGAAATAAGCTTCTGCAAGTCCGACCGTGTTTGTTTGTTACTACACAACAACATTTTATTTTTTTCTCCCGAGGGTCCCATTATCCTAAATAGATGAGGACTCTAACAGGTCGGTTTTAATAATGATTTCAAATTTCTTTCACTGACGTCTCTTGCCAATGAAAAATTACTATTATTATAACTTTATCCACAATGATAAGCAGGTTTCTCTTTTCTATTCATATATTTGGTCAGCCATGCCTGACTTTTTCTGTTTTCTCGCACCACTGCTTCCCATGGTCTTCTAGTCTTACTTTTACATCCACAATAAAGATGAGGACAAAAAGTCCGAAACATCAAAATTATTCACATCAAGCCTTTCATCTCAAAAATACAGACAAGTCATTAAGTTTGTATTATTTAGATTTTTCAGATTATTGTCCTCATCTTCATTGTTATACACACAACGTTTTGGCCGATGTAGCCTCCAGTTTTTTTTCAGTCCAGTTGGACACATGGTGCAATGGATATATCCAAGCGTAGTAATGACCCAACTTGTTAAACTATTTAAAATGATTTCCGGGGTTGGGTCATTGCTGTGCTCAGGTAGACAGAGGACACTAGAGGAAGGATGGAGGATACAGCAGCCGAAATGTGTTTATACATACTAGAATAAAGATGAGGACAACAGTCTGAAACATCAAAATTATTCACATCAAGCCTCATCTCAAAAATACAGACAAGTCGTTAAGTTTGTATTATTTAGATTTTTCAGATTATTGTCCTCATCTTTATTGTTATACACACAACGTTTTGGCCGATGTAGCCTCCAGTCTTCTTCAGTCCAGTTGGACACATGGTGCAACGAATATATTCGGAGTGTAGTAATGACCCAACTTGTTCAACTATTTCAAATGATTTCCGAGGTTGGGTCATTGTGTTGCATACCCCCCTTACTTGCTTCTTCTGGGGTCTCGATATCTAATAACATCTTGTCTTGGTCTGGAATCTTCTAAGGGTTGGACTTCTCTTGGGGACTTCGTGTCTGGTCTTCCATTGGGGATTTCTCTTTATCAGAAGCCAGTTCATGTTTAGTTTTTAGATAATAAACACAAGACTTCGATTTACTTTATCTTATTTCTATTTTTAAATCCCCAGCCAGACCAATCTGCGCAGATGAGAACGGCGGCGCGTAATACGCGACTTACAACCTACGAGCTCGGCTCCTACCTTCTAACTGACTGAAACTTACTTACTATCTAAAACAGAAGAGAGGTCCTCTCTACTGGTTCTCATGCGCTATCCCTGGGAAGATAGGGTTAGGACTGAGGTCAAGCTTGTCACTCAATCTTCAAGGCCGTCAGCTGCACTTAAAACGCCATCTTGTTTTCCTACACTATTGCACATAAATATTAGTATCTAATAATCATGTAACAATTGCTGTGCTCAGATAGACAGAGAACACAGAGGAAGGCTGGAGATACAGCGGCCGAAACGTTGTGTTTATACATACTAGATAAAGATGAGGACAACAGTCTGAAACATCAAAATTATTCATGTCAAGCCTCATCTCAAAAAATACAGACAAAAAATACTAATTTCATAGCAAAACAATTTAGATAACTTCCTGCTTTAGAGCTCAAAAGTCACTTAAAAAAAAAAAAATAAACTGTGACAAACACCGTCGACACGCACACGTATACGGACAGAAAACAACCTTTCTTAATTTCGATTTATTTTTAAAAGTTTGGCACTAAAAGCGGCCGGCTTCAAAAACACATTTTTTTTGTTTTTATATTTTAAATTCTGCCTGTGCTTATTGACATTAAATAGCACTGTCACCTGTCCTCCCCCCCAATTGGACACGCCTCCCACCCGAGTACAATATTATGAATTTCAAATCTGTTATGAGAGCACAGTCAAAATAGCTAATTTTTTCCACATTGTCCAGAAACTCCTCATTCCCAAATGATCATGTCTTTATGTTCGGATAGCAAAAGAAAAAAAAAAAGGAAAATAAATAAATAAAAACTATCATGTGCCATAATGATCAGCACATTTGCTTATAAATTTTATACATTAAATGTACCAATTATTATGGGACAGAAAAATTAAATCTTACAACTTATGTCCCATAATAGTCGGTACATTTGTATATAAATTTCATACATTAAATGTATCAATTATTATGGGACAGAAAAAGTAAAAGATACCATCTCTGTCCCATAATAGTTGGTACATTTGAATATAAATTTCATACATTAAATGTACCAACTATTATGGGACAGAAAAAGTACAACTTACCACATGTCCCATAATAGTTGGTACATATGTATATAAATTTTATACATTAAATGTACCAACTATTATGGGACAGAAGAAGTAAAAGATACCATCTCTGTCCCATAAGAGTTGGAACATATGTATATAAATTTCATACATTAAATGTACCAACTATTATGGGACAGAAGTAGTAAAACATACAACCTCTGTCCCACAATATGTGATATATTTACATATCAATTTCATACATTAAATGTACCAAGTATTATGGGACAGAAAAAGTACAACTTACCACATATGTCCCATAATAGTTGGTACATTTGTATATAAATTTCATACACTAAATGTACCAATTATTATGGGACAGAAGAAGTAAAAAGATACCATCTCTGTCCCATAATAGTTGGTACATTTGTATATAAATTTCATACACTAAATGTACCAATTATTATGGGACAGAAGAAGTAAAAGATACCATCTCTGTCCCATAATAGTTGGTACATTTGCATATAAATTTCATATATTCAACATACTAACTATTATGGGACAGAAGTAATAAAACTCTGTCCCATAATAGTTGGTACATTGACATGTAAATTTTATATACTGAATGTGATAATTATCAAGTGACAGAGGTTGTATGCAACTTACTGCTACTTCTGTGCCATAATATTTGGTACATTTACATAAAAATTTTATACATAAAATGTACCAATTATTATGGGACAGAAGTAGTAAAACATCCAACCTCTAGTCCATAATAAGTGTTACATTTGCATATGAACTTCATATACTAAATGTATCAAGTATTATGGACAAAAGTAATATAAAATATAACTTTGTCCCATAATAATTGTCATTTTTTTAAACTTCCTACAATGAATGTACCAACTATTATGGGACAGTAATATGAAAATTAAAACATCTGTCCCATAATAGTTGTTACATTTACATATAAATTTCATATACTAAATGTATCAACTATTATGGGACAGAAAAGAGACCTCAATCAACCTTTGTCCCATAATAGTTGGTACATTTGTGTATAAATTTCATATACTAAATGTATCAACTATTATGGGACAGAAAAGAGACCTCAATCAACCTTTATCCCATAATAGTTGGTACATTTGTGTATAAATTTCATATACTAAATGTATCAACTATTATGGGACAGAGGTAATATGAAATTAAATACATGTCTCATAATAATTGTCACATTTTTTTATAAACTTTCATATACTGAATGTACCATTTATTATGGGACAAAGTAATATAACAATCAAATACATTTGTCCCATAATTATTGTTACACTTTTTAAAAAACTTCATACACTAAATGTATGAAGTATTATGGGACAGATTTAATATAAAATTCAATAGATTTGTCCCATAATTGTTGGTACAGTTTTTTTATAAATTTTATATACTGAATGTACCAACCATTATGGGACAGAAGTTGTATAAAATTGAATATATTATGGAACAATGATAAAATATCAAGTCTGTCCCATAATAGTTGTTACATTTAGTATATAAAATTATATGAAAATGTACCAATCATTATGGGACTGAAGTAGATTTTGATTGTTGTTATTTATTTAATCTATTCAATTTTATATTACACCTGTCCCAAAATAGCTGGTACATTTGCATATAAATTTAATACACAAATTGCAACAATTATTATGGGACAGAGGTACCGATATAAACTTCTAGAAAATAAATGGGTTATTTCCTATAACTCCAACATAAACATAGGGGAACCACTCTTGACTGATAAATTATTTATTTATTTATTGATCTACTAGGAAAAAAGAAGATGGGTTAGGGTTAGGGTTTAGGGCTAGGGTTTAAGGTTAGTTTAATGGGAAAATAAATAAATAATTTATCAGTCAAGAGTGGTTCCCCTTTGTTTATGTTGGAGTTATAAGAAATAACCAATAAATGTACCTAAATTTAAATTTTAAAAAATTTGATGATGCTTGTAAAATTTTATTAAAACTTTAGCAGATAGTCTTTTAGGATGAATATCTATACGTGATTAGAATTTGGGATTATTCCTACATTTTTCTATATTTTTTTTTTCTCTTAATGTGTGAGGTCTGCATCCGTACTGGATGAATCAGATTCAAGGTTTGGGGGTCTTACTGTGCACAAGATTATAAATCATATAAAAATGAAGGCAGTAGTTTTGTCGTGTGCAAGTTTTGTGACCTCTAACCAGACAGTCCGTTAGATAAACACGTCAGACGTTACTTAGAGGTTCCATTTGCATATAATGTAAAAAAAAAAAAAGAAAAAGAAAATTTAAAAATTAAAAATAATTGTCTCCCCTCCCTCCTCCTGGTCACTAGGTTTGACTAAACTTAAAATAAAAAAATTGGACCATACGACCTTTAGGCACCCCTTTTGCGATCTTGATTCAGAGGGACAAGTTTTTCATTTACACCGTCAATATCCGGTTGTTGGTTAGGGTAAGGTTTAGGGATTAGGATTAGGGGTTGGTTTTATAATTAAAAAAAAAACTCTAAAAATCGTCTGTTAACAAACAACCGGATATTGACGGTGTAAATGGAAAACATGTCCTTTCTTAATCGAGATCAAAAAGGGGTGCCTCAGAGGGACAAGTTTTACATTTACACTGTCAATATCCGGTTGTTTGTTACGGTTAGGGATTAGGGTTAGGGTTAGGGGTTAGTTTTATAATTAAAAAAAAAACTCTAAAAATCGTCTGTTAACAAACAACCGGATATTAACGGTGTAAATGAAAAACATGTCCTTTCTTAATCGAGATCAAAAAGGGGTGCCTAAAGGTCGTATGGTCCAAAAAGTTTAAAGACCTTGGGCATCAATTTCCTTCCCCGTTCACAACATCCCTGAGCTCTCCCACACCACCACTTATTGTAGACCAAAATCAAAAACGTAGTGAACGTCTCTCAGAGAGGATGAGTGTAAAAGCCCCGGAGATACACCAAGGCAACGTCTCTCTTCGCTCTCCTCCTCTCCTCATCCCCCGCAAATAAACACGACAAGTTTTTTTGCAAATCAGGTCGCCCGCTCTCTCTGTACGTACTGGCAGTCATTGGTTAGAGGTCGATACCTAAACGGCAACGATGGGGTCCGCGTACACTGTTTGCGTACAACGGACATCACTACAAGAACCAGAAAAGTTAGAGCCGCAAACGCGGTCACCACATAGTATGTATAAATAGGTAATTCAGGCCCTTTATTTTTCGACTGCAATCCCTCGGGCGAGTGCAGGAGGAGATATGCGTTCGGTGTCTTGTTTATACAAGCCTGGTAAGTGTCTGTGGACAGGTGCGTGATGGCACAGACGTGTTCCTGGAATTCTCTGGCACTCGGTTTTTTCATGCTCTCCTCTCCGTAAGACACGGTGTTGTGGCGCAGGTACTTTCTAAACTTAACCATTTCATTTGTGGGAAATTCCTTCACATAGCGGTCGAATGATTGTGGGGTCATGTCAGTCTCCAACACATCCTCCAGCGCACGATATTCAAGCTCCCAGTTGGCGGAGTTCGATACGGGGTGAATCTTGTGAAGGTTCAGGTAATATTGGTGGTAGTTGACGATTTCGCCTGTCGTTCGTCGATAGAAGTATAAACGAATTCCGGGATTGTTTGGTCCGACTCCTGGTAAGGAGCTGTTCATTGGGGTCACCGCAGGGGCCATCAGTAAAACAGAGACAGGTAGTTTACCTAGAAAAAAACAGAAAAATATGATATGAGATTTTATAATTACATTAATGTACAATTGCTGCATTGTGGGGTCCAACCGCAAGAACTCTTGTGGTAGGTGCAAGAAACAGTCACACAAGACATGCTTATATGTAAGGCTATAGTAACCTTAGGTAGACGAAGTATAGGGATGAATACAATATGGGAACCAATAATTAAAAAGGCTACATTAGGGGTAATTCCATGTCAAATCATCATTTTATAAACCAATTTTTAGCAGTAGGAAACTCTAGAACTCATTTTACAGACAATCATTAATGCATAGAATAAATCTTATTTATTAACGAGGTCTACTATGAAAATCTAAGTTAGATTTGCCTCAAAACAGCCCATGTTATTGGTGGGTTAAAATCCAGAAATGTGTCTTATATATCACTAAGAAATAATGTTTACATAATATATGGTGTGGTTAATTTGCATACTGGTTTTAACAAAACCGGGTTTAACAAATAATTACTTGGTGTTATTGATCTCTAATATTATTCTTTTATTCTCCAACCTATGCAGAGAAAGACCCTCCTCTTAGTGGGGCTACCTGTTCCTATCAATCGGCTTATGAATGATTTTATATAAAAAACAATTAAAATATAATTAACTCTTAATGTCCTATACCACCTCATTCCACATAGCCAGAAATCACATTCATTTTCCTAATCCACCCCAAATGATAGCCTTACAAATATAGATTCCAAAAGTCACCATTATTTGCGAAACCCCACCAAATTTGGAGAGCTAAAAATCGAAATAACTCTGCCAATTTTGGAATTGGAAGCTCAAATTTGGGGATTGTCTATTGTTACCATAGTCCACGCCTGGAAAAAAATTCAGAAAAAATTGAAGAGGTGGGTGACAATTTTACTTTTTTCTGGATGATTTGACATGGAATGACCCTAGATTAAATAAATTTTTTCTTTTAAATTGTAATATGAGTCAAGGTAAATATAGGTAAAAATTTGGGGGAAATAAAGATTTAACTCAACAAGTTTTTTGTTGAGGGGGTGGGTAAAAAGAAGCGAGTCCAACGCCTTCTCGCAGGCTAAACTTTCTCTTTGCAAACACCAACTTCTTCTTTTCCTTCGTCGTCGTCGTCGAATCATCTAGCAGCTACCGTAGCAACACTCGTTTCTGCACTTTTCCGCTTCTGGGTGTTTCCTTCTATTTATACACAGGTCTGCTTCTATCATCCGGGCGTCTGTGTTTCACATACGGGACTGTCAACTCAATCCCAGTTGCCAGAATGCCAGCAGCTATCATCCGGGCATCTGGCGTTCACATACGGGACAGTGGCATCTCGAAACCCAGGATTGAACCGGGACCTTTATACACAGGTCTGCTTCTATCATCCAGGCATCTGTGCTTCACATACGGACTGTCAACTCAATCCCAGTTGCCAGAATGCCCGCAGCTATCATCCGGGCATCTGGCGTTTGCCAAAGTGTCGCCTTTTCACATTCTGAAGGATGCGGGTTCGATCCTAGGTCAGTCCTACATGCCAGGCAAAGCCTAGCCTGCTTCCTTCGAGAATATGGTCAGTTTTCATGCCCACCACTCAACTCGTGTTCTCTGTCACAGTAAAAAAAAATCATACATAGGTATAAAGGTAAATATTCTAGGTAAAAAGAACATTAGGTTTATAAGTTCCAAAAATCCACTCTGAATTTTCCAGCTGGACACATGGCGCAACGGTTATAAGGGTTGAGTTAATACAGTTTGAGTTCTAAGTGACAATCATCTGCAGGTTGCATGTTCAATTCTGGCCAAATCTATTAATAATGGAGATTCGCTTCCGGTTTTTGTCTGTAACAAAAATTACGTCACTGCTTACGTCACATTACTCAAAATTGTCATAACATAGAATAAATACACACAAAATTTGAACAGGCAACATTAGACAGTCCTCATTTGTTTTTTAAAACAAGTTTTAATAAATACATGACTGGTATCATATATCTATATATAGTTTGTTTTATTTTAATACATATTTAAAGTTTACATTTCAAATTTTTCAAAATTTTTTAATCCTTTAACGAATTTGATGATTTTACTTACTTTGGGTACAAACTCGCTGACATTGAATTTTTAACTCCCCCCCCCCCCCCCAGGCAATATGTTTCAAAAATTTATTTTTACACTGCCCGGAGGGCGTTTTTAATTTTGCTAGTCCAAATGATACCAAACTAGTAAAAAATAAAATTTAAAAAAAACACTGACCATCATAGATAATTTTGAAACTGTCCTGTGTTCATGTCCATAAATCTGCGATGAAATAACTTGATTATGTTTTCTGAGGATGTCAACCAATCGGTCATTAAAAGGCCGGATACATCCACGTTATATTCATTGACCTCTCAAAACTGCCAGGAGGAACGTGAGCCATTATGATTGTCTGAAAAGAAAAAAATACAAAAAAACACATAGAAAATTAAATCTGGGAAATCCAGCTGAAATCTATTGATAATAGTGATTCAGTCTCTATTTGTCTGTAACCAAAACTATGTCACAATCATTACAGGAATTAAGTAAGTTTATCAATAAGTATTTAATGATGGTCTGAAAATTAAAAAAATTAAAAATGTTACATACTGAGGTTTTCATGGTACCAAATCGATATAATGTTGTATACCCTTTTCTTACTTCTTACTTCTAGTCGTCTTCTCTTCTGGACGGCTTTGGTTCTATCTTCTAACATCTTGCGTCTGGAGTTGTCGTGGGGACTTCAGTCTGGTTTTCTGTTAGGGATCTCTCCTTATCAGAAGCCCTGTGTCATTGTTAGTTTTTAGGTAATAAACACAAGACTTCGATTTACGTTGATGTTACTTTATTTCCAAATCCCCAACCCAGACAATCTGCGCAGATGAGGGACTGCGTGTATAACACAACTTACCCCTTAGAGCTCGCTGCTACCTTCTAACTGACTGAGTTGCTTAATATCCTTAACCGGAAGACAGGGTCTTCTATGCCTTCCGATTCTCACGATTTATCCCGGAAGGCAAGGTGAGTGAGGTCAAGCGTTGTCACTCATCCTTCAAAGGCCGTGGGCTGCACTAATCGCCATTATGTTTCTACACTACCTTAAAAAAGTATTAGGGATCCAATAATTATGTAACAAAAACATAGAAAATTAATGGAATGAGACTAAGACATTGTTGGATAGATAAATGCACACACAATAATAATATTTATTTCCTTAAATTCAAAGGGAATTTTTTAAATATATCCAAAATATTGCCTATTTGATCGTTCTGCAATATTCCAAAAAAGTTATTTTCGATCCACTTGAGGACATACTCCAATGATTACCAAAGAGAGAACTTGTCAGCATTTTTCCAATTATAATATTGGATCCTTTCAGTCCACTAAGAATGATGGAGTAGTGTCAAAAAAAAAAAAAAGAATTATCTGTGCAAGTGACTCTGCAAGCCAATTCTTATGTGTCAGTCTTTGGTGCACTGAATGCATACAAACTGTGATGCTTTCTGGGCTGCTGGCAATTCTCTCACTTTCAAACACACTTCCATACATAAACACACTTACACACACACACACAAACACACTTCCATACATAAACACACTTACACACACACACACAAACACACTTCCATACATAAACACACTTACACACACACACAAACACACTTCCATGCATAAACACACTTACACACACACAAACAAACACACTTCCATACAAACACACTTACAACAACACACAAACACCACTTCCATACATAAAACACTTACACACACACACAAACACACTTCCATGCATAAACACATTAACACACACACACAAACACACTTCCATAACATAAACACACTTACCAACACACACACAAAACACTTCCATACATAAACACACTTACACACACACAAAAACACACTTCCATGCATAAACACACTTACACACACACACAAACACACCTTCCATGCATAAACACACACTTAACACACAAACACATTCCATACAAAAACACACATACATAAACACACTTTACACGCACTTCCATGCATAAACAACACTTACACACACACACAAACACACTTCCATGCATAAAACACACTTACACACATAAACACACTTCCCTACATAAACACGCTTACACACACACACACACACACACACACACAACACACTTCCATTGCATAAACACACTTACACACACACAAACACACTTCCATACATAAACACACTTACACACACAAACACACTTCCATACATGAACACATTACACACAAAACACACTTCCACATAACACCACTTACACACCCAAACACACTTCCATACATAAACACACTTACCAACACACAAACACACTTCCATGCATAAAAACACACTTACACACACAAACCACACTTCCATACATAAACACACTTACACAACACACACAAACACACTTCCATGCATAAACACACTTACACACACAAACACACTTCCATACATAAACACCTTAACACACACACAACACACTTCCATGCAAAACACACTTACACACACAAACACACTTTCCATACATAAACACACTTACCACACAAACACACTTCCATTACATAAACACACTTACACACACACACAACACACTTCCATGCATAAACACACTTACACACCAAACACACTTCCATACATAAACACACATACATAAACACACTTACACCACACTTCCATGCATAAACACACTTACACACACACACAACACACTTCCATGCATAAACACACTTACACACATAAACACACTCCATACATAAACACGCTACACACACACACACACTTCATACATAAACACACTTACACACACACACACAACACACACATACATAAACACACTTACAACACACTTCCATGCATAAACACACTTACAACACAAACACACTTCCACACACACACATACATAAACACACTTACAAACACACTTCCATGCATAAACACACTTGCACACATAAACACACTTCCATACATAAACCGCTTACCACACACACACACACACACACACACATACATAAACACACTATACACAACACACACACATACATAAACACACTTCCATACAAAACACACTTCCACCACAAACACTTCCATACATAAAACACACTACACACACATATACACAACTTACACATAGACACACACACATAATTTGAACAAGATATCACCAGACAATACAACAGAATGGACAACCCTAAGCAACAAGCTAACAGCTCCAGAACTTAAGCTTCCAGAATTCTTCTGACGATGGGATCTTATCTCAAATATTAAGAATAAATCAAAGGTAACCACAATTACCATAGTTAATTCTCATTATTATCTTTACACTTGCATTTGTAATACCTTAGTATAACAACCACAAAAACCAATATAAAACACAATGCTTCAAGCGAATTATAAAAATTCTTTTATAGAAACTTAAAATCTGAGAAATACAGCTGAAATCAATTAATATTAGAGTTCAGTCTTATTATCTGTAACCAAACTATGTCACTGCTTTACGTCACAGTCATTTCAGGAATTTAAGTAACTTTACAATGAGTATTTAATTCATAGTCAGTATCATTGCTACATAAAAATATTAAAATCCTATGTAAATCAATGGCAAATGTTCATGAAAATGGCAGTCCTTTCTGTTAGTGAGATTTTTTTTACTTTTAAACCCCCCCTAAGGTATATGAACTGTCTACTAATTTTAGAGGCTTCACTATCCAGTGTAGAGATGCCTCCAAGTTCCGTGATGGCTCCCGAATACGACAGGAGGGTTCCCGGTCCGAGAAGGTTTCCGAGTCTAACAAGAAATACTGAAGAAGGCCGAAGGTATATCAGCCGAAACGTTGTACAAATAACAATGAAGATGGGGACAATAGTCCGAATAACGCAGATAATATGCCTCCATCTTGTTTAAACTTGATAATAGCAGGTCTATGCTTTCAAATGCGAAATGTTTGACATCACTTTCTGTAGATGAGATATTACCACTAGGTATATGAACGGGTCTTACTAATTTTAGATAGGCTTTTAAAAAACACCTGAACTCAGTTTTATCGAGTTCCACAAAGAGGCCAATACCTTTTTCATTGAGGAAAAAGTTTTACCTGTTTTACCTGTATCTTTTGCCGCGAAGAAATGAAAAAGTCATTCATGAAATCATGAAAGGAGACGACAGGTAGATTATCAATTGCAACAACACCTGTCACACCTGGCGGATAGAATGCAAGTATCAGCATGAGGACTTAAAAAAAAAAAGACAGAATGAAATATTTGTGGAAAATGGGAAACCCAAGTCAGCCCCACACCCGGCAACGTATCTCCTCTTCCCCTTTTGGAGCCGNAGAGCACAGTACAAATGCTATAATTTTTTTCCACATGTCAGAAACTTCATTCCCAAATATCATGTCTTTATGTTCGGCATAGCAAAAAAAAAAAAAGGAAAAAAGGAAAAATAAATAAATAAAAAACTATCATGTGCATAATGATCAGCACATTTGCTTATAATTTAATACAATAATGTACAACTATTATTGGGAAAAAAAAGTAAAATTTACCAATTATGCTCATAATAGTCGGTACATTTGTATATAATTTATAAATTGAATGTATCAATTATTATGGGAAAGAAGAAGTAAATATACATCCTATCATAATAGTTGAACATATTTTATAAATTTCACATTAATGTACAAATTATTATGGGACGAAGGGTAGTAAAACTACAACTCTGTCCCACAATATGTGTATATTTAATATAATTTCATACATTAATGTAAATTATTATGGGACAGAAAAAGTAAAACTTACCAATATGTCATAATAGTTGGTACATCTTGATATAAATTTATACAATAAATGATCATTATTATGGGAAGAAAAAGTAATCTTACCATTATGTCGCATAATAGTTGGTAGCATTGTATATAAAATTTTCATACGATTAAATTGTAACACAATTATTATAGACAGAAGAAGTAAAAGATACATCTTATCCCATAATAGTTGGGTAACATTTGGCATATAATTTCATATATTCACATATAATATTATGGGACAGAAGTAATAAAACTCTGTCCATAATAGTTGGTACTTGAATAGTAATTTTAATACACTGAATGTGACAATTATCAAGGTGACAGAGTTTGTATGCAAGTAACTGTCTTTGTGCATAATATTTGGTACATTTAATTGAAATTCTTATACATAAAATGTACAATTATTATAGGGAAGAGTAGTAAAAATCCACTTGGCATAATAAGTGTTTACATTTGCATATGAATTCATATACTAAATGTTCAGTATTATGGGAAAAAGTATAATAAAATTATCTTGTCATATAATTGTCATTTTATAACTATCTACATGAATGTACAACTATATGGAACGTAATATGAAAATTAAATAATCCGTCATAAATAGTTGTTACATTTGCATAAATTATATACTAAATGTATACTATTATCGGGACAGAAAAGGAACTCATCACTTTGTCCATAATAGTTGGTAAATTTTGTATAAATTTATATAACAAATGTATCAACTATTATGGGACAGAGGGATATGAATTAAATACATTCTATAAATTGTACATTTTTTTATAACTTTTATACTGAATGTACATCTATTATGGGCAAGTGATATAAATTAATACATTTGTCCATAATTATTGATACACTTTTTAAAACTCATACACTAAATGTAATCAAGTATTATGGGAAGATTTATATAAATTCTAGATTTGTCATAATTGTTGGTAAGTTTTTTTATAATTTTTATACTGAAAAGTACAACCTTATGGGACAGAAGTTGTATAAATTTCGATATATATTTGGAACAATGATAAAATATCAAGGTCTGTCCATAATAATTGTTACATTTAGTACTATAAAATTATATGAAATTACCACTATTATGGAGGAAGTAGATTTGATTGTTGTTTTATTTGTTGAATCTATTAATTTTTATATTAACACCTGTAAAATAATGGTACATTTTGGCATATAATTTATACACAAAATGCAACAATTATATGGGAAAGAGGTAATGGATATAAATTCTAGAAAAATAAATGGGTCATTTCCCTGTAGTCAACATAAATAAGGGGAAATCTTGACTGATTATTATTATTTTATTTATTGATCTACTAGGAAAAAAGAAGATGGTTAGGGTTAGGGTTTGGGCTAAGGTTTCAAGGTTAGTTTTAATGGAAAATAAATAAATAATTTATAGTAAGAGTGGTTTCTTTGTTTATGTTGGAGTTTAAGAATAACCAATAATGTACCTAAATTTAAATTTATTAAAAATTTGATGATGCTTGTAAATTATTAAACTTACAGTAGTCTTTTAGATGAATATCTATAACGTGATTAGAATTTTGGGGGATATCCTAATTTTTTCTATTTTTTTTTTTTTCTTGAATGTGTGAGGTTGCTACGTACTGGATGATAGATTCAGGTTTGGGGGGTCTATGTGCA
This sequence comes from Doryteuthis pealeii, assembly GCA_023376005.1. Classification (NCBI taxonomy): domain Eukaryota; kingdom Metazoa; phylum Mollusca; class Cephalopoda; order Myopsida; family Loliginidae; genus Doryteuthis; species Doryteuthis pealeii. The sequence continues at coordinate 53,534,105 of CM042170.1, forward strand.
CAGATTTAATATATAATGAAAGGGCAGTAGTTTGTCGTGGTGAAGTTTTTGGACTCCTAAGCCAGCGTTAGAAAAACGCAGAGTTACTTAGAGGTTTCATTTTGATTATGTAAAAAAAAAAAAAAAGAAGAATAAATTAAAATATGTCTCTTTTGTATGTTTGTAATTAAAATAAAAATTGGGACATAGAATTTGGCACTTTGGTTGTCATAACAAATCTTTGAAATTCCATATATTGTACTCGATGCGTGGAGCGTGTCCTCAATTGGGGGGGAGGGCAGGTGACAGTGCTATTTAATGTCAATAAGCACAGGCAGATTTAAAATATAAAAACAAAAAAAAATGTGTTTTTGAAGCCGGCCGCTTTTAGTGCCAAACTTTTTAAAAATAATCGATAATTAAGAAAGGTTGTTTTCTGTCCGTATACGTGTGCGTGTCGACGTGTTTGTCACAGTTATTTTTTTTTTTTAAGTGACTTTTGAGCTCTAAAGCAGGAAGTTATCTAAATTGTTTGCTATGAAATTAGTATTTTTTGTCTGTATTTTTTGAGATGAGGCTTGACATGAATAATTTTGATGTTTCAGACTGTTGTCCTCATCTTTATTCTAGTATGTATAAACACAACGTTTTGGACGCTGTATCCTCCAGTCTTCCTCTAGTGTTCTCTGTCTATCTGAGCACAGCAATTGTTACATGATTATTAGATACCTAATATTTATGTGCTATAGTGTAGAAAACAAGATGGCGTTTTAAGTGCAGCTGACGGCCTTGAAGATTGAGTGACAAGCTTGACCTCAGTCCTAACCCTATCTTCCGGGGATAGCTGTGAGAACCGGTAGAAAGGACCCTCTCTTCCGGTTTAGATAGTAAGTAAGTTTCAGTCAGTTAGAAGGTAGGAGCTGAGCTCGTAGGTTGTAAGTCGCGTATTACGCGCCGCCGTTCTCATCTGCACAGATTGTCTGGCTGGGGATTTAAAAATAAAATAAAATCAAGTAAATTGAAGTCTTGTGTTTATTATCTAAAAACTACAATGACACAGGGCTTCTGATAAGAGAAATCCCTATGGAAAACCAGACACGAATCCCCAAGAGAAGTCCAGACCTTAGAAGATTCCAGACCAAGACAAGATGTTATAAGATATCAAGACCCCAGAGAAGCAAGTAAGGGGTATGCAACACAATGACCCAACCTCGGAAATCATTTTGAATAGTTGAACAAGTTGGGTCATTACTACACTCGAATATATTCGTTGCACCATGTGTCCAACTGGACTGAAAAAACTGGAGGCTACATCGGCCAAAACGTTGTGTGTATAACAATAAAGATGAGGACAACAATCTGAAAAATCTAAATAATACAAACTTAATGACTTGTCTGTATTTTTGAGATGAGGCTTGATGTGAGTAATTTTTATGTTTCAGACTGTTGTCCTCTTCTTTATTCTAGTATGTATAAACACAATGTTTCGGCCGCTGTATCCTCCAGCCTTCCTCTGGTGTTCTCTGTCTATCTGAGCACAGCAATGACCCAACTTGGGAAATCATTTTGAATAGTTGAACAAGTTGGGTCATTACTACACTTGGATATGTCCGTTGCACCATGTGTCCAACTGGACTGAAGAAGACTGGAGGCTACATCGGCCAAAACGTTGTTTATATAACAATAAAGATGAGGACAATAATCTGAAAAATCTAAATAATACAAATTTAATGACTTGTCTGTATTTTTGAGATGAGGCTTGAAGTGAATAATTTTGATGTTTCGGACTTTTGTCCTCATCTTTATTCTAGTATGTAAAATAAGACTAGAAGACCATCGGAAAACAGTGGTGCGAGGGGAAACAGAAAAGTCAGGTATGGCTGACCATATATGGAAAGAAAAGAGAAACCATCTACCATTGTGGGATAAAGTTATAATAATAATAATTTTTCATTGGTAAGAGACATCAGTGAAAGAAATTTGAATCATTATTAAACTCAGGCCTGTTAGAGTCTCATCTATTTAGGATTAAATAGAAAAAATGTGTTTGTGGTAGTAAGCAAACAAACATGGTCGGACTTGCAGAAGCTTTATTCTACATAGAATACAGTGGTAGATTTTTGACCAGTTTATATAGTTATTAGAAGGCTAGGGGAGGTAACTCAGTTACCTATTACAGTGTTGGAAAAAAAATTTAGTTTAAAAAAAGAATTGCCCTTACAGCAAACCCCAAACCCTTTTTATTATATATGTGTCAGGAGGCAAGGACTTAGTGTCCTATGTATGAGGTTAAACAGCATCTAATGGTGAAGTTCCAATTTTGGAGCTCTGAGGAGTGGAGTATCCCTTCATCACCATTACTCCCAGATCCACTCTGACCCAGAGTGATAGTACCTGTTAGGGTCCCATCTATGGGTTAAATAGAAAAAAAAATCAGTTTAAAAATATGTTTAAAAAAACAGAAATTTTGAATACCCATCAAGAATGAATCAAACAAAATATCTTTGGCATAAAATAACCCAACAAGTGTTGACATGCCATAAAATCCAACCAACTAAACTCAGATGAACAAAATCTTAAAACTTGTAACAGAATGAAATCAATCCACCTTAATGAATTACAAGAAACACTTGAAGAAGGCTGGAGGGTGCATCGGCCGAAATGTTGTGTATGTATATTTCACAATAAAGATGAGGACAACAGTAAAAAAAAATCTGTTAGGATCTCATGTATGGGTTGAATAGAAAAAAATCAGTTTAAAAATGTGTTTTAAAAAAAAAGAAGAAATTTGTAACAGAATGAATCAATCTATCCCAATGAATTACAAGAAACACCTGAAGAAGGCTGGAGGATGCATCGGCCGAAATGTTGTGTATGTATATTTCACAATAAAGATGAGGACAACAGTCAAAAAAAATCAAAATAATAAATATGTCATTGGTGATGTATGTTTAATTTATGTTGATTGTCTCTGTGCTTTTTCCGATCTTTTTTCCGACAGATTTTTTGCTGATCAAAGTCGAGCTTGTTTCACTATGGGAGTAATCGTTGAAACAGTTCTTGAATGTCTAGAAACTTCTCATACATTGGAAAACCCTTTCTTTTCTTTTTCAGTTTAGACTACAGCAAACTCTCATTGTTATGGCACACTTTTTAATCTACCCTTTTTTTATGACATACACATTAGGGTAGGTCGATTTTGGAACTGTAATGTCTCCCATGGGGCAAAAGTTACAAATTAATATAAAGAATTACCACACAATATATTTTTCTTCAAAACTTTGCCTTCGTTTGAGGAAATAGATTTCAATCTTTAAACTCTTAACATTCTGTTGATAATTTTTCTAAGTCCAGAGCCCCATTCCTATAAGGATTTATTAATAAATGTCTAAAAATGGCCTTTTCATTTAAAGTTACCTGTTATTTCCCTTAAATTAAAGACTTCTAAATATGTTTAATATTACATTTAAACAAAGTCCAGAGACCCATTCCTATCAGGATTTATCAAAAAATGGCTAAAAATAGCCTTTTCATTTCAAGTTACCTGTTATTTCCCATAAATTAAAGACTTCTAAATATGTTTAATATTACATTTAAACAAAGGCTATCATTTGGGGTGGATTAGAAAAATGAATGACTTCTGGGTGCTGGAATGAGGTGGTATAGGACATTATTTTAATAGGTTTTTAATATAAAATCATTCATAAGCCGATTGATAGGAACAGGTAGCCCCACTAAGAGGAGGGTCTTTCTCTGCATAGGTTGGAGAATAAAACAATAATATCAATAACACCAAGTAATTATTTATTAAACCCGTTTTGTTAAAACCAGTATGCAAATAAACCGCACCATATATTTATAAACCTTTATTTCTTAGTGATATATAAGACACATTCCAGGGTTTTAAACCCACCAATAACATGGGCTGTTTTGAGGCAAATCTAACTCAGATTTTCATAGTAGACCTCGTTAATAAATAAGATTTATTCTATGCATTATGATTTTGAATATAAATCAAATACTCATTGATAAACTTACGCATTTCCTGAGGGTATTGTGATGTAAGAAGTTACATAGTTTAGGTTAGACAGACACCAAAATCTTATGCAATTCCTGAGGGTACCCTAAATCCTTTGCAGTTATTTCCTATAAGTCTAACATAAACAAAGGGGAACCACTCTTGACTGATAAATTATTTATTTATTTTCCCATTAAACTAACCCTAAACCCTGACCCTAAACCCTAAATCTTAACCCTAACCCTGTCTTCTTTTTTCCTAGTAGATCAATAAATAAATAAATAATTTATCAGTCAAGAGTGGTTCCCCTTTGTTTATGTTAGACTTATAGGAAATAATCTCCTTTGCTTATCAAAATGACTTGATTTGGCATTAACTGACCCGAAAAGGGTTGATATGCCGTAAAACAAAACAAACCATTATAATGGCATTCTTAAATCCCCCTCCCCACTCCGAGGGTGACATAATAATGGAGTCTACTGTATTTTGTATTTTTTTTTTCCTTGAGTTAGAGGTCATGACATCTTTTTGACTAGCAGGTCTCAAATGTTTATGAGTTTCTTCTTTGTTATTGAATGGTCAATATATCACCTGATGAGGGTTGGAAATCTGTTTGCTGAAATGGTGTGAAATTCAAATCTTGGATATATGTGATGTGTTTTAATAAATAAATCAAGAATATACAAACATTTTTTCTTTATTTATTTATTTATTTTATTATTATTATTATTTTTTTTTTTTTGCTTCATATTCTTTTAGATTTTTTTTCTTCCTTTCTTCATATTCTGAGTTACTACTTCTGTCCCATAATGGTTGGTACATTTAACATATGAAATTTATATTCAAATGTACCATCTATTATGGGATGAATTTATTTCATTTAATTTGTCCCAAAATAGTTGGTACATTTCCTTATGAACCACTTATTGGTTTCGTTGGCGTAGTGTCCACCCACTTTTTTTTTTTCTCTCATTATTATTTATCTGCATCTGCGTGAGTGGCTTTTCAGACCAATTTTTGAATGGCAATCTCTGGTGCAGTGACCGCAAACAAACAGTGATGCTTAAGGGGGTGTTGTCTCTCCTTCTTTTGGCTCTCTTTTCTGTGGCGGCTACTTCCCTCTCTTTCTCACTCCTTTTCGTTCCTTGTTTGACAAGGAATCGCCAGGTCCTTTGCACAAGTCTCCCATGTGTTGGTGTCGACGTGGCATGTCTTCATATCCCTCTTGCAGACATCTTTAACGTGCAGGTGTGGTCTCCCTACCGATCAGGTGCCCTCTACTAATTCACCATACAGTAGGTCTTTGGGGATGCAGCCTTTGTCCATCCTCCTGACGTGACTGAGCCAACGCAGGCGTCTCTCGCAGATGATGGGGGGCATGCTGTTCATGTTTGCTCATTCCACCACACATCTGTGTCGGGGACTTTGTCCTGTTAGCATATGCATAGAATGTGGTGTAGCCATCTGAGGTGGAAATTGTCCAGTTTCCTCATGTGGCAGGAGTGTATGATCCAGGCTTTGCTACTGTAGAGGAAAGTACTGAAAACGAATGCTTTGTAGACAACACTTATACTAAATGTATTAACTATTATGGGACAAAATTAGTATAAAATTGAATAGGTTGAATAAAAAACAGTAATGAAAAAAGTATATTAAATCTGTCCCATAATAGTTGTTACATTTGAACATAAAATTTATATGTTAAATGTACCATCAATTATGGGACAAATCTATTTTATTTCCATAATGGTTGGTACATTTACATATGAAATTTATATTCAAATGTACCATCTATTATGGGACAGATTTCAATTTATACTACATCTGTCCCATAATAGTTGAGACATTTAGTATAAGTGGTTTATAAGAAAATGTACCATCAATTATGGGACAAATCTATTTTATTTCCATAATGGTTGGTACATTTAACATATGAAATTTATATTAAAATGTACCATCTATTATGGGACAGATTTGAATTTACTACTACATCTGTCCCAAATAGTTGAGACATTTAGTATAAGTGGTTTATAAGAAAATGTACCATCAATTATGGGACAAATCTATTTTATTTCCATAATGGTTGGTACATTTAACATATGAAATTTATATTCAAATGTACCATCTATTATGGGACAGATTTGAATTTACTACTACATCTGTCCCAAAATAGTTGAGACATTTAGTATAAGTGGTTTATAAGAAAATGTACCATCAATTATGGGACAAATCTATTTTATTTCCATAATGGTTGGTACATTTAACATATGAAATTTATATTCAAATGTACCATCTATTATGGGACAGATTTGAATTTACTACTACATCTGTCCCAAAATAGTTGAGACATTTAGTATAAGTGGTTTATAAGAAAATGTACCATCAATTATGGGACAAATCTATTTTATTTCCATAATGGTTGGTACATTTAACATATGAAATTTATATTCAAATGTACCATCTATTATGGGACAGATTTGAATTTACTACTACATCTGTCCCAAAATAGTTGAGACATTTAGTATAAGTGGTTTATAAGAAAATGTACCATCAATTATGGGACAAATCTATTTTATTTCCATAATGGTTGGTACATTTAACATATGAAATTTATATTAAAATGTACCATCTATTATGGGACAGATTTGAATTTACTACTACATCTGTCCCAAAATAGTTGAGACATTTAGTATAAGTGGTTTATAAGAAAATGTACCATCAATTATGGGACAAATCTATTTTATTTCCATAATGGTTGGTACATTTAACATATGAAATTTATATTCAAATGTACCATCTATTATGGGACAGATTTGAATTTACTACTACATCTGTCCCAAATAGTTGAGACATTTAGTATAAGTGGTTTATAAGAAAATGTACCATCAATTATGGGACAAATCTATTTTATTTCCATAATGGTTGGTACATTTAACATATGAAATTTATATTCAAATGTACCATCTATTATGGGACAGATTTGAATTTACTACTACATCTGTCCCAAAATAGTTGAGACATTTAGTATAAGTGGTTTATAAGAAAATGTACCATCAATTATGGGACAAATCTATTTTATTTCCATAATGGTTGGTACATTTAACATATGAAATTTATATTAAAATGTACCATCTATTATGGGACAGATTTGAATTTACTACTACATCTGTCCCAAAATAGTTGAGACATTTAGTATAAGTGGTTTATAAGAAAATGTACCATCAATTATGGGACAAATCTATTTTATTTCCATAATGGTTGGTACATTTAACATATGAAATTTATATTCAAATGTACCATCTATTATGGGACAGATTTGAATTTACTACTACATCTGTCCCAAAATAGTTGAGACATTTAGTATAAGTGGTTTATAAGAAAATGTACCATCAATTATGGGACAAATCTATTTTATTTCCATAATGGTTGGTACATTTAACATATGAAATTTATATTAAAATGTACCATCTATTATGGGACAGATTTGAATTTACTACTACATCTGTCCCAAAATAGTTGAGACATTTAGTATAAGTGGTTTATAAGAAAATGTACCATCAATTATGGGACAAATCTATTTTATTTCCATAATGGTTGGTACATTTAACATATGAAATTTATATTCAAATGTACCATCTATTATGGGACAGATTTGAATTTACTACTACATCTGTCCCAAAATAGTTGAGACATTTAGTATAAGTGGTTTATAAGAAAATGTACCATCAATTATGGGACAAATCTATTTTATTTCCATAATGGTTGGTACATTTAACATATGAAATTTATATTAAAATGTACCATCTATTATGGGACAGATTTGAATTTACTACTACATCTGTCCCAAAATAGTTGAGACATTTAGTATAAGTGGTTTATAAGAAAATGTACCATCAATTATGGGACAAATCTATTTTATTTCCATAATGGTTGGTACATTTAACATATGAAATTTATATTCAAATGTACCATCTATTATGGGACAGATTTGAATTTACTACTACATCTGTCCCAAAATAGTTGAGACATTTAGTATAAGTGGTTTATAAGAAAATGTACCATCAATTATGGGACAAATCTATTTTATTTCCATAATGGTTGGTACATTTAACATATGAAATTTATATTCAAATGTACCATCTATTATGGGACAGATTTCAATTTTATACTACATCTGTCCCATAATAGTTGAGACATTTAGTATAAGTGGTTTATAAGAAAATGTACCATCAATTATGGGACAAATCTATTTTATTTCCATAATGGTTGGTACATTTAACATATGAAATTTATATTCAAATGTACCATCTATTATGGGACAGATTTCAATTTATACTACATCTGTCCCATAATAGTTGAGACATTTAGTATAAGTGGTTTATAAGAAAATGTACCATCAATTATGGGACAAATCTATTTTATTTCCATAATGTTTGGTACATTTAACATGTGAAATTTATATTCAAATGTACCATCTATTATGGGACAGATTTGAATTTACTACTACATCTGTCCCATATTAGTTGAGACATTTAGTATAAGTGGTTTATAAGAAAATGTACCATCAATTATGGGACAAATCTATTTTATTTCCATAATGTTGGTACATTTAACATGTGAAATTTATATTCAAATGTACCATCTATTATGGGACAGATTTGAATTTTATACTACATCTGTCCCATAATAGTTGAGACATTTAGTATAAGTGGTTTATAAGAAAATGTACCAACAATTATGGGACAAATGTATTTAATTTTATATAATTTTGATACAGCCAAATATTTCTTTTGTTCTTGATTTCTGTTTTCTTTTCTTCCTTTTTCATTCCCAATTGCTTTAGTTTTAAACTACCTCTGTCCCAGAATAGTTGGGACATTTGAATATGAATTTCATACACTAAGTGTCACAACTATTATGGGACAGAGGTGGCTGTATATTTACATGCATACATGTGTGTGCCTGTATCTATCTCTCTCTCTATATATATATATGTGTGTGTATCTCTCTCTCTCTTTCTCTCTCTCTCTCTCTCTCTCTCTATATATATATATATATATATGTGTGTGTGTGTATGTGTGAGTATCTGTGTGTGTGTATGTGTGAGTATCTGTGTGTATGTATGTGTATATATATTTAATGTGTGTATGTGTATATATAGATATATATACACTGCATGTATATATATATATGATGTGAGTATATATATATATATATTTGGGAGAATATGTGCTTTTTAATTTTAGTCAGACCTAATTTTTGAAAGTTAATTCATTTATGTTTAATTAGGCGGGATTTAAACATAAATGAATTAACTTTCAAAAATTAGGTCTGACTAAAATTAAAAAGCACATATTCTCCCAAATATACTGTCGGCTGAAAATAGCTAAAAGTTGTTTACATATATATATATATATATATATATACTAAGTGTTTATATACATTTACAATGTGTTTATCTATGTATATATATATAGTGTTTGTATGTATGTATGTATGTGTGTATATATATATACACACATATATATATATATATATATATGTGTGTATGTATGTATATATGTATGTATGTGTATATATATATTTTTTTTTTATTATATTAAAAATAAGAAATGGTCTTACTCGAATACGAGTTGACAGCCAACAACATATATATATATATATATATATATATATATATATATATATGTGTATGTATGTGTATATATATATATATATGTGTATATATATATGTATATCATATGTGTATATATATATATATATGTACATATGTGTGTATGTATATATATATGTGTGTATGTATGTGTATATATATATGTGTGTATCCTTTGTATATATATGTGTGTGTATGCATGTATGTATATATATATAGAGAGAGACATATTTATATCTATATATGCATGTTTGCGTATATATTATATATATATATATATATATATATATATATGAAATCTTTTCACTGATATTTCTACTTTTTTCTTGTCTTTCCCCCCTTCCCCATATTGTAAAATTTCTACCCCCACCCTAAGTGTTGACTGCCCTTTTAATGGTGAGATTCGTGTTTTTTTTGGGTTTTTTTTTCTTTGTATTGTTTCCTTTGGAGGTGACCCACAACATGTCAATGTGTCTCATACGACAGCAACAACAACACCAACTGCAAGACATTTTTCTTTATTCTCCTTCTACAACAACCGCTTTTTATTATTATTATTATCATTCCTTGCTGTTGCTATTAATATAATTATCATTATTATATTATTATTATAATTGTCTATTTTAATTTTATTTGCATGCATTTAAACAACGTCAAGACTTCCCTTTGTGAACATGATGTAAATATTTCATTAAATATATCAACTTTGAAACAAGTCTTTTTTCTTTTTTTTTTCTTTCCTTAATGTACTACTACACTGGCTGAGATGATGACGTGTCAACTCTTCGTTACATCTTCCACTCATTTCCGAATGGAGAGATTGTTGAGAATTTTATGATATAAGGTGTGTGCCAGATGCCCGCTCCTACTTATAGACTATGCCGGAACTATGTGATCTAACTCTTGGCCAATCACTGGCAGTACTCTTAGGTTGATACAATACTTAAACCAACCCTACTGGTCATAATTACTGTGATATTCATGGACGACAGACATAGGATTAAATCACTAGACCTTTACCAATACGCAGGATAGGACTTATCAAAGGATTCCATAACACAGGACTTTCTTTAAGCCCTTTTCAACTGGCCAAGGATGGCATTTAAAAACTTTACAGAGATGATGTGTCCACGTTGCTTAACATTATGGCTCTTCCTTCTAATGGAGTGAATGATATGTGGATAAAGAAATATTTAATATACTTATCTTCATACCGGTACTACATCAGAGAAGGCTAGAATCCTGGTTGTTGGGCAGCTGTTCAGTTGGCTGTAAATTCTATGATGTTTGGAGTCTGGATGCCAATTTTGGGGCTGAGGGTTATCTTGCCTTCTGCCATTTGGAGTTTTACTAATAACACAATGAGTATTTTAGTTGACACAAATTATAACTGCCGAGAGCAAGAAAATTCATGTCTTGCTCTGTTAACGCGTTTTCCCATGTATATATATATATATATATATATATTTATTTATTTTACAATGTTTTCATAGATCAATGTTCATTATCAACGACCGCGGTTTCATGCCGAAGCAATCATCAGGTTGAAAAGTAAGATCCAATGGTGTTTGTTGTGGTTCTTTACTCAAAGACACATTTAGGATTGTAAATAACGTCGGTTAAATTTTCCCGAACGCTGTTATTATTTTTAAAAAATTTGAATTTTTGAAGTAATGCCAACGAAGTTGCCTCCCTTTATCCGTTGAAAATGTATAGGGTGTTTTTTTAAAAAAATGTTTTATTTTTTTATTATTATTTTTTATTTATAAATTAATTCCGTTTGGCAAAGGGTGTATATGACTTCAAAAAATCATTTTAATATATATGGTAGAGTCTTTTAAGTTTTTATCCCACATAATATAAAGGTGGATGGTGTTGTCTTTGAGTAAGGAACCACAACAAACACCATTGGATCTTACTTTTCAACCTGATGATTGCTTCGGCATGAAACCGCGGTCGTTGATAATGAACATTGATCTATGAAAACATTGTAAAATAAATAAATATTAGCTCTTACAAACTGTGATTGAGCACTGTATTTTCTTTGTTTCATCGCAAAAGAAATTTTGTTTTTACATATACCTATATATATATATATATATTTTATTGTATAACAAAACCCAGAAAAACATACCCAATTTTCACCCTGACCTCAAATGCCTCCTTTTTGCCCTCAACATGTACCAATTGCTTGTCCAATCATACCATTGATTAAATATATCAACTTTGATAATTCAACTTGGGATCCGCACCACCTCCCCAAAAGAAATTAAATGCAATTGTTTGCTAAGGAGTTCATATATAAGTGTGTATGTGTGTGTGTATAATTCCATGTGAAATCATCCAGAAAAAAATAAAATTGTCACTCACCCCCTTTAATTTTACAGGTGTGGACTATGTTAATGTTAGACAATTTCCAAAGTTTGAGCTTCCAATTCCAAAAATTAGTGAAGTTATGTTGATTATGAGTTACAGCTCTCCAAATTTGGTGGGGTTGGTGAAAAATGGTGACTTTTTGTAATCTAGTTTTGTCTGTAAAACGAATTCTAGAACTTCCCTACTATCAAAAATTGGTTTATAGATGCATTTTTGCCAAGGAAACTAAAAATGTTATCAAAAAAGTCTTAAAGTCAACCAATTTTAAGTTATTGATGATTTCTGATTTTTTCATAACAAGATCAATATCCAGATGTGGTACTGCATCTGTGACAAAATGTTTATCATTATTTCACATCTTATTATAATGGAGATTGTGTGTTTTTCTGTCTGTAACCGAAACTATATTACTTCTCAAGTCACAATTCCCTTAGTTATTTATGTCACATTCTACAGGATTCTATTTCTATTTAAACCTCAATTAATAATAAAACTGTTTGACATTATTAATACTGTTGGCCTCACCTAAATACTAATAACATGCAATTGTATTTATATATACAACAAAATACCAGTTTTCAGTGTAAACGTAAAGCTAATTTGCATATTGATATTAAAAAATTGATTTTAATAAATATGTGCTTGGTATTATTGATTTCTAATTGTTTGGTTTTATCTTAATGAATATGAGTAAAAATCTCTTCAATAAATCCTAAAAGAAATTCATTAACAAGAAGAAATAACTGTAATTTTATTCTTTACTTCCTATTTTAACTAAATAGTTAAATTAGGAAAATTTAGCATTGAAAAACGGAAGTGATGAAAGAGTAAGTTTCAGTTGTTCTATTTTCCGATTATACCCCCTCCGTTTCAAATCTTTTTATCTGAATTCTTCTCAGTTTCATTAGCCTTTCTGATTTAATCTAATATTTTATTACATTTAAACTTAAATACTGGCACCCGGAGGGTGCATATATTTGCTAGTATATTGAACATTATTTGTACCAAAAAGATAGTTTGATTTTTGCTCAGAACCGAAGCTACACTAGTTCAAATTTTACTAATCGGAAAACATTCAAAACGTGGCGTCAGAAAAAAATATAAACGAACTAATGTTAAATGTGCACTATTCCCATACATAACTGGATAAAAGGCTGTTGAAATGTACAATGCACTTACATTCACAGAAGTGGAAAAGGGTAATTATAATGCTTTATTTCGCAAATTCAAAAAATTTGTTGAAGAAAAAAAAAAGAATTAGCTCACAAACGTTATGTCTTCAATAATAGAGACCAAAAAAAAAAAACATTTCCTTCTTTCTTAACAAACATCCAGTTTCAGTCGATTTAGAGTATCTGAGGAAGTATTCTCAGACAATGGCCCCATGTTAATAAACATTATGTCTTCAATAATAGAGACCAAAAAGAAGAGAAAACATTTCTTTCTTTCTTAACAAACATCCAGTTTCAGCCGATTTAGAGTATCTGAAGAAGTATTCTCAGACAATGGCCCCATGTTAATAAACATTATGTCTTCAATAATAGAGACCAAAAAGAAGAGAAAACATTTCCTTCTTTCTTAAGAAACATCCAGTTTCAGCCGATTTAGAGTATCTGAAGAAGTATTCTCAGACAATGGACCATGTTAATAAACATCAACTCCCAGGCCAGAAAATGCGGCTTTGACCACGGAAAAGACAGCATGATACGCGACCATATAATATTGGGCATATGGAATGAACAAACCAAGGTGAAATTGAGAGACCTAACCGACTGGGGCCTGAACACAATAATAAGACTCGGTAGAAATGACGAAATTACAAAAACCCGCACACAAGACAGAGAAGACCAAGGATAAATGCAGAAAAAGAATATGTATAAAAAATTACTGTGTTGGCTTACGAGTTTAAAAACTTTTCTTTTTTTTTATTTTTTTTTTTTTTTTTCGGCAGGAAGCCGATGGAGGGGGAAGGAGTAGAATTTGAGATAATACGAGGTCATTTAGAATGAAAAACACGAAATAAAAATATATTTACGTTTCCCTGTAATGAAAGGTATTCAGAAGAAAAATAAAATAAATACATTTCGCATTTCTATAGTAAAATTAACTTATCTTTTTGGAGGAGGCCACAAGTACATTACAGTATCAAAGTTTAAAATTGACAAGAATTTATACTGGACTTTTCTTTAATATATATATATATATATGAATTATTGTCTGAGTTTTGTTATTTCCATTCCTTATATTTTACCTCATTCTATCGGACTCATTGCAACCCCCTTTTTCTCATATATATATATATATATGAGGAAAAGGGGGTTGGAATGAACCCTAACACACAGAGCAGTTTCATGTCTATAACTCTGTTGATGAGGCATAATATGCCGAAATGTACATACAGAGATTGACTTTTTATCGATTTGTTTACGCTTTACATTTGAACAGACATGCTCGCCTAATTCATTAATTATCAACTACTTAATTTTCAAAAATTAGGTATGACTTCAAGTAAGCACATATTCTCCCCAAAATTGTCGGCTATCGCCATCTCAAACAGATTGTTTGTTTACTTTCACACACACATATACATATATATATATATATATATATATATATATATATGAGAAAGTGAAAATATATTGTGTTGCATCCTTGTCTAAAAAGATTCTTCTCGTTTTCAATTAAATATCTCTAAGCCATTGAGATTAATGAAAGAGTACTTTTAAAAACTAATGAATATGCAAATTAAAAACTAATGAATATGCAAATCCCTGAGACGTCAACAAACCCAGACATATTTGAAAGCTTGTCTCTTTCAGAAAACCGAGAATTTATTTTTAAGTGGCAGTGTGGGGTTGGGGGAGGTTTGGTTTGGTTTGTTTTGTTTTATGGCATATCAACCTCAGTGGGTCATTTAATGCCGATAAAGTTTTGAAATAAATTCATTCTTAATGGATAATACAATTTTGTTTATCAACTCATGTTTTTCTATTTAACCTATAGATGGGACCCTAACAGGTACTACCACTCCGGGTCAGAGTGGACCAAGGAGCAATGGTGATGAAGGGGTGTTCCACATTCCCCAAACCTCCACAACTGGAACCTCACCATCAGATAGATTTTAACGTCATTCCCATGACATGTAGACCCTCAGCCATCGCCTTCTAACACCCATATGATAAAAAGGGGTTGGGGCTTGCCATAAGGGCAATAGGGTTAGGAAAATCATATAGGTGCTAGAGCTTGACGTGACCAGACGATTGATCGGAGGGTGCCTCTCCGACTGGCCGTCTAGCCAAGATAAGGCCAAAGTGGAGTATTGCAAGTCATGGACTGCTCATCCACCTGGGTTCTATCCTTAAGCATCACGGGTCGCCACCCACGGCCAACAGGTGGTCCCATTGGGGGAGTCTTACCCCTCTGCAGAGGTGCAGTCGGTACATTCTAACGCCCCAGCCGTCAGGGTTGTGTTGGGGGAGAAAATATACAAATTACTCCAAATGTGTGTTGCACTATCTAATGGCAAGGGTTCCTGGTTCGATACCGGACCTCACCAACTCAGCGTATGAGTAGAACAGTGATCTGTGCGATAAAATGAGGAGCTGATGGTAGGTGTGGCGCTCCACCTCAGATGCTAAAAAGACAATCTCTTTGGTCTAGTGCTAGTGAAAAGGGGATAGACTCCCTCACTGTCTGGCTAATACCGACTTTGGGCCACCCCGACGACTTTTCTACTTTTTTTATCTAATGGGCAGAAAGCTGGGCTAGCAGACCATTGTTAGTGAGTTTGATGCTCACTGGGTGCCCCATACTTCTGGCGTTCCGCCAAACAAAGCTATGCTTGGAGAATGACTACTACGCTGTAATTGTTTGGTTGCCTTGCAAGTTATAATGGTTAGAAAGGTAGGTGAGTTTGATTCTCACTGGGTGCTCTCCTAGCTCTGGCCTTGTGCCAACTAAGCTATGCTTAGTAAATGACAACCACAAATGATTCCAGTGGGTTCGGTTCCCACCAGGTTTCCATTTCTGA
>CM042170.1:53555160-53587660 GCA_023376005.1 Doryteuthis pealeii
CCCAGCTATGGTTAGCGGAATGAGAACAGGATACCCTCGTGGATTGGATAAAGAGTTAGGTTCAAAGTTCCGTGATGGCTCCCGATTACGACAAGAAGGTTTCTGATTACGAAAAGAAGGTTCGCGAGTTCGAAAAGATGGTTCATATAACTCCTTAGCTCAGTCGGCAGAGCGTTCGGCTAGAAATCACAAGGTTCCTAGTTCGATACCCGCCCTCGCCAACTCAGCGTATGAGTAGCACAGGGATCTGTACGGTAAAGTAAGGAGCTGATGGTAGGTGTGGCGCTCCACCTCAGACGCTAAAATAATCTCCTTGGTCTTGCGCTAGTGAAAAGGGGATAGACTCCCTCGCTGCATAGCTGATACCGACATTAGGCCGCCCCGACGACTTTACTTACTTACTTTATATATATATATATATATATCCCCTACCCCCGTCTCTCATCAATTACACATATCGCCTTTGAGAAACACGCTGCTTTCTTCCAAAAAATCGAACCGCTCCCCACAGAGGCTTGACAGTTTGCCTAGAAGTATGTACGAATATTTCACTTCGTTTGACTTTCATACAAAGGACTAGAGCAACCCTGAACGTTTGCAAGAGACGCCACTTTCCAGGCACATGTGGAGAAAAAGCTACAAAAACTGCATGAAACCCATGACGAAGATTATATTGTATCGAGGCGTATACATTCCCAAAGTGAGCAACGAGCCCACGCTGGTTTAGTAATTGAGTATTCGCTGTTTTATATCCAACTAAATATAAATTTCATGAACAATGTATGGATTCCACGGTTCTTCCGTTAGTCGCTAGGTGGCGTGGCAGACAGTCTTATAAAACTAGAAGCGCCAAACTCAAAGGTATCTTAGGCCCTCCCGCTTTCGCTTTGAGACACAAGAAAAAGAAAGGTAGTGTAGGGATTACATTCCTTGCTTGCCACGGTTCTTCCGTTAGTCGTTAGGTGGCGTGTCAGGCAGCCTTAAAAAGTGGTTGCGCCAAATCCAAATCCAAAAACCTCTTAGACCTAAGAAAAAAGGTAGTGTAGTGATTACATTCCTTGCCACGGTTCTTACGTTAGTCACTATGTGGCGTGGCAGGCAGACTTATAAAAGTTGAAGCACAAATGTCAAAGAGCTCTTAGACCCTCGCGCCTTCGCTTTAGACACAAGAACAAGAACGATACTGTAGGTATCACATTCCCCACTTGCAACGGTTCTTCCGTTAGACACTAGATGGCGTGGCAGGTAGGCCGTTTATAAAAGTGGAAGCACAAAAGTAAAGGGCTATTAGGCCTCCCAGACATCAGAGGTAACACGCTAATGGTGTCTCCTGTCCACCTCAGACGCAAAAACAATCTCCCTGGTCTAGTGCTAGTGAAAAGGGGATAGACTTCCTCGGTGTTCGACTGATACCAACAATAGATCACTCCACCGACTTTACTACTACTACTACTACTACTATAGCGACACAGATTTTAAAGAATTTAGACCAGTGGTTCCCAACCATTTTAGCACCATGCCCCACTTTTTTATCACAAATTTCTTCATGTCCCCTACCCGTTAATTGTTTAGTATGATATAACAATATCAGTTTTGAAGAAGCATAACATGAAAAATTTTATCTTTCAAATAAAACTAAAGGGTTTAACTTCAAATGTAATCAAATAAAATCCATTTTATAATGTGCATAATTACAGTGGAGAGCAACAGATAAAGAACTGCAAAGTTAAACAAGTCAGAAGCCACGCATATAGCTGGTGCCAGATGCACGATGACATTAGTGGTTGAACACTTGACTAGATTGCACAAGCTGTTGTGCTCAGCTAGGTTGTAATTACAATTTTACCCTATGAATATATAATTTTTACCCATATAGGATAAAATAAAAAAAAATGTTGATATTACTATATTTCTCATATTGCTCCGCTATTATTATTGAATCCCCCCCTCGCCAGTGGGTCGTAGTCCCCACGTTGGGAATCGCTGGTTTAGACGCTTCGTGACTTTTGATTTCGATTTGTCCTTTGATAATAAAAATCATTTGCAATCTGATGATACTTGGCCTCTGGCGGAACATGTTCATCTGATCTTCCAAAATTCTACTTTTTCTTTTTCATTGAGTCTATAAGCCTCTAGTGATAATTGTATCTTTTTTTATACGATGCTCTTCGTCAAGCCGAGGTTGGTGCAAAGTGGGGTGGGGAAGGGAAGAACTTTTAGCAAGTCTACACGTGACATACAGTGACGTACTTGTGTTCTGGGCATGGCGTTAAATTGCATCTAATGGTGAGGTTCAAATTCTGGAGCTCTGGGGAGTGTGGAGTACCCCCTTCATCGCCATTACTCCTAAGTCCACCTTGACTCTGAGGGTTAGGGTCTTATCTATGGGATAAATTGTTTTTTAAAAATGGATAGTATGTGGGTATGGAGTTAAATTGCATCTAATGGTGAGGTTCCAATTCTGGAGCTCTGGGGAGTGTGGAGTACCTCTTCATCGCCATTACTCCTAAGTCCACTCTGACTGAGGGTTAGGGTCCCATCTAAGGGATAAATAGATAAAGAAAAATAAGTAGTATTTGGGTATGAAGTTAAATTGTATCTAATGGTGAGGTTTCAATTCTGGAGCTCTGGGGAGTGTGGAGTACCCCTTTTATTGCCATTACTCCCAGGTCCACTCTGACCCGGAGTGGTAGTACCCCTTAGGGTACCATCTATGGTTAAATAGAAAAAAATGAGTTAAAAATAATGTGTTAAAAAATTGAGTTTAAAAAATTGAGTACCTATCAAAAATGAATGAAAAAATATTGGACCATATGACCTTTAGGCACCCCTTTTATGATCTCGTTTCATAAGGACATTTTTTCATTTACACCGTCAAAACCCGGTTGTTTGTTACGGGGTTAGGGTTAGGGCTTAGGGTTAGGGGTTAGTTTTATAATTTAAAAAAACCTCTAAAAATCGTCTGTTAACAAACAACCGGAATTTGATTATTTGGCATAGAATAACCCAACAAGGGTTGACATGCCGTAAATTCGAACCAACCAACGAAGCTCTTCATCAGGTAGAGGTTTGTGCAAAGGGGGTGAGGGGAAGGTAAGCAAGTTGACACGTGACATAAGTGTACAAAATCCTGGCCTACTAGAGATGTCGGAGCATAGACTTCGAAATCAGCAACTCGATTTAGTCGAAAACACGTAAAGATTTTTATGTTAACCCCTGTTATTGTTTTTTACGCCGAAGTCAGTCTTTTCAGGTTACTATTCGTATTTAAGTTACTATTCTTAATACAAATGATTTGGTGACCTGGGTATGATGTTAAACTGCATGTAGTATTGAGGTTCTGGAGTTCTGGAGCTTCTAGGGTCATGTAGAGTGTGCAGTGCCCTTTGATTGTCATTACTCCCAGGTCTACTCTGACACAAAGTTAGGGTTCTCTCTCTCTCTCTCTCTCTCTCTCTCAATATATATATATATATATATATATATATATATATATATATATATATAGTCATCCACAGACACGTGGTTCGACTTATCAAGTCTCTTCAGTGTGGTTAGACATTTAGTGAGCTACCTACAGCCGGAATAGAACTCCGATCGATTCATCATTAGTCGGACAGCTTAACCGCTCGGCTATCGTTACCCATATAATGCGAAGGGGATTTTAACTGATTAATACACACATCTGTATATATGAAAAGGCCGTCATAGAGTGCTCTATACCTTTTATAGGAGAGCGTATATATATATATATATATATATTATATATATATTATATATGTGTGTGTGTGTGTGTGTGTGTGTGTGTGTGTGTCTGGTTGAAAATAGAGAAATACGCGGATAAAACAACATTACAACTAAATTCAATGATATTTCACTTCGGTATTTTGCGAAACCTTGTCAAATTTATTCTGAGGACAAAATGGTCTCAGCAGTCTACTTTTATGCTGAAAATGTAATTTTGAGGTGGGCAGAAGATGAGGGGGATATACTGAGTGATAAGATGTGAGGCGAAAGGAAAAAAAAGACGGGGCGGGGTTGGATGTGTGATATAGAATGAGTAAGTGAAGTAGAAAGAAATGGGTTTATTTGTGGGGCATGGTATGTTCTTCCTGTCTGAGAGATCCTGGGAGATTGTTATTTTATAATTTTTTATTTTATTCTATTTCAACCCTGTTACAATCTGTTGGGCCATCCTGTATGCTTTAAGCAAGAGTGCTTGTCCAGTAGAATTGGGTCCTTGGTAATCCTCTGATAAAGAATCCTTTGGTTCTTATGGTAAAGAGTCCTGAGTATTGTAAGTCCCTCCTCAATGAGTGCTAGTAGAACTATGGCCAGAATCAGTGTTTAAGTAGTGTATCAGCCAGTATGGCTAGTGATTGGCGAAGGAATAAACCACGTGACCATGGCTAGTCTATAAATTCAGGTGGGGAATTGTAGCACACCTTATATCACCAAAATATTCCAACAAATCCCTACGTATTCTGTAACAACAAATACGCTAAAGCAATACCACTAATTAGATAAAAAAAAAGCATAATTTGAATTTCCGCTGCTTAAAATAAACAAATAAATAAATAAATAAATAATCCTATTAAATTTTCGGTGACAAAAAAACGTTCCGAAACTTCACCATTATTTCGAATTTTTTATTTGTATTTATCGCAATTTATTTGATTTGTTTTGTTTTACGGCATATCAACCTCAGTGGGCCTGTTGCATAATTATTATATTCCTAATATTATGTACAGTGGTGTAGAAATCAAAATGGCTGTTATAAGTTGCAGCCCACGGCCTTGAAGGATTTAAATGACAAGGCTTGACCTCAGTTCTAACCTTCCGGTGGATACCGTGAGAATCGGTGGAGAAGACCCTCTTCCGGTTTAGATTAGAAATAGATTTTAGTCAGTCGGCGAGAAACCACGACGGTGGTGAGTCGTGTATTTCACGCTCCGACTCGATCTGCGCAGGTAGTTTGGTGGGGATTTCGAAATAAAATGTGATCTAAGTAAATCGAAGTCTTGTGTTATTATCTAAAAACTACCAATGACACCGGGCTTCTGATAAAGAGAAATCCCCAATGGAAGACCAGAAACGAAGTCTCCAAGAGAAGTCTAGACGCTAGAAGAGATGTTAGAAGAAGACTTAAGATAGAAAAGACGTCAGAAGAAGAATAGAAGAATAGAAGTAAATAATGAAAAAGGTATACAACAGGCCATTTAATGCCGACAAAGAGTCATTAATTTTTCATCATAATTTGAAATAAAGTCATTCTTAATGGATACTCATTTTTTTTTATAAACTCATGTTTTTCTATTAATAATGTAACAATTGGACACATGGCCTAGTGGATAAAGGAGTTAGATTAAAACTGTTCTAAGTGACAGTTATCTCTGGATTCCAGGTTCAATCCTGAGCGGCGGCAGTAACATAGAAAAATAATTAACACAACTCCTACCCCAGCTATAGTTAGCGGAATGAGAACAGGATACCCCCGTGGACTGAATAAAGGGTTAAGTTCAAAGTTCCGTGATGGCTCCCGATTACGACAAGAAGGTTCCCGACTACGACAAGAAAGTTCCCGAGTTCGAAAAGAAGGTTCCCGAGTCCGAGAAGATTCCAGAGTCTGACAAGAAATACCTGAAGAAGGCCGGAGGGCATATCGTCCGAAACATTGTACAGATAACAATGAAGATGAGGACAATAGTTCGAATAACACAGATAATACTCATCAAACCTCATCTCAAATATTCAGAGAAATGTAACATATTTTTCACAATGTACATTTTGCCTCAAACACTAAAAAATACAAAACAGCCAGAAGCATCAATTGATTTAAACTCTTCACTAACCCAGATCCATTTTTGGGATTAAATGTGTATTCAAAATATATAGAGATCTGTGCACAAAGGAGAACACAATTCTATTTGTACTTTCAAGATATCCCCTCTTTATTAACAAATACCTAGTTCTTTGAATCCTTTAGGCCCCAAGATACTTTGGTTTGGTTTATTTTGTTTTGTTTTACGGCATACCAACTTCAGCGGGTCATTTAAGGCCGATAAACTTTTGAAAAGTCATTCTTAATGGATACTCATTTTTTTTTATAAACTCATGTTTTTCTATTTAACCCATAGATAGGACACTAACAGGTACTACCACTCCGAATGAATGAATTTAAAATAATTACAGATTTGGTTTGGTTTGTTTTATGGCATATCAACCCCAGTGGGTCATTTAATGCCGATAAACTTTTGAAATAAATTCATTTTTAATGGATACTCATTTTTTTTTATAAATACATTTTTCCATTTAACCCATAGATGGGACCCTAACAGGTACTACCAGTCCAGGTCAGAGTGGACCAGGGAGCAATGGTGATGAAGGGGTGCTCCACATTCGCAATTTGAGTAAAATATTTAAAGAGATTTTTATATATTCAGAATATCATTACTAACAATTGTTTTTTTTTTTTTACGGATCATCAAACTTATTAAAAACATTTCTCTCTCCTCTTATCACCTTGACTAAAAATACACTGTATAATTATAGCATATGGGCTACCAAAAATTTTTTAAAACCTATAAACACACAAAATCTGGCCCATAAGTTTTCGATATTTACACATTTATCTCCCTTACGCTTTATTAATGATTTAACAAATTTACAGTAAATGTAAATACAATATTATGCAAGGGAGATAATTCAAGAAATTATATCTAAAGTTGTCTCCCCTAGTTTCCAATATTGGGTGAATCTTTGGTTTCGTTTTTCTTTTTTTAATGGCATATTAACCTTCATGGGTTATTTAATGCCAAATCCATCCTTGTGGAAGAACAGTAGTGGTCCTATTTAATCCCTAGCTGTGGGTTTATATCTTTTCCAAGGGGATTAGTGCGACTGGAGTTCGAACTTGCTTCCTTCGATGTATCAGCCCTGCACCTTAACCACAACACCACGGTGACTCTCCCATAAATTTATTTATTTACCCAACCCTTTCACGCGAGCAATATTTGGTAATCTTGAACATTAGCTACTTAAATGAGGGTAACCTCCCCCCTTTTTTTTCACTGTGAGGAAGCCGTGTGTTTTGTTTTGTAAAAACACAGAGTTTTCGACAAATTGGGTATACCTATACTTTTCTAATATACAGGTACTTTCATAGAAATATTAACATTTTTTTTAAATCGATTTAAAAATGTTAACATCCTTATAGGAACACCTTTAATATATTTTCAAACAGTCTCCATATGTTCACCATCCCTGTCAACATATGCCTAGAATCTCCCACAGGTGATTTAAAAAAAAAGATGTTAATATTTCTATTAATATTTGTTTTTTAAAACAACACGCAGATTAGAAGAAGAATAACAATTTTGTACACACCGGGAATATATATATATATATATATATATATATATATATATATATATATATATATATATATATATATATATAACCGGCAGGATTGTCTAAAATGTAAAAAGTGCTCGATACCTAAGTAGAGTAAATAAGGAAGTTAAACCTAATGCAATATTCTTCCACTAATGAACTACTAAGCTAAACTATTAGTAGGTATATCTGACTCATTTAGTTTAACTTATATAATATATATATATATAATATATATTATAGTGTGTGTGAGATGGTTACTGTTTCAGCTTTTGCTGGAATAGCGTACCAAAGGTAGTATTATTGGTAGAGGGCTCAATATAAAATAGAGCTGTTATATAATATAATAAAATAAATATATAAAGGTTTTTACATATCTATTCATTAGGTGACAAAGGAACATTCACGACCATATTGGTTTCATCCGATGCAATCATCAGGTGAAGATGTTTCAAATGCCTTGAAACATCTTCACCTGATAATTGCATCGCATGAAACCAATATGGTCGTGAATGTTCCTTTTTCCCCTAATAAATAGATAGATATGTAAAACCTTTATATATTATATTATATTATATTATATTATCATCCACAGACACGTGTTTTGGCGTTTCACACCTCTTCAGTGTGGCTAGACACAACAACTATCTGACTAGGAGCGAAATCCGACTGACTTTTTGTCCGCCCTACTTCTTAAACTCTCGGCCATTTGACAGCTGCCGTAAAAGGGGGGGGGGTGTTTAAACTATATTAGATCCAGACATTTGTTTATGTATTTTACGATCACCAGAGAAATCCAGTCTGTGAACAGACGATCATTGCATTATATATGCTGGTAGTGAAAGTTAATTTAAGTCACCCCTAGAGAGTTCTACCGAGTTTTGGGAGCATATTTAATTATGAAAATACTATACGAATTTTTTTCAACATTAAATGGCTTTGGGGATACACCAGGAATCAAAGGGCCCCATATATATATATATATATATATATATATATATATAAAAGGTTGAGAACAACTGGTTTAAAAGAAAATGAACATGAAAGAATATGGGTAAAGAAGAACAATTTCCTCGTAAATTCCTACCATAATATAAACTGAACCCTCATTTTATGTCCGTGTTTTTGCAATAAATGTTTTATTTTTCTTGTACCCGTTATTTTACAATACTAAATATATTTTCTTTATTTGTTAAAGAATAAAGAATCAAGAAAATATATTTAGTATTGTCAAATAACGGGTGCAAAAAAAATAAAACATTTATTGCAAAAACACGGACATAAAATGAGGGTTCAGTTTATTTTATGGTAGGAATTTACGAGGAAATTGTTCTTTTTTTACCAAAATATGGTTATTTCCTGTAACTTCAACCTAAAAAAAGTTGTGGCACAAGGCCAGAATTATGGAGCACCAAATGAGAAAAACTGTGTTGTTATTATTTTCAAAGCTTGGCTTAGTTGTGGCACAAGGCCAGAAGTGTGTGGCATCCAGTGAGAGTCGAACTCACCAGCCATGATCCTGGCTAATCTCGCATTCTAACCATTACACCACGTGACGTGCGCGCGTTCGTCTTGTGTGTGTGTATACGCGTATTTTTTTTGTTTCTTTTTTTAAATCCCTATTTCTTTTTTTTTCTTTTTTTTTTTTTTTACTTATAAAATGATTTATTACACCAACGCCTGTTTGAAGGTTGTTGAGGGCACAAGTACATTGGAACCGGAAATAAGAACGAGTTTCACCTGTTGTTGTAAAACATCTCACGAGGAGAATAATAATAATAATAATAATAATAATAATAATAATAATAATAATAATAAAAACAAAACAAAAAAAACAAAAAACAACGTGCAGTAACTTCCGGTATTTACAAACCGCCCTGTCGGCTGAGACGGAACAATACACTGACTGCACCCCCAGAAGAATCCAAGTGTCGTCACCTCAGCTAAATAATGGATCGTTCTGCTTTTATTTTTAAAGAACCTTGAGCACCTTTTTGATCTCCATCTTTCTAACACACGTGGGCATGCCTACAAAGTCAGAAAACAGCACCGCTCACGTGACTTTTGGAAACATTTTTTTTCACGCTCAGAATTGCGGAGACATGGAATAAACTGCCCGCGTCCGTTGTAGGCTGCCGAAGCACTGAGTCTTTCAAAGCCTCCATGCTTCCTGTAGTCCGCCGACACTATACCTGATGCCACTCTCCACATACATATGCACACACGTGCACACATACATGCATATTACTACTGTAAACTGTTCATGTTCCTGACTCTAATAAATTATTCTGTGTACTTGACACGAGACTTTGATGAGTTGTGGTGCACCTGAGCACTGTACACAATAAATTTCATTATTATCAAGAAAGAAAGGAAAGGAAATGGACATGCTACATAGAAAATAGGACCATATGACCTTTAGGCACCCCTTTTACGATCTCGATTTATAAGGACATGTTTTTCATTTACACTGTCGGCTGGGAAGGAAGAATATACCAACTACACCTAAGAAACATCTGAATTGGTTATTTCATATAAGTCTAACATAAACAAAGGGGAACAACTCTTGACTGATAATTTATTTATTTATTTATTGATCTACTAGGAAAAAAGAAGTTAGGGTTAAGATTTAGGGTTAGGGTTAAGGTTAGGGTTAGCTCAGTCAGTAGAGTGTTCCGCTAGGAATCACAAGGTTCTTGGTTCGATACCGGCACTCGCCTACACAGCGTATGAGTAGCACAGGGATCTGTGCGGTAAAGTGAGGTGCTGATGGTAG
Source organism: Doryteuthis pealeii (assembly GCA_023376005.1). Classification (NCBI taxonomy): domain Eukaryota; kingdom Metazoa; phylum Mollusca; class Cephalopoda; order Myopsida; family Loliginidae; genus Doryteuthis; species Doryteuthis pealeii. The sequence continues at coordinate 53,565,329 of CM042170.1, forward strand.
GTGTGGCACTCCATCTCAGACACTAAAATAATCTCCTTCGTCTAGCGTTAATGCTGGCTGATACCGACATTAGTCCGCCCCGACGACTTTACCTTATTTTTTTACTTAATGGGAAAATAAATAAATAATTTATCAGTCAAGAGTGGTTCCTCTTTGTTTATGTTAGAATTATAGGAAATGACCGGTAAGAGCCTATGGGCCGTGGATTGTGACCCGTGGTACTTAAAGACGGAATTCTGGTGGCTGAACAGTCCACAAGAGGCAATACTCCACTTTGGCTCTGACTTTGACCAGACGGGCGGTTGCAATTCATTTTTATAACAAAACTATTCTTAAAATATTTTCTATAGTAAAATCATTTGTATTGTATTTTTATAGCAAAACCCATTTCTAATATACTTCTATAACAAAATCATTTGTAATGTATTTCTATAGTAAAAACATATCCAGTGAAGTTCTATAGTAAAACCCTTTGCAATATATTTCTATAATAAAACCATTTGTAGTGTCCCGACCCTAGTTCACTTATGGCAAACCCACAACCCTTTTTATGATGTATGTGCTAAAAGGCGATGACTGAGGGTCTGAGTGTCCTGGGTATAACGTTAAACAACATGTAGTGATGAAGTTCCAAATTTGTAGCTCTGGGGAATGTGGAGTACACATTCATCGGAATTACTCCCAGGTTCACTCTGACACGGAACGGTAGTACTTGTTAGGGTCCAGGGTTGAACATAAAAGAATGAGTTCAAAAATTTGTGTTAAAAAAATTGAGTTTAAATAAAAAGTTTGTTTATTTCCTATAACTCCAACATAAACAAAGGGGAACCACTCTTGGCTGATAAATTATTTATCTTTTTCGCATTAAACTAACCCTAAACACTAACCCTAACCCCGTCTTTTTTTCCCTAGTAGATCAATAAATGAATAAATAATTTATCAGTCAAGAGTGATTCCCCTTTGTTTATGTTGGACTTTTAGGAAATAACAAAAATTTTAGTAACCACCAAAAATGAATAAAACAAAATTTCTTTGGTATAGAATAACCCAACAAGGGTTGACATGCCATAAAATCCAACCCACCAACCAAAAACAAAAAACGAAACACACACACACACACACACACACACACACACACACACACACAAATGATTTAGAAATAAAGATTCTTCCTTTCTTTCTTTACTCCTTTTTCTCTTTCTCTCTCTCTCTCTTTTCTCTCTCTCTCTCTTTCTCTCTCTTTCTCTCTCTCTCTCTCTCTCTCTCTCCCTCTCTCTCTCGTTTATTTTCGTTATGTCTCTTGCTGATATCCACCTTCTTTCCTTCCTCCTTCTCTTTCTCTCCTTCTCCCCCCTCTCTCTAACACACACACACACACTCTCTCTCTCTCTCCTTTCTAGTTCTTTCTTTCTTTCTTTCTTTGTTTCTTTCTTTGTCTTTAACTTTGTGCAAAACAAATCACTTATTAAAATATGAATAGTGTTTTTTCCTACAACCCCAACCTAAAAAGAATGAATGAATTTTATCTGTTAATTAATCTACCCATTATTTACCCATTAAACTAACCCTAAAACCTAACCATAACCCTAAGCCCGTCTTCTTTTCCCCTAGTAGATCAATAAATAAATAAATGAATTTTCAGTCAATCAGAGTGGTACCCCTTTGTTTATGTTGGAGTTATAGGAAATAACCTGAATAGTTATTTAATTCCTTGCCTATTACATTTCTCCCACGACTGTACCAAATATTCTTAGGTATTTTTTTACCTGTATAATGAGACATTTCAAAGTTCACTCTCTAATCAGTTATTTCCTATAACTCCAACATAAACAAAGGGGAACCACTCTTGACTGATAAATTATTTATTTATTTATTGATCTACTAAGAAAAAAGGGGTTAGGGTTAGGATTTAGGGTTAGGGTTGAGGTTTAGGGTTAGTTTAATGGGAAAATAAATAATTTATCAGTCAAGAGTGGTTCCCCTTTGTTTATGTTAAACCTATAGGAAATAACCGTACATTCTCTAATTCCCCGCACAACTCATTCTATTCAAAGCGAAAGCTGACAGAGATTTTCACGTTGTGATTTTTCAATGTAAACAAGTGACACGTGCGAGAGTCGCTGTCAGCGGTTTACAGCACGATCGTTGAGAATATAAATTAAATAACTAAGGAAGTCGTAACGTCAGTGGTGACGTAGTTTCGGTTGCATATAAAAAGTTACATAATCTCCATAATAAGAAGATTAGATATGAGTATTGAAATCATACAACTACTGTTTCTGTTAGATAGGAATACTTGATATGATATCATATAACTTTGAGAAAACTAATGAATATAGTCTAGGCACTGCCAAAGTTGCCGTATAATACGTATCTTATGGAAACGCGTGGTGTAATGGTTAAAGTCACGGGAAATGTACTTGTCGCCCCGAGTTCAAATCCTGGATGTGGTAATTGCATTTCACTTAGCGCTAATACCCTTGGGAAAGGTATGCATCCAACTCTCCCTCCAGCTATGGATAAATAGTAGAGCAGACTGGGCTCTTTAACCTTGGTTAGGCAACCGGTCTAGGAGAAGGAAAACTCTGAATTCCAGCCTGTTGAACTCCGCTAAAGAAATTGACCTTGTGTCACATCCTGCTCGTGTGGAGGAGTTAGTAAATATATATAATCCGTACTTTACAAAATAACTTTACCCCCCCCCCACTCCGGGTTGAAATAAGATAACTGACGCATTATAAAATTCATTCATTGATAAATCAACACTGAAAATTTCATTGAAATCGGATATTTCTCTGATTTTTGGTCATTTTTTTTCAATCGGGAGGGTTAAATTTATTTTTTAAACACGGATTTTACGTCATCTTTAGACAATGTTTACGGCCATATTTGGGCAAAATTGCCCGAAAAAATAGTTTTAAATGTATTAAAAATAAATAACATGTATAATATTATTTAGCTTCTTTTTAAACATTTTTTTTTTTACAGATGCTCATTATGAATCAATAAATCAATAAAATTGTGTCTTTGAATGACCCATGAAGATGTTGATATGTCGTTAAATAATAAAACAAAGTAAACCAATGTCATTCACTAGTTGAATAAAATGTTTTAACAAGGGAAATAACTTTATAAGCTGTTTTAAAGGGAAGTAACTTTGAAGGCGATTCTAAGGGAAATAACTCCGTAAATGGTTCTAAAAACGATACCCTACAATGTAAGATTATAGTGCGTTATTTAACTAGCAGTTGAATATGTTAATTAGGAATAATTGATTGGAAATATTTTGACAGCAAATTTATCATCAGTAAAATGAGAACGAATTCGATGTTAAAATTCAATACTGAAGTATTTTTTTTTCTTATTAAAATGCTTAGTAATATATAGCGCACATAATCTTACAATTGTAGCGTAATCGTTTCTTAGAACCATTTACGGAGTTATTCCTTTAAGAATCGCCACTTCCAAATGTTACTTCCCTTTAAAAACCACGCTTATAACAGTTATCTTCCCTTGTTAAAACATTTTATGTCAACTATGTGCAGATGACATTTGCGTTTATTTGTTTTATTATTTAACGTACATATCAACATTCTTTCAGGGTCATTAAAGACTACAATTTTTATGATTTATTGATTCATAATGAGCATCTGTAAAAAAAAAAATGTTTAAAAAAAAGCTAAATTAAATATTCATACTGTTATTTATTTTTAATATCATAAAGACTATTTTTTCGGGCAATTTTGCCCAAATGATGGCCAGTAAACATTGTGTCTAAAGATGACGTAACAATCTCCGTGTAAAAAATCAAATTATAAGAGCCCTCCCCTCCGATGAAATAAAAATGACTCCAAAAAACTAGACGGAGAAATATTCCTCGATATATTGTGACTTTTTCCAAGGTGAACCAATTTATCAAGTGGAAGATGACATTTATATAATGCCGTACAGTCTCTGTCTGCTAGTTTCTCAACCCGAGGTCTATAGGGGAGGGGTAAAAGTTATTTTGTTAAGACGATTATATATATTTACTAACTCCTCCAACACGAGCAGGATGTGCAACAGGTTAATTTCTTTAGCGTGAGTTCAAAGGCTGGAATTCAGAGTTTTCCTTCTCCTAGACCGGATTGCCATACAAGGTTTAAAGAGCCCCAGTCTGCTCTACTATTTATCCATAGCTGGAGGAGAGTTGGACTGCATACCTTTTCCCAGGGTATTATCGCTAAGTGAACATCGCAATTACCACATCCAGGATTTGACTCGGGGCGACAAGTACATTTCCGTGACTTTAACCATTACAACACGCGTTTCCATTAGATTACGTATTATACAGGCAACTTTGGCAGTGCATGGACTATATTCATTGTTTTCTCCAAAGTTACTATTGATATCATTATCAAGATTCCAATCTAACCAGAAACAGTAGTTTGTATGAATTCAATACTCATTCTAATTTCTCTATATGGAGCATTTGTAACTTTTTAATATGCAACCGAAACTACGTCACCACTGACTTACGGACTTCCTTAATTATTAAATTTTATCTCAACCGATCTGTGCTGTTTAACCGCTGAACCAGCGACTCTCGCCGTGTCACTTGTTTACATTGAAAAATCACAACGTGAAAATCTTGTCAGCTTTCGCTTTGAATAGAAGAGTTGTGCGGTGAATTAGACGAATGTAACGGTTATTTCCTACTCTTTAAATTAAAGGAACCACTCTTGATGATAAATTATTTATTTTCCCATTAAACAACCCTAAACCTCAACCACTAACCCTAAATCACTAAACCCTTAACCCCCTTTTTAGCCTTACGTACGATCAATAAATAAATCAAATAATTTATCAGTCAAGAGTGGTTCCTCTCTGTCTTAGTTGGTGTTATAAGAATAACGCTGAATTATGTGAATCTTTGAGCAAATGTTCATATCAGTAAACAAAAATACCTAAGAATATTTTGCGTACAGTCGTGGGGAGAAATGTAATAGGCAAGAAATTAAATAACTATTCAGGTTATTTCCTATTAACTCCAACATAAACAAAGGGGTACCACTCTGGATTGACTTGAAAATTCATTTATTTATTTATTATCTCGTAGGAAAGAAAGCGGGCTTAGGGTTAATGGTTTAGGTCTAGGGTTGTTATGGTGTTAAATAAGGGTAGATTAATTAACACGATAAAATTCATTCATCTTTTTAGGTTGGGTTGTAGAAAAAACACTATTCATATTTTAATAAGTTGATTTTCTGCACAAAGTTAAAGACAAAGAAGAAAAAAGAAAGAAGAAAGAAAGAACTAGACAAGGAGAGAGAGAGAAAGGTGTTTGTGTGTATGTGTAGAGAGAGGGGAGCTAAGGAGAGAAAGAGAAGGGAAGGACAAGAAGGTGGATATCGAGACATAAACGAAAATAAACGAGAGAGATAGGAGAGAGAGAAGAGAGAAGAAGAAAAGAGATGAGAAAGAAGAGAGAGAGAGGAAGACGAGAGAGAGAGAGAGAGAAAGAGAAAAAGGAGTAAAAGAAAGAAAGGAAGATTTTATTCTTAAATCATTGTGTGTGTGTGTGTTGCTGTGTGTTGTGTGTGTGGTGTGTAGTGTTTTCGTTTTGTTTGTTTTTGGTTGTGGTGGTTGGCATTTTATGGCATGTCAACCTTTGTTGGGTTTATTCTAGACGCAAAGAAATTTGTTTTACTCATTTTTGGTGGTTTACTAAAATTTTTGCTTATTCCTAAAAGTCCAACATTAAACAAAGGGAATCACTTCTTTGACTGCATAAAATTTAGTTTATTCAGTTTAATTAATCTACTAGGGAAAAAAGACGGGGTTAGGGTTAGTGTTTAAGGAGTTTTATGCGCAAAGATAAAGTGTTTATACAGGCCCACAAGTGCGTTCCCCCAATGTTGTTCTAAGTATAGTCTCGACTGAAATAACAAAGTTTTTATAATTTTTTTACAAAATTTTTGGAACTCTCTTCTGATTGTTCAACCCCTGGACCTCATACCCTAGACAAGTACTACCCGTTCCGTGTCAGATATAGGAGCTAATATTCCGAATCTAATGTGACACACTTCCACATTTACCCCAGCGAGCTCACATACTCTTGGAACTCACTCATCGGTTTAATGTGTTATAGCGTTTTACTAGGTACACCTCTCCTACCTGCTCAGCGTCTCGATGCCTGGGACTTTTAGCAACAGTACATCACCTAACCAACGTTCGTGTGAGTGGTTTTTGCCTACACTCTGAATAGGTCGCACTGCTCAACATGGGTCTCTATTATTAGATACTTATACTTGCAAAGGGTTTTACTGTGTGCCTTCACTGGCGATCTGTTTGTTAAACGACATATAACTAGATACCTATATTAGCAGAAATGATTTTGTGTATTGAGTACTATTGTGGAATGACTTTTTGGTGTTCTGCTATTAAAAACTACAATACAAATTGTGATTTACTATAGAAAACTATTTTAAGAATAGTTTTGTTATAAAAAATGAATTGCAACCGCCCCGTCTTGTCAAAGTCACAGGTCAACAGTGGAATAAGTATTGCCTATTGTGTGTCCCCACGAGTTTCCGTCTTTTAATGTAGCAGCGGCTGTACCAACTCCCTCGGCCAATACTACCTTACCTGAGTCATTTTCGCTATCAACTTCCTAACTTATAAACAAAGAGAACCACTCTTGACTGATGAAATTATTTACATTTATATTTCCTCATTAACGTATAAAAAGTAAGCCTCGCTATAATCGTCGCGATAGCTACCCGATATTGTCGGTTGCGTAATCAGCCCGAGCATTAACGCTAGACCCGCGAGACATATATATTTTAGTGTTGTGACGATGGCACCCAATATAGTGCTCCACATCCTACCATTCAGTGCACCTCACGTTGTATGCCCGCACAGATCCAGTGCTACTTCATGGCGCTGTGTAGGCGAGTGCCCGTATCGAACTCAAGGAAACCTTGTGATTCCGCTAGCGGAACACCTCTACTGACGAGCTACTCCTAACCTTAACCCTAACCTAATTCATTGAACCCCTAGATCTCTTTTTGTCCTGATAGATCAATAACATAAATAAATAAATTATCAGTCCAAAGATTTCCCCTCTCAGATGTTATGTTAGAGTAGCACTTATATCGTACGAAATATACATATCTAGATGTTTCTTAGGTTAGTATGGCTATAATTCTTCCGCCTGTCCGCCGACCCGCGTGTAAATGACAGAGACACGTGCTCCTTATAAATCGATCCCATTTAACAATGTTCTGACGTGCCTAAAGGTCCATATGTTCCTCATTTTCTATGTGCATGGTCGCATTTCCCTCTCCTTTCTTTCTTGATCAATAATGAAATTTTATTTGTAATCAGTCTCAGTGTGCACCACAAAGCTCATCAAAGTCTCGTGTGCAGGTACACAGCGAAANAATAAACAAGGCGCTTAAATACCTGGGTATCGTGATTATGACATTTTCCACTCGTGGTATCTGGGCCGCACCGAGCTTCTCGAAGCACGTTTTTAATTTTTTAAGTCTCTCTCTCTCTCTCTCTCTTTCTGTCTTCTCTCTCTCTCTCTCCTCTCTTTGATAAAATAAACACGTGTCTGAAGAAGGCTCGTGGGCCGCCAGATATACCCACGAGTGAAAATGGTCCATAATCACGATACCCCATGGTAATTTAAGGCCTTTTTATTCACCATATATATATAATGATTGTGTGTGGTGTGGTGGTGTGTGTGTGTGTTTGTGTTGTGTGTATACATATATATAGGTGTTGTATATATATGTGTGTGTGTGTGGCATTCCACAGGTTATACTGCACTTGTCTGTCGTTTCCTTTTCATTAATATCCATGGTCATCCCATTTGCAATTACCGGTCTTTCAAACTGACGCGGTCCGCATTCTTCTTATAAAAACAAATTTCCTCTGATAAGATATCGAAGTTGGTCGAAATCAAGCCGACAGATTTCGTGTCTGTCGTTTTGAAGTGATTTTCTCCAATGTTAATTTCCTAAAAAAAAAATCGTTTTTGCTGCTCGTCTGAAAACGAAAAACGAGGCTGCAGTTTCTTGTCCAGCCACTACATCGGAAGTTTTAAATGGCGGGTTGAATGGGTAATAGTGTGGAGTGACTGAAAGTGAAATGGGGAAGAAAGAAAGAAAAGGAAGGGAAAAGAAAAGAGTGTTTTCTTTGAAAGAGAGGTGGGAAAGAAGATATGGGGAGATTAAAGATGTTTGGGGAGAAAAAAAGAAGTAACTTAATAGAGGAGAGAGAGAGTAGTAGAGAGAGAGAGAGAGAGAGAGAGAGAGAGAGAATTCACAAGATGAACAGAGAGACAGAGAGAAGAGAGAGACAGGGAGGGCGAGAGTAGAGAGAGACAGACAGACAAGACAGAGACAGACAGACAGACAGAGAGAGCGGGCGCGACGAAATATGGTTGAATTCGATTTTAAATTCGCCTCCCTCCTCTCTCTCCTGGCGCCTTCTCTCTCTCTCTCTCTCTCTCTCTCTCGTCTGCTGCTCTCTCTGCTCTTTTGAGAGATGAAAACAACAGACAGACAGATAGAGCCAGAGAGAGAGCAGAGAGAGAGAGAGAGAGAGAGAGAGAGAGAGAGAGAGAGTGGAGAGGATTTTAAAAATGAAATTTCAACGTATTCGTTTGTCTACAGACTATTTGAGATACATAAAATAACCCTAACAACGGTTGCAATGCCATAAAAAAACAACGCTACCTAACCAGCCAACCAATAAGGATGCTCACGTGCATATACAAGCCAAAATTAAAAGGAGAGAGGGGTGAGAAAAAGGAGAACGTAATGATAGAGAGAGGATAGCACATGAAAGAGCGAGAAGAGAGAACGAGAGAGAGGGGTGCAAAGGAGAAAAGAGAGAGAGGGGGTTGCAAGCGAAGAAAAAAGAGGAAAGAGAGAGGGGGTGGCAGGGAAAGAAGAGAGAGAGAGAGAGAGTGGTGCAAGGGAGAAAAAAGGAGAGAGGGGTGAAGGGAAGAGAGAGTAGGGGTCAACACTGGAGAAAAGAGAGAGGAGAGGTAGAGAGGCGAGAGACGAGAGTATAGAGAGAGAAGAATTGTAAAACGAATTCACCACATTCGTTCGCTCTACAGGCTCTTTAACATACATAGAAAAACCTCAACAAGGGTTGACATGCCGTAAAAACAACCAACCTAACCAACCAACCAACCAGCCAATTAACAGAATCTCAAATACTTTTAAAAACACTACGCTTTAGGTCAAGGGAGTTTCTATGGTTTTTTTTAAAATTGGCGCGAACATTGGCGTATTGTAAACAAGAACATCAGTCTAACGGGGGGCAGTGCATATACAAGACAAAAGAACACAGTCTTCACAAATGGTCATACAGAGTGCCTTGTTCAATACCCAATGTTCGGCCAATTTAAAAAAAACCATAGAAACTCCCTTGACCTATAAGGAGTGTTTTAAAAGTATTTGAGATTCGTTAATTGCTGGTTGGTTGGGTTGGTTGGTTGGTTGGTTTTTAACGGCATGGTCACCCTTGTTGGGTTATTTTATGTATTGTTAAGAGCTGTAGAGGAAGCGAATGTGGTTGAATTTCGTTTTACAATCTCTCTCTCTCTCTCTCTCTGCTCTCTCTCTCTCTCTCTCTCTCTTTCTCGGCATTGCAACCCCCTCTCTCTCTCTCCCTTGCCACCCTCTCTCTCTTTTTTCCTCCCTTGCCCACTCTCTCTGCTTCTCTCCTCTCTCCCCTGCGCACACGCGCTTCTCTTTCTCTTTTTTTTCTCTTGCGCACCCCTCTCTCTCTTCTTCTCTTGCACCGCTCTTCTCTTTCTCTCTTTCTCCGGCTCTCTTTCTGTGGCTATCCCTCTCTCTATCATACGTTCTCCTTTTTTCTCACGCCTCTCTCTTTATCTTATTGCTTGTTTATATGCCGGAGATCCTTATTGGTTGGCGTGTTAGGTGGTGTTTTTTTATGGCATGTCAACCGTTGTTGGTTATATTTTGTATCTCAAATAGTCTGTAGACAAACGGAATACGGTTGAATCATTTATAAAATCTTCTCTCTGCTCTCTCTCTCTCTGCTCTCTCTCTCTCTCTCTCTCCTCTGCCTTCTCTGTCTTCTGTCTGTCTGTCTGTCTCTCTTCAGAAAGAGAGAGAGAGAGAGAGAGAGGAGAGAGAGAGAGGAGAGCAGAGGGGGGAGAGAGAGGAGGAGGAATCTTTAAAACGAATTCAACCATATTCGTCTCGCCCTGTCTCTCTGTCTGTCTGTCTGTCTCGTCTCTGTCTGTCTGTCTTCTCTGCTCTTCGCCCTGTTCTCTCTGTCTTCTACTGTCTGCTCTGTTCAATGCTTTTTGATCTCTCTCTGCTCTCTCTGCTGCTCTCTCTCTCTCCTATCTCTCTCTTCTCTCTCTGCATTAAGTTACTCTTTTTTTCTCCCAAACATCTTTAATCCTCCATATCTTCTTTCCCACCCTCTCTTTCAGAAGCACCTTTTCTTTCCCTCCTTTCTATTCTTTCTCCCCATCACTTCAAGGTCACTCACACTATATACCCATTTAACCGCCATTAAAAACTTCCGTGTACGTGGCTGGATCCAAAGAACTGAGCCTCGTTTTTCGTTTCAGACCGAGCAGCAAAAACGTTTTTTTTTTTAGAAAACAATTACATTAGAAAATCACTTCAAAAAGGACAGAGCACTGAAATCTGTCGTGATTTCGACACTCGAATGCTTATCAGAAGGAAATTTGTTTTTATAAAGAAGAATGCTGGACCGGTCTCAGTTTGAAGACGGTTAATTGCAAATGGATGACAGCTGGATATAATGAATCGGAAACGCACAGACAAGTGCAGTAGTAGCTTGAATCAGCACACACCAATATATATACACAACATATATATATGTATACACAACACACAAACAACACACACATCACACACACACACACACACACATACATATATATATATGTGAATAAAAAGCCTTAATAATACCATAGGGTATCGTGATTAGGACCATTTCACTCGTGGGTATGCTGGGCCCACTGAGCTTTCTTCAGACACGTTTTTTTTATCAAAGAGAGAGAGAGAGAGAGAGAGAGAGAGAGAGGAGAGAGAGAGAGAGACTTAAAAAATTAAAAACTGGTCTGAAGAAGCTCGGTGGGCCAGATACCCACGAGTTGGAAATGGTCCATAATGATCACGATACCCCCGGTATTTAAGGCCTTTTTATTCACAAATAAATTTGCTCTGTTATAAAAACTAAGCATTGAGCCTCTCATTACGGATGCCTGAACTCTACAACAAACTACTGGTAGAGAATAGACAGCCTAGAATCACCTGTATCAAGAAACTTGGTACCCACAAAGAATATATATATAATATATATATATATATATATATATATATTATTATTATACACATATACATTTATATATAATATACACACATATACATATATAATACCACAGCATATATATATATATATATATATATACACACACACATATATATATATATATATTATCACACACACACACACACACACATATATAATATATATATATATATATTTAGCCAACCCCATCCGCACGAGCAGGATGCGCGACACAAGGTCAATTTCTTAAGCGGAAGTTTAACAGGTTTGAATTCAGAGTTTTCCTTTTGCTAGACCGGTTGCTTAACCAAGGTTAAAGAGCCCAGTCTGCCCTACTATTTATCCATAGCTGGAGGGAAGTAGGATTCATACTTTTCCAAGGTATTAGCGCTAAGTGAAATACAGCTACCATATCCATATATATAATATATATATATATATATATATACACATATATATACATTATATAACACATATATATATGTTGTGTGTGTGTGTGTGTTGTATGTGAGAAGAGAGAGGAGAGAGAGAGAGAGAGAGAGAGAGAGAGAGAGAGGAGAGAGAGAGAGAGAGAGAGAGAAGGAGAGAAGAGAGCAGCAATATTTATCTTTCAAAGAAAGAAAAACTTAACAAACCGTCATTCCGTAATAAATTTTATTTCGACCAGAAATTCAAAAGCTTTTAAAATTTCTTAAGAAATTTCTAAAACTCATTAAGAGTCCAGTCTCTCGACGGACATTACAAAATAAATGTTATTAATATTATATATATAATATAATATATATACTAGACAAAACGTGACCGTTTGGGTCACTCATTCAGTTCTGTGTAGATAATTGCGATTAGGGAAAAGTGAGTTAGTGCAAATAAAATGTTTAAAAACAATATAACGCGACAAAACATTAAAATCATTTTGTAAGCTTTTTAAGAAGGATGTTTGACTATTTTAAGCTAGCGTTACTGCTTGTGAAATTAAACATGAAATACAAAAGAAATTAAATAAAATAATAATACATAAGGTAAAAAGTAATAAGACGAAGAGGGTAAGTATTCAAATTTGATACTTAGAAAAAAAATATAAAAGAAAGAAGAAAACAAAAAAATTGAAGGAAAGAATTTTGTTCGGTGTCCTCGAGCAATCATTTGAATCTCCTTTCATTGTGGGTGTCTTTTTCACTGGGTCTTTGTTGGGAAAAAGCGAGCTAAAAAAGGAGGACAAAATGTTTGCCAAGAGTCACGTATCTTCCCCTTTTAAGTATGACAAATCAATTCTTAGTCTTTTCTTCATATCTATCTATTATCTTATCTATCTAGTCTATTCATATCTAATATCCGTTTTATATCTATCTAATCTATCTAATCTATACTATGCATATCTCAGCGCGCTGTTCATGTCTATCTATAATCTATCCAGTCTGTTTTATCTATCTATCTATCTTAAATCATATTCTACCTATCTGCTCTTTATGCTCTGGATGTTTGAGATGAGGCTGATGATTAGTATTATCTGCGTATTCCGGTACTATTGTCTTCATCTTCATTGTTATCTGTATACGTTTCAGCCGAATGTGCCCTCCGGTCGTTCTTAAGGTATTTCTTGTGCGGCGAATCCAATTGGACACATGGCCTAGTGATAACGGAGTTAGGTTAAGACAGTTTCTAAAGTGACAGTTATCTCTAGACTGCCAGGGTTCAATCCTGGCCAAGGGAGCAGTAACATAGAATAATAATTAACACAGCTTAACAACGGCGCCTCTACCCCAGCTATGGTTAGCGTAATGAGAACATGATACCAGTGGTCTGAATAAAAGGTTAGGTTGCAATGTTCCGTGATGGTTCCCGATTACGACAAGAAGTTCCCGGATTACGACAAGAAGGTTCGCGAAGTTCGAAAAGATGGTTCATATAACTCCTTATATAAACTTATAATATATATATATTATATATATATATATATATTATATATAAAGTAAGTCGTCGAGGGCGGCTAAAGTCGGTATCAGCCAATCAGCGCAGGAGTTTATTCCCTTTTCGCTTGCGCCTAGACTAAGGAGATTAATTTTAGCGTCTGAGGTGGAGCGCCACAGCTTACGCGTCATTATATATATATATATATATATATATATATATATATATATATACTCTGGAAAGCTGCACATAACGCTTTCACTCCGAATGAGGTTGATATGCCTTTCTCTATCAGTCCGGCGGCGGCCCCTTCTCTCCCTACCCGCCCCGTCTCTCATCAATCACACAGATCGCCTTTGAAAACACGCTGCTTTCTTCCAAAAAATCGAACCGCTCCCCACAGAGGCTTGACGAGTTTTGCCCTAGAATATGTACGAATATTTCACTTCGTTTAACTTTCATACAAAGGATTAGAGCACCTGAACGTTTGGCAAGAGACACGCACTTTCCAAGCGCACGTAGAAAAAAAGCTGCAAAAAACTGCATGACACCCTGACGAAGATTATATTGTATCGAGGCGTAATACATTCCCAAAGTGAGCATCGAGCCCACGCTGGTCTGGTAATTGAGTATTCGCTGTTTGGTAATTACTGAGGAAGTGCGTCCGGTCTGCCTGCCTTAGAAATTGCTACCGGTGACTATTAAAATACGTCCGCCAGACTTTCTGTCTCGGTGGTGTTGCTTGAAAGAAAACAACCAACTTAGGGCGTTAAATGTATTTTAGAGGGGGGCTTCTCTTTTTTGTCGTAATTCTTGTTAATTTTATAGAAATTTGTCGTAGTTCTTGTTTTTTATGCGTAATTTGTCGGTAATTCTTGTTTAGATATGAACATGAAATATAGTTTGGAATAGACTGAGATAGAGATAGATGATAACAAACAAAATAATATAGATAGATTGCACATGGAGATGGGTGGATAGATATATATAAACAAAGTAAAAAATGAACAAAATGAGGTAGATAAATAGATAGATAGATAGATATCTGCTTCATATCTAAACAAGAATTACGACAAATTTCTATAAATAACAAGATTACGATATAAATAAGAATTACGCCAAAAAAGAAGCCCTCCCCCTAAAATACATTTAACGCCTAAGTGGTTGTTTTTCTTCAAGTAACACCACCGAGACGACATAGCTGGGGAACGTTATTTTATTAGTCACCAAGGATAGCATATTTCTGAGGCAAGAGACGCGGATGCACTTCGCTCATAAATTACTGCTGTTTTATATCCAACTAAATATAAATTTCATGAATAATGTATGGATTCCGATTTCACGGTTCTTCCGTTAGTCGCTAGGTGGCGTGGCAGGCAGTGCTTATAAAGACTAGAAGCGCCAAACTCAAAGGTCTCTTACGGCCTCCGCTTTCGCTGGAGACACAGGAAAAAGAAGGTAGTGTAGGGATTACAATCCCTTGCTTGCCACGGTCTTGTTAGTGCGCTAGGTGCGTGGCAGGCAGCCAGCTAAAATAGTGGTTGCGCCAAATCCAAATCTAAATACACTCTTAGAACTTAGAAAAAGGTAGTGTAGTGGTTACTTTCTTGCCAGCGGTTTTACGTCAGTCCATAGTGGCGTGACAGGCAGACTTATAAAGTGGTTGCGCTAACTCCACCAGCCTCTTAGAATCCCGCTCTCTGAAGACAGCAAGAAAAATGGTTAGTGTAGTGATTACATTCCCTTGCCACGGTTCTTACGTTAGTCACTAGTTGGCGTGGTCAGGCAGACTTATAAAGTAGAAGCACAAATGTCAAAGAGCTCTTAGACCCTCGCGCCTTCGTTTAGACACAAGAAAAAGAATGATATGTAGGGAGACACATTCCCGGCACTTGGCAACAGTTCTTGACCGTTAGACAAGCTAGGTGCGTGGCAGGCTAGGGCGTTTATAAAGTGGAAGCACATACAAGTCAGGCCATTAGGCCTCCGACATCAATAGGTAACACGCTAATGGTGTCTCCTGTCCACCTCAGACGCCAAATGCATCTCCTGGTCAAGCGCTAGTGACGAGAGGATAGACTCCCTCGGTGTTCGACTGATACCGAACAATAGGCCACTCACCGACTTTACTACTACTACTATACTAACTACTATAGCGACACAGATTTTAAAGAGTTTAGACCAGTGGTCACGCATTTTAGCAACATGCCCACTTTTTTATCATAAACTATCTTCATGTCCCGCCACTGTTATTGTTAGTATGATATAACAATATCAGTTTTGAAGAAGTCTAACATAAAAAATTGTATTCTTTCATAAAACTAAAGGGTTTAACTTCAAATTTTATCAATAATAATCCATTTATTAATGTGTATAATTGGCGAGGGCACAAGATGAAGAACTGCAAAATTAAACAAGTCAGAAGCCACGCATATAGTGGTGCAGATGCACGATGACATTAGTGGTTGAGCACTTGACTAGATTGCACAAGCTGTTGGTGCTGCAGCTAGTTGTAATTACAATTTTACCCTATGAATATAAATTTTGCCCATATGCGGTAAAATAAAAAAAAATGTTGATATTTACTATATTTTTTCATATTGCTCTCGCATTATTATTGATTGCCGCCCGCCCCCGCATAGGGTCGTAGTCCCCACGTTGGGATCTGGCTGTTTAGACAGCTTGTGACTTTTGATTTCGATTGTCTTTGATAATAAAAATCATTTGCAATCTGATGATACTTGGCCTCTGGCGGAACATGTTTCATCTGATCTTCCAAAATTCTACTTTTTCTTTTTCATTGAGTGCTATATAGCCTCTAGTGATAATTGTATCTTTTTTATACGATGCTCTTCGTCAGCCGAGGTTGGTGAAAGTGGGGTGGGGAGGGAAGAATTTTAGCAAGTCTACACGTGACATACATGACGTTCTGGGCATGGCGTTAAATTGCATCTAATGGTGAGGTTCCAATTTGGAGCTCTGGGAGTGTGGAGTACCCCGCTTCATCGGCCATTACTCCTAAGTGCACCTTGACTCTGAGGGTAGGTTCTTATCTATGGGATAAATTGTTTTTTTAAAGGATGGATAGTATGTGGGTATGGAGTTAAATTGCATCTAATGGTGGAGGTTTCAATTCTGGAGCTCTGGGGAGTGTGGAGTAGCACTTCATGTTATACTCTAAGTCCATTCTGACTCTGAGGGTTAGGGTCCTCTAAGGGATAAATAGATAAGAAAATAATATAGTATTTGGGTATGAAGTTAAATTTGTATCTTAATGGTGAGGTTTCAATTCTGGAGCTCTGGGAGTGTGGAGTACCCCTTCATTGGCCATTACTCCTAGGTGTCCACTCTGGACCGGAATGGTAGTACGCTGTTAGGGTAACATCTATAGTTAAATAGAAAAAAGAGTTTTTAAAAATGTGTTCAAGAAATTGAGTTTTAAAAAATTGAGTACCTTCTATCAAAAATGTATAAAAAATATTGGACTATATGACCTTTAGGCACCCCTTTTGCGATCTCGTTCATAAAGGACATTTTTTCTATTTAGACGGTCAAAATCCAGTTGTTGTTAGGGTTATCGGGTTAGGGTTTGGGTTAGGGTATAGGGGTTAGTTTTATAATAAAAAAACACTAAAAATCTCGTGTTAACAACAAGCGGAATTTGACGGTGTAATGAAAAGAATGTCCTATGAAACGAGATCGCAAAAGGGGTGGCCGTAAAAGGTCTATGGTCCAAGAATATTTGGCATAGAAACCATAAGGTTGACATGCCGTAAATTCGGACCACCACGACGCTTCATCAGGAGAGGTTTGCGCAGGGTGGGAGGAAGGTAAAAGCTTTAAGCAGTCAACCGTGACATAATTATACAGTTACAACACCTGACCTATAAAATTTCGGAGCATAGGATTTGAATCAGCAACTCGATTTAGTCAAAAACGTAAAATCTCTATTGGTTGTTTTTACGCATGTGGTTTTTTAATGGCCGAAGTCAGTCTTTTCAGCAACTATTCGTATTCAAGTTATTATTCTTAATACATATGGTTTTAGTCTGGTTGGTATGATGTTAAACTGCATGTAGTATTGAGTTTCTGGGGGATCTGGAATTCGAGTGGATTCTGGAGTTCGGGGATTCTGAGTTCGAGGATTCTGGAGTTCGAGGGATTCTGGAAGTTCGGGGATTCTGGGTTGGAGGGATTCTGAGTTCGAGTTGGATTCTGGAGTTCGGGGGATTCTGGATTTTGGGGGGATTCTGGAGTCGAGTGATTCTGGAGTCGGGGGGATATCTGAGTTCGTGGGCGATCAGTTCGAGTGGATCTGGAGTTTGGGGGGAATTTCTGGGTTGGGGATTCTGGAGGTCGAGTGATATGGAGTTCGGGGATTCTGGAGGTCGGGGATCTGAAGTTGAGTGCATTCATGGACAGTTTGGGGATTCTGAGCTCGAGTAGTATTCTGAGTGGAGTATTCTGAAGTTCGAGAGATTCTGTAGTTGGGGGAGTTCTGGATTTCGGGGATTCTGAAGTCGGAGGTGTGTGGATTCGAGGGGATACTGGAGTTCGGGAGATTCTGGATTTCGGGGGATTCTGGAGTTCGGAGGGAGTGTGAGTTCGAGGGGATTTGGATTCGGAGGGAGTGTGGAAGTTTCGAGGGAATTCTAGGAGTTCGGGCGGGAGTGTGGATGCCCTTCATTGCATTGTGACCGCACTCCGCTAGAGTTGGTCTATGCTCTCTTTATTTCTCTCTCATATATAGTATATATATATATATATAGTATAGTGTGTGTGTGTGTGTGGTGTGTGCGCGCGCGCGGTTGAAAATAGAGGAATACGCGGATAAAACAACACACACACTAAATTCAAATGATATTTCACCTCGGTATTTTGCGAAGGCTTTGTCAAATTTATTCTGAGACAAAATGGTCTCACATCTACTTTTATGCTGAAAATGTAATTTTGAGGTGGGCAGAAGATGAGGGTGATGTACTGAGTGATAAGATGTGAGGCGAAAGGAAGGAAAGACGGAGGGGGTTGGATGTGTGATATAGAATGAGTAAGTGAAGTAGAAGAAATGGGTTTATTGTGGGGCATGGTATGTTCTTCCTGTCTGAGAGATCCTGGGAGATTGTTATTTTCATTTTTATTTTATTCTATTTAACCTGTTACAATCTTTGGGCGCATCCTATAGGCTTTAAGCAAGAGCTCTTGTCCAGTGGAAATGGGTCTTGGTAATCCTCTGATAAAGAATCCTTTGGTTCTTCTGGTAAAGAGTCGTGAGTATTGTAAGTCGCCTCCTCATGAGTGCTAGTAGAACTATGGACAGTGTCAGTGTTTAAGTAGTGTATAGCCCGCAGTATGGCTAGTGATTGGCGAAGGAATAACCACGTGACCATGGATAAGTCTATAAATTCAGGTGGGGAATTGTAGCAGCAGCTATATCACACCAAATTTCAAGGCAAATCCCTACACATTCTGTACAACAAATACGCTAAAGCGAATATCCTAATCAAGATAAAAAAAGCATAATTTGAATTTCCGCTGCTTAAAAATAAACGAATAAATAATATAATCGCTATTAAATTTTCGAGGAAATATTAAGACAAAAAAACAACGTTCCAAAACTTCACCATTATTTCAACTTTTTTATTTCAATTTATTGGTTTGTTTTGTTTTACGGCATAAACAACCTCAGTGGGCCTGTTGCATAATATTAGATTCCTAATATTATATACAGTGGTGTAGAAATCAAAATGGCTGTTATAAGTTGCAGCCCAAGGCCTTGAGGATTTGAAATGACAAGGCTTGACCTCAGTCCTAACCTCCGGTGGATACGTGAGAATCGTGGAGAAGACCCTCTTCGTTTAGATTAGAAATAGATTTTAAGTCAGTCGGCGAGAACCACGACGGTGGTGAGTCGTGTATTTCAGCGCTCCGACTCGATCTGCGCAGGTAGTCTGGGTGGGGATTTCGAAGATAAAATTGATCAAGTAAATCGAAGTCTTGTGTTATTATGGGCTAAAACTACGCAATGACACTGGCTTCTGATAAAGAGAAATCCCCAATGGAAGACCAGACACGACGTCTCCAAGACGAAGTCAGACGCTAGAAGAGATGTTAGAAGAAGACGTAAGATAGAAAAGACGTCAGAAGAAGAATAGAAGAATAGAAGTAAGTAATGAAATGGTATACAACAGGCGCATTTAATGCCGACAATGAGTCATTAATTTTTTTAGTCAAATGATTAATATCATGTAACAATTGGAGCACATGGCGCTGTGAATAAAGGAGTTAGGTTAAGACAATCTCTAAGTGAGCAGTTTATCTCTGGATTCCAGGTTCAATCCTGAGCGGCGGCAGTACATAGAAAATAATTAAACACACTCTACCCTAAGCTCGGTTAGGCGAAGAAGAACAGGATACCCGTGGACTGAATAAAGGGTTAGTTTCAAAGTTCCGTAATGGTCCGATTACGACAGAGTTCCGCGACTTACGACAAGAAAGTTCCCGAGTTCGAAAGAAGTTGCCCGAAGTCGCGAAAGATCCTGAAGTCTGACAAGAAATACCTAAAGAAGGCCGGAGGGCATATCGACCGAAAGCATTGTACAGATAGACAATGAGAATGAGGACAATAGTTCGAATACACACAGATAATACTCATCAAACCTCATCTCAAATATTCAGAGAAATGTAACAGATATTTTTGATTATTTTTCACAATGTACATTTTGCCTCAACAAGAAATACAAACAGCCTGAGCATCAATTGATTTAAACTCTTCACTAACTAGATCGCATTTTAGGGATTAAATGTGTATGTCAAAAAATATAGAGATCTGTGCACAACGGAGAGACATTAATTCTATTTGTACTTTTTAGATGTATTCTCTTTATTAACATATCTAGTTTCTTTGAAACCTTTAAGCGCCCAAGATACTTGGTTTTGGTTTTTTTAATATAAAGAGGGTTGGGGTTGCGCATAAGGGCAATTGGGTTGGGGTCAATTATAAGTGCTAGGGTTGATGTACGCACGATTGATAGAGGGTAAGTCCTCTTAACAGCCGTCTAGCGCTTAAGTAAGGTCATATGTCAATGGACTTGCTCAGCACCAAACGGGTTCAGTCTTGACTGCCTTAGGCCGCTAAGATACTTTGTTTGGTTAATTTTGTTTTGTTTTACGGCATATAAACTTCAGTGGTCCATTTATGCCGATAAACTTTTGAACTAAAGTCATTCTTAAGTGGATAACTCATTTTTTTTTTTAAAACTCATAGTTTTTCTATTTTAAGCCAATAGATGGGGCCGCTAACAGGTACTACGCTCCGATTGACTAAATTAAAATAATTAAGGATTGTTTGTTGTTTTACGGCTATCACCGCAGTGGCAATTCAATGCCGATAACTTCTGAAATAAAGTCAGTCTTAAATGGATACTGCAATTTTTTTAATAAATACATTTTTTCTATTTACGCATAGATGGGCCCCTTAACGGTATAACCATCCAGGTCAGAGGTGGAACCAGGGAGCAATGGTGATGAAGGGTGCCACATTCCCCAGAGCCTCGCAGAAACTGGAACGGCTGCACCATCAGAGTAGAGTTAACGTCATTCCAGGGACAGTGACGCACAGCCACACGCATCTAGCACCATATGAATAAAAAGGGTTGGGGGCTTACTATAAGGGCATAGGGTTGGGCAAATCATATAGGTACTAGGCTTGACGTGACAGCCGATTGATCGAGAGAGCTCATTGCGACGTCCGTTCCTAGGCCTAAATAAGGTCTTAAGTGGAGTGTTGCAGTCAGGTTGGTAGGTAATGTCCAAATATGGTAGGGGGGGGGGTTAATAAAACTTATAAAGATATTTAAAAATTACCAAATTCAGTAAGATTTGCTGATTTTAATGAATTTTCCAACACTTATACATTAATAATCTTATTATTATAATAATAGGATTATTTTCCTTACAAAAATGCAAGAATGTTTTTTATTTATTTATTCAGATTTAGAGTGTGTGGTTTAATCTTTGGTGCATGTTGATTTTAAAAAATTCGCCAGTCCCTAATTTTACATTTGCCTACACGAAGATGCAACTTATCCTGGGAGCAACCTAAGCAAATAAATGAAAAATTATCTCCGATAACAGTTATTTGAAAACTCAGAATTATTTTCTAAAACAACAAAAATATTTTTTTTTAGCGGGTTATTTCTATAATTCAACATAAACAAGGGGAACGCACTCCTGAAACTGATAATTAATTTTATTTATTTATCAATCTACTAGGAAAAGAAGACGGTTAGGGTTAGGGTTTGGGTTAGGGTTATGAGTTAGGGTTAGAGTTTTAGGGTTAGTTTAATGGGAAAATAAATAAATAATTTATTAGTCAGAGTGGTTCCTTTGTTTTATGTTGGAGTATAGGAAATAACATTTTTGCTTTTTTTTCGTACTTTGTGAATATTTTTATGATGCACAAATTATTTTCTCTAATTCAATAAGCCTTTATTAATGCTATGCTAAAAATTTAGTTAAAATGGCGCAATTTTGAGCTAAAAATATTTTAAGAGTAGAGATTTTTACATCATTCGAATAAGCAATGTTTTTTGTTTTTTGTTTACGGATATCAAAACTTAAAAACCTTTCTTTCGCTCTTATGCCTTGAACTAATAATACACTATTAATTATAGCTATATGGGCTACAATAGATTCTTTTAAAAACTATAATACACACAAAATCTGGCCCATTAGTCTCAATATTACGCATTTATCTCCCTTACGCAGCTGTTAATGATTTAACAAGTTTACAGTAATAATAATACAATATATAGCAAAGGGGAATAATTTCAAGAATTATCTCTAAAGTTGTCTCCCTAGTTTCCAAATATTGGGTTGTAATGCTTTGGTTCGGTTTTTTTTTTTTTAATGGCATAGATTACCTTCATGGTTATTTAATGCAATCGGCATCTTGTAGAAGAACAGTGTGTACTTATTTAATCCATAGGCTGTGGTTTTCATATGCTTTCCAAGGTATTAGTGCGACTGGAAGTTCGTAACTTGCTTACTTCGCTGTATCAG
>CM042170.1:53592660-53630160 GCA_023376005.1 Doryteuthis pealeii
AGAGGCTTGACAGTTTGCCTAGAATTATGTACGAATATTTCACTTCGTTTAACTTTCATACAAAGGATTAGAGCAACCCTGAACGTTTGCAAGAGACACCACTTTCCAAGCGCACGTAGAAAAAAAGCTGCAAAAACTGCATGACACCCCTGACGAAGATTATATTGTATCGAGGCGTATACATTCCCAAAGTGAGCAACGAGCCCACGCTGGTCTGGTAATTGAGTATTCGCTGTTTTGGTAATTTATGAGGAAGTGCGTCCCGGTCTCCTGCCTTAGAAATTGCTACCCGGTGACTATTAAAATAACGTCCCCAGCTATGTCGTCTCGGTGGTGTTACTTGAAAGAAAACAACCAACTTAGGGCGTTAAATGTATTTTAGAGGGGGGCTTCTCTTTTTTGTCGTAATTCTTGTTAATTTATAGAAATTTGTCGTAGTTCTTGTTTATTTATCGTAATTTGTCGTAATTCTTGTTTAGATATGAAGATGAATATATAGTTTGGAATAGACTGAGATAGATAGATAGATAAACAAACAAAATAATATAGATAGATATGAACAAATGGAGATGGGTGGATAGATATATATAAACAAAGTAAAAAATGAACAAATTGAGGTAGATAAATAGATAGATAGATAGATATCCATCTTCATATCTAAACAAGAATTACGACAAATTTCTATAAATAAACAAGAATTACGATAAATAAATAAGAATTACGCCAAAAAAGAAGCCCTCCCCCTAAAATACATTTAACGCCCTAAGTTGGTTGTTTTCTTTCAAGTAACACCACCGAGACGACATAGCTGGGGACGTTATTTTAATAGTCACCAGGAAGCAATTTCTGAGGCAAGAGACCGGGATGCACTTCCTCATAAATTACTGCTGTTTTATATCCAACTAAATATAAATTTCATGAATAATGTATGGATTCCGAACTTTCCACGGTTCTTCCGTTAGTCGCTAGGTGGCGTGGCAGGCAGTCTTATAAAACTAGAAGCGCCAAACTCAAAGGTCTCTTAGGCCCTCCCGCTTTCGCTTGAGACACAGGAAAAAGAAAGGTAGTGTAGGGATTACATCCCTTGCTTGCCACGGTTCTTTTGTTAGTCGCTAGGTGGCGTGGCAGGCAGCCTTAAAAAGTGGTTGCGCCAAATCCAAATCCAAATACCTCTTAGACCTTAGAAAAAAGGTAGTGTAGTGGTTACATTCTTTGCCACGGTTTTTACGTTAGTCACTAGGTGGCGTGACAGGCAGACTTATAAAAGTGGTTGCGCCAAATCCAAAGGCCTCTTAGAATCTCCCGCCTCCTCTTGAGACACAAGAAAAAAGGTAGTGTAGTGATTACATTCCTTGCCACGGTTCTTACGTTAGTCACTAGGTGGCGTGGCAGGCAGACTTATAAAAGTAGAAGCACAAATGTCAAAGAGCTCTTAGACCCTCGCGCCTTCGCTTTAGACACAAGAAAAAGAATGATACTGTAGGGAACACATTCCCCACTTGCAACAGTTCTTCCGTTAGACACTAGGTGGCGTGGCAGGCAGGCCGTTTATAAAAGTGGAAGCACAAAAGTAAAGGGCTCTTAGGCCTCCCAGACATCATAGGTAACACGCTAATGGTGTCTCCTGTCCACCTCAGACGCAAAAACAATCTCCCTGGTCAAGCGCTAGTGACGAGAGGATAGACTCCCTCGGTGTTCGACTGATACCAACAATAGGCCACTCCACCGACTTTACTACTACTACTACTACTACTATAGCGACACAGATTTTAAAGAGTTTAGACCAGTGGTTCCCAACCATTTTAGCACCATGCCCCACTTTTTTATCATAAACTTCTTCATGTCCCCCACCTGTTAATTGTTTAGTATGATATAACAATATCAGTTTTGAAGAAGTATAACATAAAAAAAATTGTATCTTTCAAATAAAACTAAAGGGTTTAACTTCAAATTTTATCAAATAAAATCCATTTTATAATGTGTATAATTGCGGGGAAGGGCAACAGATGAAGAACTGCAAAATTAAACAAGTCAGAAGCCACGCATATAGCTGGTGCCAGATGCACGATGACATTAGTGGTTGAACACTTGACTAGATTGCACAAGCTGTTGTGCTCAGCTAGGTTGTAATTACAATTTTACCCTATGAATATATAATTTTTGCCCATATCGGGTAAAATAAAAAAAATGTTGATATTACTATATTTTTTCATATTGCTCCGCTATTATTATTGAATTGCCCCCCCCCCCCGCCAATGGGTCGTAGTCCCCACGTTGGGAATCGCTGGTTTAGACGCTTCGTGACTTTTGATTTCGATTTGTCCTTTGATAATAAAAATCATTTGCAATCTGATGATACTTGGCCTCTGGCGGAACATGTTCATCTGATCTTCCAAAATTCTACTTTTTCTTTTTCATTGAGTCTATAAGCCTCTAGTGATAATTGTATCTTTTTTTTATACGATGCTCTTCGTCAAGCCGAGGTTGGTGTAAAGTGGGGTGGGGAAGGGAAGAACTTTTAGCAAGTCTACACGTGACATACAGTGACGTTCTGGGCATGGCGTTAAATTGCATCTAATGGTGAGGTTCCAATTCTGGAGCTCTGGGGAGTGTGGAGTACCCCCTTCATCGCCATTACTCCTAAGTCCACCTTGACTCTGAGGGTTAGGGTCTTATCTATGGGATAAATTGTTTTTTAAAAATGGATAGTATGTGGGTATGGAGTTAAATTGCATCTAATGGTGAGGTTTCAATTCTGGAGCTCTGGGGAGTGTGGAGTACCACTTCATTGTTAATACTCCTAAGTCCATTCTGACTCTGAGGGTTAGGGTCCCATCTAAGGGATAAATAGATAAAGAAAAATAAGTAGTATTTGGGTATGAAGTTAAATTGTATCTAATGGTGAGGTTTCAATTCTGGAGCTCTGGGGAGTGTGGAGTACCCCTTCATTGCCATTACTCCTAGGTCCACTCTGGACCGGAATGGTAGTACCTGTTAGGGTACCATCTATAGTTAAATAGAAAAAAGAGTTTTTAAAAATGTGTTCAAGAAATTGAGTTTTAAAAAATTGAGTACCCATCAAAAATGAATTAAAAATATTGGACCATATGACCTTTAGGCACCCCTTTTGCGATCTCGATTCATAAGGACATTTTTTCATTTAGACGGTCAAAATCCAGTTGTTTGTTAGGGTTTAGGGTTAGGGGTTTGGGGTTAGGGTTAGGGGTTAGTTTTATAATAAAAAACACTAAAAATCGTCTGTTAACAAACAACCGGATTTTGACGGTGTAAATGAAAAAAATGTCCCTATGAAACGAGATCGCAAAAGGGGTGCCTAAAGGTCATATGGTCCAAAATATTTGGCATAGAATAACCCAATAAGGGTTGACATGCCGTAAATTCGGACCAACCAACGACGCTCTTCATCAGGCAGAGGTTTGCGCAAAGGGGGTGGGAGGAAGGTAACAGCTTTTAGCAAGTCAACACGTGACATAAGTTATACAGTGTACACAATCCTGACCTATTAGAAATTTCGGAGCACAGATTTGAAATCAGCAACTCGATTTAGTCAAAAACACGTAAAATCTCTATTGGTTGGTTTTTACGGCATGTTGGTTTTTTTTTAATGCCGAAGTCAGTCTTTTCAAGCAACTATTCGTATTCAAGTTATTATTCTTAATACATATGGTTTAGTCTCTTGGTATGATGTTAAACTGCATGTAGTATTGAGTTTCTGGGGGATTCTGGAATTCGAGTGGATTCTGGAGTTCGGGGGATTCTGGAGTTCGAGGGATTCTGGAGTTCGAGGGGATTCTGGAGTTCGGGGGGATTCTGGAGTTGGGAGGGATTCTGAAGTTCGAGTGGATTCTGGAGTTCGGGGGATTCTGGATTTTGGGGGGATTCTGGAGGTCGAGTGGATTCTGGAGTTCGGGGGGGGATTCTGGAGTTCGGGGGATTCTGAAGTTCGAGTGGATTCTGGAGTTTGGGGGATTCTGGAGTTTGGGGGGATTCTGGAGGTCGAGTGGATTATGGAGTTCGGGGGGATTCTGGAGTTCGGGGGGATTCTGAAGTTCGAGTGGATTCTGGAGTTTGGGGGGATTCTGGAGGTCGAGTAGATTCTGGAGTTGGGAGGTATTCTGAAGTTCGGAGAGATTCTGTAGTTGGGGGAGATTCTGGATTTCGGGGGGATTCTGGAGTTCGGAGGGTGTGTGGAGTTCGAGGGGATACTGGAGTTCGGGGAGATTCTGGATTTCGGGGGGATTCTGGAGTTCGGAGGGAGTGTGGAGTTCGAGGGGATTCTGGAGTTC
Organism: Doryteuthis pealeii; assembly: GCA_023376005.1. Lineage (NCBI taxonomy): Eukaryota > Metazoa > Mollusca > Cephalopoda > Myopsida > Loliginidae > Doryteuthis > Doryteuthis pealeii. The sequence continues at coordinate 53,596,968 of CM042170.1, forward strand.
GGAGGGAGTGTGGAGTTCGAGGGGATTCTGGAGTTCGGAGGGAGTGTGGAGTGCCCTTTCATTGCCATTAGTCCCACATCCACTCAGAGTTAGGGTCCTATCTCTCTTTATTTCTCTCTCAATATATATATATATATATATATATATATGTGTGTGTGTGTGTGTGTGTGCGCGCGCGCGGTTGAAAATAGAGGAATACGCGGATAAAACAACACAACAACTAAATTCAAATGATATTTCACCTCGGTATTTTGCGAAGCTTTGTCAAATTTATTCTGAAGACAAAATGGTCTCAACAGTCTACTTTTATGCTGAAAATGTAATTTTGAGGTGGGCAGAAGATGAGGGTGATGTACTGAGTGATAAGATGTGAGGCGAAAGGAAAGGAAAGACGGGAGGGGGGTTGGATGTGTGATATAGAATGAGTAAGTGAAGTAGAAAGAAATGGGTTTATTTGTGGGGCATGGTATGTTCTTCCTGTCTGAGAGATCCTGGGAGATTGTTATTTTTTCATTTTTTATTTTATTCTATTTCAACCCTGTTACAATCTTATGGGCCATCCTATAGGCTTTAAGCAAGAGCGCTTGTCCAGTGGAAATGGGTCCTTGGTAATCCTCTGATAAAGAATCCTTTGGTTCTTCTGGTAAAGAGTCCTGAGTATTGTAAGTCCCTCCTCAATGAGTGCTAGTAGAACTATGGACAGTGTCAGTGTTTAAGTAGTGTATCAGCCACGCAGTATGGCTAGTGATTGGCGAAGGAATAAACCACGTGACCATGGATAGTCTATAAATTCAGGTGGGGAATTGTAGCACACCTTATATCACCAAAATATTCCAGCAAATCCCTACACATTCTGTAACAACAAATACGCTAAAGCAATATCACTAATCAAATAAAAAAAAAGCATAATTTGAATTTCCGCTGCTTAAAACAAATAAATGAATAAATAAATAATCCTATTAAATTTTCGGAGGAAAATATTAAAGACAAAAAAAAAAACGTTCCAAAACTTCACCATTATTTCAAACTTTTTATTTGCAATTTATTTGGTTTGTTTTGTTTTACGGCATAACAACCTCAGTGGGCCTGTTGCATAATTATTAGATTCCTAATATTATATACAGTGGTGTAGAAATCAAAATGGCTGTTATAAGTTGCAGCCCACGGCCTTGAAGGATTTGAATGACAAGGCTTGACCTCAGTCCTAACCTACCGGTGGATACCGTGAGAATCGGTGGAGAAGACCCTCTTCCGGTTTAGATTAGAAATAGATTTTAGTCAGTCGGCGAGAAACCACGACGGTGGTGAGTCGTGTATTTCACGCTCCGACTCGATCTGCGCAGGTAGTCTGGTGGGGATTTCGAAATAAAATATGATCAAAGTAAATCGAAGTCTTGTGTTATTATCTAAAAACTACCAATGACACTGGGCTTCTGATAAAGAGAAATCCCCAATGGAAGACCAGACACGAAGTCTCCAAGACGAAGCCCAGACGCTAGAAGAGATGTTAGAAGAAGACGTAAGATAGAAAAGACGTCAGAAGAAGAATAGAAGAATAGAAGTAAGTAATGAAAATGGTATACAACAGGCCATTTAATGCCGACAAAGAGTCATTAATTTTTTATCAAATTATTAATAATGTAACAATTGGACACATGGCCTAGTGGATAAAGGAGTTAGGTTAAGACAATTCTAAGTGACAGTTATCTCTGGATTCCAGGTTCAATCCTGAGCGGCGGCAGTAACATAGAAAAATAATTAATACACAACTCCTACCCTAGCTATGGTTAGCGGAATGAGAACAGGATACCCTCGTGGACTGAATAAAGGGTTAGGTTCAAAGTTCCGTAATGGCTCCCGATTACGACAAGAAAGTTCCCGACTACGACAAGAAAGTTCCCGAGTTCGAAAAGAAGGTTCCCGAGTCCGACAAGATTCCTGAGTCCGACAAGAAATACCTGAAGAAGGCCGGAGGGCATATCGACCGAAACATTGTACAGATAGCAATGAAGATGAGGACAATAGTTCGAATGACACAGATAATACTCATCAAACCTCATCTCAAATATTCAGAGAAATGTAACAGATATTTCTTGATTATTTTTCACAATGTACATTTTGCCTCAAATACTAAGAAATACAAAACAGCCTGAAGCATCAATTGATTTAAACTCTTCACTAACCTAGACCCATTTTAGGGATTAAATGTGTATGCAAAAAATATAGAGATCTGTGCACAAAGGAGAGCATTAATTCTATTTGTACTTTTTAGATGTATTCTCTTTATTAACAAATATCTAGTTCTTTGAACCCTTTAAGCCCCAAGATACGTTGGTTTTGGTTTATTTTAATATAAAAAGGGTTGGGGTTGCCATAAGGGCAATTGGGTTGGGGCAATTATAAGTGCTAGGGCTTGATGTAACCAGCCGATTGATCAGAGGGAGTCTCTCTTAACACCCGTCTAGCCTAAGTAAGGCATATGTCATGGACTTGCTCAGCCACCAGGGTTCCATCTTTGAACCCTTTAGGCCCCAAGATACTTTGGTTTGGTTTATTTTGTTTTGTTTTACGGCATATAAACTTCAGTGGGTCATTTAATGCCGATAAACTTTTGAAATAAAGTCATTCTTAATGGATACTCATTTTTTTTTATAAACTCATGTTTTTCTATTTAACCAATAGATGGGGCCCTAACAGGTACTACCGCTCCGATTGAATAAATTAAAAATAATTACAGATTTGGTTTGGTTTGTTTTACGGCATATCAACCGCAGTGGGGCATTCAATGCCGATAAACTTTTGAAATAAAGTCAGTCTTAATGGATACTCATTTTTTTTATAAATACATTTTTCTATTTAACCCATAGATGGGACCCTAACAGGTACTACCACTCCAGGTCAGAGTGGACCAGGGAGCAATGGTGATGAAGGGGTGCTCCACATTCCCCAGACCTCCAGAACTGGAACCTCACCATCAGATAAAGTTTAACGTCATTCCCAGGACATGTAGACCCACAGCCACCGCCTTCTAGCACCCATATGATAAAAAGGGGTTGGGGCTTACTATAAGGGCAATAGGGTTGGGGCAATCATATAGGTACTAGGGCTTGACGTGACCAGCCGATTGATCGAAGAGAGCCTCTTCGACCGTCCGTCTAGCCTAAATAAGGGTCTAAGTGGAGTGTTGCAGGTCATGGTTTGGTAGGTATGTCCAAATATGGTAAGGGGGGGGGGGTAATAAAAATTATAAAAAATATTTAAACAATTACCAAAAATCAGAGATTTGTCTGATTTTAATGAAATTTTCAACACTTTATTCATTAATAACTTATTATTATAATGAATAGATTATTTTCTTTAAAAAAAAATGAAAGAATGTTTTATTTATTTATTCAGATTTTAGAGTGTGGTGTTTAATCTTTGGTCATTTGATTTTTAAAAAATTCCAGTCCCTAATTTTTACATTTCTAGAAAGATCAAATCCTGAGGACCACCTAAAAAAATAAAATGAAAAATTATCTCCCGAAAAAAGTTATTTGAAAACTCAGAAATTATTTTCTTAAAACACAAAAAATATTTTTTTTTAGCGGTTATTTTCTATAATTCCAACATAAACAAAGGGGAACCACTCCTGACTGATAAATTATTTATTTATTTATTCATCTACTAGGAAAAAAGAAGACGGGGTTAGGGTTAGGGTTTAGGGTTAGGGTTAGAGTTAGGGTTAGAGTTTAGGGTTAGTTTAATGGGAAAATAAATAAATAATTTATTAGTCAGGAGTGGTTCCCCTTTGTTTATGTTGGAGTTATAGGAAATAACATTTTTAGCTTTTTTTTCGTACTTTTGAAAATATTTATTTAATGATGCAAAAAATTATTTTCTCTAATTCAATAAGCCTTTATTTAATCTATCTAAAAATTTAAGTTTAAAAATGCGCAATTTTGAGCAAAATATTTTAAGAGATTTTTACATATTCAGAATAACAATTGTTTTTTTTGTTTTTTGTTTACGGATCATCAAACTTTAAAAAACCTTTCTCTCTCCTCTTATCACCTTGACTAATAATACACTATATAATTATAGCATATGGGCTACCATAGATTCTTTTAAAACTATAAACACACAAAATCTGGCCCATTAGTCTTCAATATTTACGCATTTATCTCCCTTACGCACTGTTAATGATTTAACAAGTTTACAGTAAATATAAATACAATATTATACAAGGGAGATAATTCAAGAAATTATATCTAAAGTTGTCTCCCCTAGTTTCCAATATTGGGTGAATCTTTGGTTTCGTTTTTTTTTTTTAATGGCATATTAACCTTCATGGGTTATTTAATGCCAAATCCATCCTTGTAGAAGAACAGTAGTGGTACTATTTAATCCATAGCTGTGGTTTCATATCTTTTCCAAGGGTATTAGTGCGACTGGAGTTCGAACTTGCTTACTTCGATGTATCAGCCCAGCACGTTAACCACAACACCACCGTGACTCTCCCATAAATTTATTTATTTACCCAACACCTCCACCGAGAAATATTTGGTAATCTTGAACATTAGCTACTTATATGAGAGTAACCTCCCCTTTGTTTTTTGTTTTCACTTTGAGGAAGCCGTGTTTTGTTTTGTAAAAACACGGATTTTTCGACAAATTGGGTATACCTATACTTTTCTAATATACAGGTATTCTTATAGAAATATTAACATCTATTTTTTTAAAAATCGATTTAAAAATGTTAACATCCTTATAGGAACACCTTTAATATATTTTCAAACAGTCTCCATATGTTCACCATCCCTGTCAACATATGCTTAGAATCTCCCACAGGTGATTTTAGAAAAAAGATGTTAATATTTCTATTAATATTTGTTTTTTAAAACAACACGCAGATTAGAAGAAGAATAACAATTTTGTGCACACCGGGAATATATATATATATATATATATATATATATATATATATATATATAAACCGGCAGGATTGTCTAAAATGTAAAAAGTGCTCGATACTTAAGTAGAGTAAATAATGAAGTTAAACCTAATGCAAGATTCTTCCACTAATGAACTACTAAGGTAAACTATTAGTAGGTATATCTGACTCATTTAGTTTAACTTTATATATATATATATAGTGTGTGTGTGAGACGGTCACTGTTTCAGCTTTTGCTGGAATAGCGTACCAAAGGTAGTATTATTGGTAGAGTGCTCAATATAACATAGAGCTGTTATATAATATAATAAAATAAATATATAAAGGTTTTTACATATCTATTAATTAGGTGACAAAGGAACATTCACGACCATATTGGTTTCATCCGATGCAATCATCAGGTGAAGATGTTTCAAATGCCTTGAAACATCTTCACCTGATAATTGCATCGCATGAAACCAATATGGTCGTGAATGTTCCTTTTTCCCCTAATAAATAGATAGATATGTAAAACCTTTATATATTATATTATATTATATAATCATCCACAGACACGTGTTTTGGCGTTTCACACCTCTTCAGTGTGGCTAGACACAACAACTACCTCTGACCAGGAGCGAAATCCGATTGACTTTTTGTCCGCCCTACTTCTTAAATTCTCGGCCATTTGACAGCTGCCGTAAAAGGGGGGTGTTTAAACTATATTAAATCCATACATTTGTTTATGTATTTTACGATCACCAGAGAAATCCAGTCTGTGAACAGACGATCATTGCATTATATATGCTGGTAGTGAAAGTTAATTTAAGTCACCCCTAGAGAGTTCTACCGAGTTTTGGGAGCATATGTAATTATAAAAATACTATACGAATTTTTTTCAACATTAATTGGCTTTGGGGATACACCAGGAATCAAAGGGCTCCACAGATATATATATATATATATATATATATATATATAAAAGGTTGAGAACAACTGGTTTAAAAGAAAATGGACATGAAAAAATGGGTAAAGAAGAACAATTTCCTCGTAAATTCCTACCATAAAATAAACTGAACCCTCATTTTATGTCCGTGTTTTTGCAATAAATGTTTTATTTTTCTTGCACCCGTTATTTTACAATACTAAATATATTTTCTTGATTCTTTATTCTTTAACAAATAAAGAAAATATATTCAGTATTGTAAAATACGGGGTGCAAGAAAGATAAAACATTTATTGCAAAAACACGCACATAAAAAGAGGGTTCAGATTATTTTATGGTAGGAATTTACGAGGAAATTGTTTTTTTTTTACCAAAATATGGTTATTTCCTGTAACTCCAACCTAAAAAAAAGTTGTGGCACAAGGCCAGAATTATGGAGCACCAAATGAGAAAAACTGTGTTGTTATTATTTACAAAGCTTGGTTTAGTTGTGGTACAAGGCCAGAAGTATGTGGCATCCAGTGAGAGTCGAACTCACCAGCCATGATCTTGGCTAATCTCGCCTCCTAACCATTACACCACGTGACGTGCGCGCGTTCATCTTGTGTGTGTGTATACGCGTGTTTTTGTTTTTTTCTCTTTTTAAATCCCTGTTTTTTTTCTCTTCTTTTTTACTTATAAAATGATTTATTACACCAACGCCTGTTTGAAGGTTGTTGAGGGCACAAGTACATTGGAACCGGAAATAAGAACGAGTTTCACCTGTTGTTGTAAAACATCTCACGAGGAGAATAAAAACTAAACATAACAAAAAAACAAACAAACAAACAACGTGCAGTAACTTCCGGTATTTACAAACCGCCCTGTCGGCTGAGACGGAAGAATACATCGACTGCACCTCCAGAAGAATCCAAGAGTCGTCACCTCAGCTAAATAATGGATCGTTCTGCTTTTATTTTTAAAGAACCTTGAGCACCTTTTTGATCTCCATTTTTCCAACACACGTGGGCATGCCTACAAAGTCGGAAAACAGCACCGCTCTCGTGACTTTCGGAAACATTTTTTTCACGCTCAGAATTGCGGAGACATGGAATAAACTGCCCGCGTCTGTTGTAGGCTGCCGAAGCACTGAATCTTTCAAAGCCTCCATGCTTCCTGTAGTCTGCCGACACTATACCTGATGCCACTCTCCACATACATATGCACACACGCGCACACATACATGTATATTACTACTGTAAACTGTTCATGTTCCTGACACTAATACATTATTCTGTGTACTTGACATGAGACTTTGATGAGTTGTGGTGCACCTGAGCACTGTACACAATAAATTTCATTATTATCAAGAAAGAAAGGAAAGGAAATGGACATGCTACATAGAAAGATAGGACCACATGACCTTTAGGCACCCCTTTTACGATCTCGATTTATAAGGACATGTTTTTTATTTACACTGTCGGCTGGGACGGATTATATACCAACTACACCTAAGAAGCATCTAAATTGGTTATTTCCTATAAGTCTAACATAAACAAAGGGGAACCACTCTTGACTGATAGATTATTTATTTATTTATTGATCTACAAGGAAAAAAGAAGACGGGCTTAGGGTTAGGGTTAAGATTTAGGGTTAAGGTTAGGGTTAGCTCAGTCGGTAGAGTGTTCGGCTAGAAATCACAATGTTCTTGGTTCGATACCGGCCCTCGCCAACTCAGCGTATGAGTAGCACAGGGATCTATGCAGTAAAGTGAGGAGCTGATGGTAGGTGTGGCGCTCCACCTCAGATGCTAAAATAATCTCCTTCGTCTAGATGGGCGGTTGGAGAGGCCGCTTCCAATCAATCGGCTGGTCACGTCAAGCCCTAGTACCTATATGAGTGTCCCGACCCTATTGCACTTATGGCAAACCCACAAGCTTTTTTTATGATATATGTGCTAAAAGGCGATGGCTGAGGGTCCTGGGTATGACGTTAAACAACATATAGTGATGAAGTTCCAATTCTGTAGCTCTGTGGAATGTGGAGTACACACTCATCGGAATTATTCCCAGGTTCACTCTGAAACGGAGTGGTAGTACTTGTTAGGGTCCAAGGTTGAATATAAAAAATGAGTTCAAAAATTTGTTAAATTGAGTTTAGATAAGAATTTTATTTATTTCCCCCCAACATAAACAAAGGGGAACCACTCTTGACTGATAAATTACTTATCTTTTCCCCATTAGACTAACCCTAAACCTTAACCCTAACCCTAACCCCGTCTTCTTTTTTCCTAGTAGATCAATAAATAAATAAATGAATTTTCAGTCAATCAGAGTGGTCCCCCCCCCTTTTTTTTAGATTGGAGTGATAGGAAATAACCTTCAGTTTATTTAATTCCTTGCCTATTAAATTTCTCCCACGGCTGTACCAAATATTCTTAGGTATTTTTTTTACCTGTATAATGAGACATTTCAAAGTTCACTCTCTAGTCGGTTATTTCCTATAACTCCAACATAAACAAAGGGGAACCACTCTTGACTGATAAATTATTTATTTATTTATTGATCCACTAGGAAAAAAGTGGTTAGGGTTAGGATTTAGGGTTAGGGTTGAGGTTTAGGGTTAGTTTAATGGGAAAATAAATAAATAATTTATCAGTCAAAAGTGGTTTCCCTTTATTTATGTTAAACCTATAAGAAATAACCGTCCATTCTCTATTCTCATCACAACTCATTCTATTCAAAGCGAAAGCTGACAGAGGTTTTCACGTTGTGATTTTTCAATGTAAACAAGTGACACGTGCGAGAGTCGCTGTCAGCAGTTTACAGCACGATCGTTGAGAATATAAATTAAATAACTAAGGAAATCGTAACGTCAATAGTGACATAGTTTCGGTTGCATATAGAAAGTTACATAATCTCCATAATAAGAAGATTAGATACTATTACTTGAAATCATACAACTACTATTTCTATTAGATAGGAATACTTGATATCATATAACTTTGAGAAAACTAATGAATATAGTCTAGGCACTGCCAATGTTGCCGTATAACCCGTATCTTATGGAAGCGCGTGGTTTAATGGTTAGTCAAGGGAAATGGACTTGTCGCCCCGAGTTCAAATCCTGGATGTGGTAATTGCATTTCACTTAGCGCTAATACCCTTCGGAAAGGTATGAATCCAACTCTCCCACCAGCTATGGGTAAATAGTAGGGCAGACTGGGCTCTTTAACCTTGGTTAGGCAACCGGTCTAGGAGAAGGAAAACTCTGAATTCCAACTTGTTGAACTCCGCTAAAGAAATTGACCTTGTGTCACATCCTGCTCGTGTGGAGGGGTTGGTAAATATATATAATCCGTATTTTACAAAATAACTTTAAACCCCCCCGCTCCGATTGAAATAAGATAACTGACGTATTATAAAATTCATTCATTGATAAATCAACACTGAAAATTTCATTGAAATCGGATAAATCTCTGATTTTTGGTAATTTTTTTTTTCAATCGGGAGGGTTAAATTTATTTTTTAAACACGGATTTTACGCTATCTTTAGACAATGTTTACGGCCATATTTGAGCAAAATTGACCGAAGAAATAGTTTTAAATGTATTAAAAATAAATAACATGTATAACATTATTTATTTATTTATTTATTTTTTAATTTTTTTTTTTTACTAATGCTCATTTATGAATCAATAAAATTGGGTCTTTGAATGACCCATGAAGATGTTGATATGTTGTTAGAAAATAAAACAAATTAAACCAATGTCATTCACTAGTCGAATAAAATGTTTTAACAAGGGAGATAACTTCATAAGCTGTTTTAAAGGGAAGTAACTTTGGAAGGAATTCTAAGGGAAATAACTCCGTAAATGGTTCTAAAACGATACCCTACAATGTATATTATGTGCGTTATATTAACTCAGTATTTTAATAAGAAAAACAAAAATACATTCAATATTGATTTTAACTCAGAATTCTTTCTCATTTTACTGATATACATCGCAGTCAAAAATATTTCCAAAATCAATTATTCTAATTAACATATTTAATTAAACAAAATTAACATTTATTAACAATTATTATTATTAACAAATTATCAACAATATTAACAATTATTCAATATTTAATTAAACCACGAGTCTAAGAAGAGTTATGGCCCTTGTTTACTTTTGATCACTGTATATATATATAAATTTTACTATATTATATATCTTATTATAATGGAGATTGTGGGTTTGTATGTCTGTAACCGAAACTATATTACTATTCAATTCACAATTCCCTTTGTTATTTACATTCTCCATGATTTTATTTTTATTTAAACCTCAATTATTAGTAAAATTGTTTTACATCATTAAGACTGTTAACAATATCTACATGCTAATAACATGCAATTATATTTATATATTCAATGAAATAGCGGTTTACAGTGTGAATAGGAAGGCTAATTTGCATATTGATCTTTAAAAAATTGATTTTAATAAATATATGCTTAGTATTATTTATTTCTAATTGTTTGGTTTTATCTTAATAAATATGAGCAAAAATCTCGGGGATAAATCTTAACAGAAATCTATTAACATAAAGAAATAACTGTAATTTTATTCTTTTCTTCCTATTTTAACTAAATAGTTAAATTAGGGAAATTTACCACTGAAAGACGGGAGTAAGGGAAAATGGTGGAACAGTTAGTTTCAAAGTTGTTCTATTTTCCAATTATACCCCCTCTGTTCCAAATATTTTTATCTGAATTTTTATTCAGTTTCATTTGCCTTTCTAATTTAACATTATATTTTATTATATTAAAACTTAAATACTTGCACCGGGAGGGTGCATATATTTGCTAGTATATATAATGTTTACTTTTGATCACTGTATATATATATAAATATATTAGAGATCATTTTACTATAAAAATGCAAATGAATTAATATAGAAATGCACTGGAAATAGTTTTACTATAGAAATGTATTAGAAATGATTTTTACTTTAAAAATGCATTAGAAATGATTTTTATTATGAAAATGCATTTGAAATGATTTTTACTATGAAAATGCATTAAAAATGATTTTTATTATGAAAATGCATTTGAAATGATTTTTACTATGAAAATGCATTAGAAATGATTTTTATTATGAAAGTGCATTGGAAATGATTTTTACTATGAAAATGCATTAGAAATGATTTTATTATGAAAATGCATTTGAAATGATTTTTACTATGAAAATGCATTAAAAATGATTTTTATTATGAAAATGCATTGGAAATGATTTTTACTATGAAAATGCATTGGAAATGATTTTTACTATGAAAATGCATTAGAAATGATTTTTATTATGAAAATGCATTGGAAATAATTTTTACTATAAAAATGCATTAGAAATGATTTTTATTATGAAAATGCATTTGAAATGATTTTTACTATGAAAATGCATTGGAAATGATTTTTACAATAAAAGTGCATTAGAAATGATTTTTATTATGAAAATGCATTGGAAATGATTTTTACTATAAAAATGCATTAGAAATGATTTTTACTATGAAAATGCATTAGAAATGATTTTTACTATGAAAATGCATTGGAAATGATTTTTACTATAAAAATGCATTGGAAATGATTTTTACTATGAAAATGCATTGGAAATGATTTTTACTATAAAAATGCATTGGAAAAGATTTTAGTCTAGAAATATATTGGAAATGATTTTAAGGTAGAAATATATAGAAATTGGTTTTGCTATGAAGGTTGAGAACCACTAGTTTAGAAGAAAATGAAAACAATGTTTATGTACAACACATGGAAGAAGTACTAGGACTGCTAGAGTAGATTATATTGAAAAAAATTAACCTCATCTGCTCACATTCTATGAGAGTATCTTGGTCAGCCTATGAACTTTTCTTGGTTATTTCGTATAAATCTAACATCAACAAAGGGGAACCACTCTTGACTGATAAATTATTTATTTATTTTCCCATTAAAATAACCCTAGACCCTAACCCTAAACCCTAACCCTAACCCTGTCTTCTTTTTTCCTAGTAGATCAATAAATAAATAAATAAATTATCAGTCAAGAGTGGTTCCCCTTTGTTTATGTTGGACTTACAGGAAATAACCATCTTTTGTTTATAGTGTTTATATCATTCAATTATTTCTATAAAAAGTAAAGTCGTCGGGGTGGCCTAAAGTCGGTATCAGCTAATCAGCGAGGAAGTCTATCCACTTTTCACTAGCGCTAGACCAAGAAGATTGTTTTTGCGTCTAAAGTGGAGCACCAAACCTACCATCAGCTCCTTACTTTACCGCACAGATCCCTGTGCTACTCATATGCTGAGTTGGCGAGGAACGGTATCGAACTAAGAACCTTGCGGTTTCTAGCCGAACGCTCTACCGACTGAGCTAACCGGGCGCTACTAAAGTAAAGTCGTCTGGGTGGCCTAAAGTCGGTATCAGCCAGACAGCGAGGGAGTCTATCCCATTTTCACTAGCGGCCAGGGAGATTTTTTTGGCGTCTGGGGTGGAGCTCCTTACTTTATCGCAAAGATCCCTGTGCTACTCATACGCTGAGTTGGCGAGGGCCGGTATCGAACTAGGAACCTTGTGGTTTCTAAAAACTTTACTACTATCATTGTTATTAGTATTATCTGCGTTATTCGGACTATTGTTCCCATCTTCATTGTTATTTGTACAACGTTTCGGCCGATATGCCCTCCGGCCTTCTTCAGGTATTTCTTGTCGGACTCGAGAACCTTCTCGGACTCGGGAACCTTCTTTTCGGACTCGGGAACTTTCTTGTCGTAATCGGGAGCCATCACCGAACTTTGAACCTAACCCTTTATTTAGTCCACGGGGTTATCCTGTTCTCATTCCGCTAACCATAGCTGGGAGGAGTTGTGTTAATTATTTTTCTAACTGCCTCTACTCAGGATTGAACTCGGGGTCCAGAGATAACGGTCACTTAGAACTGTCTTAACCTAACTACCTTATCCACTAGGCCATGTGTCCAATTGGACATATCGGCGGAAATGTTGTACAGATAACAATGAAGATGAGGACAATAGTCCGAATAACGCAGATAATACTAATCATCAAGCCTCATCTCAAACATTCAGAGAAATATAATTTTTATTGTTTTCGTGTATAATTTTTCATTATCAGCTGTGGGATTTAAAAAATATCTAGTTATTCAGGTTTATGTGAAATAAATTAGTTACACTTCTACAATACACAGAATATTTTATCAAACTTTTGATACAATTCCTGATAATATTTATTATAAAAATACAATAGGAATTTTTTTTCAACATTAAATGGCTTTAGGGATACACCAGAAATCAAAGGACTCCACAGATATATATATATATATATATATATATATATATATATATATATATAGTCATCCACAGTCACGTGTTTCGAATTATCAAGTCTCTTCAGTGTGGCTAGACATTTGTAAGATACCTACAGCCGGGATTAAAATCAGATCGGTTCAGTGTCAGTCAGATACCTTAACCGCCATATATATATATATATATATATATATATATATATATATATATATATATATATTAAGAAAATTTGAAAAAAAAAACAAGTGTTCCGAAAATAGGATGAATTTAAGTATCGATGTTTAAACATTTCGGTTTCTTTAAACCTTCATCAGGATGTATCTTGGGGTGAAGATATTGATGGATGTTTTTATAGATGACAGGAGATGAAAATTTTTTTTGTTGTGTAACTGTATTTGTTTTTGAAGCCTGTGCAATTTCGCTTTAGCCCTCCCTTAACAATCGACATGGATTTTTTAAAATATATCACTGTTTCTAGCTAAAATAGTTTTAAATAACTACAAAATACCAGGCTTCATTTAATTATTTAGTTATCATTCCCACTTTGTTCCCTTTTGTTATCTTAAAATCAGTCCATTAATACTTTTTCTGGTCTTTTGTTGAATGCATTTCTTCGAGTTGCGTCACGCGTCATGACATCTTCGCGTGTGTGGATCGCGACTTGTCTTTCAAAAATATAACGCTGAACAAATACAGTTACACAACAAAAAAAAAAAGATTTTCTTCTCCTGTCATCTATAAAAACATCCATCAATTTCTTCACCCCAAGATACATCCTGATGAAGGTTTAAAGAAACCGAAATGTTTAAACATCGATAATTACATTCATCCTATTTTCGGAACACTTGTTTTTTTAAAAAATTTTCTTAATATTGTCGGATTTATTTTCCATATTTACTCCCATTAATATATATATATATATATATATATATATATATATATATAAACGTTGAGAACCACTGGTTAAGAAGAAAATGAACTTAAGAAAATATATTGGTACGGGTTGCATTTATTTATGGGTGGTGAGCACCTTTTAAATTGAAAACCATCTAACCCCCCCCCACCCCAGAACACTCGCCATATCCCAGTGGCATTATCCTATCACCTGTCAGGTTGGGCCGCATTTCCGTTAGCAACTGGTTATCCTTATTTTTATTGTTTTTATTGATTTATTTTTCAACCTTCGACCATTTCATTCCGGTTTTCATGTTTTGCGTCGAAAGAATCGGGAATTGAATCTCGTTTGTCTATCGTTAACCGAAAATGAGCCACACCCAAGCCCCGATATGTTGAGGGGGTGACGGGTGGTGGTTGGGAGATGGGTGGTAAAAGAAAGGAAACACGTGGTGTTGGAAAAGAATAAGAATTAGAAGGAGGGAGAAAACAAGTACAGGAGGAAGAGGAAGTCATGGGAGGAGGAGGAAAAAGAAGAGAGAGAGAGAGAGGGGGGAGGATGGAAACTAGAAAAAAAGAAGGAAGGAAAAGAGGAGGAGGAGGAGAAGGAAAAGAGGAGGGATAGACAAGGGAGAAAACAAGAAGAGGGGGAGAAGGAGGGAAAAGAGAAAGGAGAGAGGAGGGGGTGGAAACAAGAAAAAGAGAAGGAGGAAAGAAAAGAGTAGGAGGAAGAGGAGGAGGAGGAGGAGGAAAAGAGGAGGGATAGACAAGGGAGAAAACAAGAAGAGGGGGAGAAGGAGGAAAAAGAGAAGGGAGAGAGGAAGGGGGTGGAAACTAGAAAAAAAGGAGGAAGGAAAAAGAAGAGGAGGAAGAGGAGGAAAGGAGGAAAGGAGGAGAGAAAACATGGTGTAATGGTCGTAGGAAATGGACTCATCGACCAGAGTTCAAATCATGATCAAGGCTACAGTTTACCAATCTTTACAAACCTTGGAAAAGGTATGAATCCAACTACTCTCATGGAATATGAAGGTCAAAGTGATACCAATTGTCATTGGTGCACTCGGAACGTTCCCAAAAAGCTTGGAATAAAGACTGGAGAATCTGTAAATCAGAAGAAGAATTGAGACCATCCAGAATACTGCATTGCTGCAATCGGATAGAATACTCAGATGAGTTCTGGAGACTTGAGGAGACTTTGTTGTCACTCAGACTCTAGGGAAATACCATCAGCTAATGTTGTTGGGAAAAACTATAAAAACAACTAAATGGTATATGCACAAACCTGAATCTGTCCTGGAGAATGAGACACACAAAATTCTCTGGGACTTTGAGGTACAGACGGATCACCTAATCCCGGCCAGAAGACCAGATCTTGTCTTGGTTGACAAGAAGAGAAAGACTTGTCATCTCGTGGACTTTGCCGTCCCGGCTGATTACAGAGTGAGAATGAAAGAAAACGAAAAAAAGATAAATACTTAGACCTTGCCAGAGAACTAAAAAAAACTGTGGAACATGAGGATTAAGGTCGTGCCGATTGTAATTGGGGCCCTTGGAACAATCCCAAAGGGGTTAGAAAGGAGTCTGGATGAATTGAAAATTGGAGGAAGAATCGAGACCATCCAGACTACAGCATTATTGAGAACGGCTGGAATACTCAGAAGAGTCCTGGAGACCTGAGGAGACTTGCTGTCACTCAGCCTCCAGTGAACCACCGGCTTCTGCAGGTGTGAAAACCTCGAATGGAATGAAATAATAATAATAATCTGGAAATCAGAGGAAGAATTGAGACCATCCAGAATACTGCATTGCTGCAATCTGCTAGAATATTCAGAAGAGTCCTGGAGATCTGAGGAGACTTGTTGTCACTCAGACTCTAGGGAAATACCATCAGCTAATGCTGTTGTGAAAAACTAACACTGATGTGAAAACTCAAAAGGAGTAAATAATAATAATAAGATCACAGAATAAAAATAAAAGAGAAGAAAAAGATCGATAAATACTTGGACCTTGCCAGAGAACTGAGAAAACTGTAGAACATGAGGGTGAAGGTCGTACCAATTGTAATTGGGGCCCTTGGAACAATTCCCATGGAGAGAAGTCTGGATGAATTGAAAATTGGTGGAAGAATCGAGACCACCCAGACTACAGCATTATTGAGAACGGCTGGAATACTCAGAAGAGTCCTGGAGACCTGAGGAGACTTGCTGTCACTCAGCCCCCAGTGAACCACCGGCTACGACAGGTGTGAAAAACTCGAATGGAGTGAAATCTTATTATAATGGAGATTGTGGGATTGTCTGTCTGTAACCGAAACTATATTACTATACAAGTCACAATTCCCTTTATTATTTACATCACAATCTCCATGATTTTATTTTTATTCAAACCTCAATTATTAATAAAATTGCTTCACCTTTTTATTAGTGTTGTCCATATCTACATACAAATAACATGCAATTGTATTTATATATACAAAAAATAGCGGTTTACAGTGTGAATGGGAAGGCCTATTTGCATATTGATATTAAAAATGTGATTTTATTAAATATGTGCTTAGTATTATTGATTTCTAATTGTTTGGTTTTATTTTAATGAATATAAGCAAAAATCTCTTAAATGAAATCCATTAACAAGAAAAAATAACTGTCATTTTATTCTTTATTTCCTAATTTAACTAAATAGTTAAATAAGTAAAATTCAGCAATGAAAGACGGGAGTGATGGAAGAGTAAGTTTCATTTCTATTTTTCTATTATACCCCCACTCTGTTTCAAATCTTTTTATCTGCCTTCTTATTAGACTTTCTAATTTAATACGATATTTCATTACATTAAAACTTAAATACTTGCACCCGGAGGGTGCATATATTTGCTAGTAGTAGTAGTAGTAGTAATAATAATAATAATAATAATAATAATAATAATAATAAAGGCTCTCCACCCTATAGATGATAGAGATAGATTATATATGTCAAGATAGGAAGGGGGAAGAGGTCTTGCCAACATAGAGGAATGCGTAGAAACCACAATCCAACAAACTTGAAGATTACACAAGAAAGAGCAAAGACAAACTACTTATGGCGGCCAACAATAGTAGAAGTGACAGATGGACAAACAGAAAAACAACAAAGAATAAAAAACAAAAATGGGAAGAAAAACAATTATACGGACGCTTCAAACGACAAATAGAAGAGGTTGCACATAAAAAGACTTGGACATGGTTAAGAAAGGGAAACCTCAAAAGAGAAACTGAATCACTTATAATTGCTGCACAAAATAATGCCATAAGGACAAATTATATCAAAGCAAAAATTGATAAGACCCAACAAAATAGTAAATGTAGACTTTGCGGTAATAGAGATGAAACTGTAAACCATATACTCTGCGAATGTAGCAAACTAGCACAACGAGAATACAAAACTAGACATGACTGGGTTGGGAAGGTGATCCACTGGGAATTATGCAAACAATTAAATTTTGACCATACAACAAAATGGTATATGCATAAACCAGAATCTGTTCTTGAGAACGAAACGCATAAAATTCTCTGGGACTTTGAAATAAAAACGGATCACCTTATCCCAGCAAGAAGACCAGACCTAGTATTGATAAACAAAAAAGAAAGAACTTGTCAACTGGTGGATTTTGCAGTGCCAGCAGATCACAGGGTGAAGCTAAAGGAAAATGAAAAAAATGGACTAATATCTAGACCTTGCCAGAGAACTGAAAAAGTTATGGAATATGAAAGTAAAAGTGATACCAATTGTGGTTGGTGCACTTGGAACAGTCCCAAAAGGATTAGAAAAGGGTTTGGAAAGTTTGGAAATCAGAGGAAGGATTGAAACCATTCAGAACACTGCACTGCTGCAATCTGCCAGAATACTCAGAAGAGTCCTGGAGACCTGAGGAGACTTGCTGTCACTCAGACTCCAGTGAAAGACCATCAGCTAACACTGGTGTGAAAACTCAAAAGGAATGAATAATAATAATAATAATAATAATAATAATAATAATAATAATAAATTGATAAAAGTGTGGAATATGGGAGTGAAGGTGAAACCAATTGTAGTTATTATTATTATTATCATCTTCTTTTGCGTTCTAACTAGTACAATCCATTATCGGGACATTAGCCGACATCTTGGGTAAGGGCGAGGATGGGGTGAATATCTGGATTCTGTTTGCCCAAACTTTGATGTTAAGTGATACCTAACACATGTATTGTTTATATTTTCTTTGCATTGATAACTCACTATCTTGAGTAAATGAGCAGTTCCATAGAGTACACTTTGGTTGGTTGGTTGGTTTGTCATCTGTATGCAGGTCACGTGAACAAGTCATTCTTGTTGGACATTCAAATCTTTTAAAAACTATTTTAAAACCATTATTAAAACTCATTTTTGATTTGTTTAAACAATAGATGGTTGATTGGCTGGCTGGTTGGTTGGTTGGTTGGTGGTTGGTTGGTTGGTTGGTTGGATTTTACGGCATGTCAACACTTGTTGGGTTGTTTTATGTCGAAGACATTTTGTTTTATTCAGTACCGTTGTGTATTCAATCTAAAAAAAAACAATTTGCTTTTTAAACACATTTTTAAAAACTCTTTTTTTAAAAATCTATTTAATCCATAGAAGGGACCATTACCCCCGGGACAACCCGATTACTGGTTGGTTGATAGGTTGGTTGGATTTTACGACATGTCAACCCTTGATTGTTTGAGATACGCCTGTGCTACTAAACAGCGCTGGGTAGCGTCGTCAGTTATGTTAATATTAACTGGTTGGTTTTTATGGCATGTCAACTCTTGTTGGGTTATTTTATGCCGAAGACATTTTGTTTTATTCATTCTTGTGTATTCAATTAAAAAAAAAACTCAATTCGTTATTTAAACTCTTTTTTATCTATTTAATCCATAAATGGGACACTAACAGGTACTACCACTCAGTGGAACTGAGAGTAATGGGGATGAAAGGGTACTCCACATTCCCCACAGCTCCAGAACTCGAACCTCACCACTAGATGCAATTTAACGTCATACTATGAACACTAAGACCCTCAGCCACCGCCTGGTTTATACAGAAAAAAATTTTTGGTTATAAAATGTATTGAAAAGATATAGAAGTTGGTTGGTTGGTTGGATTTTACGGCATATTAAAAGTTTTACTCTTTCCCAGTTTAACTGGGACTGTTCCAAGTGTTCCAATTACAATTGGTATCACCGCGTAGTACTCTATATTAAAATGCCTTCTTATTGTGTAAGTAAAAATAACTGGAGACCGACAATTTTATTTCCTCTTTGAGATTTCACTATTTCGCTTGTGCCGTTGACTAAAGACATCCAAAAAGAGTTTTGAAATAAATTTTACCATTATTCAATAGAAGTTGGTCGGCTGGCTGGGTTTTACGGCATGTCAACCCTTGTTGGGTTATTTTTATGCCGAAGACATTTTTGTTTTATTCATTCTTGTTGGGTATTCAAAATATTTTTAAAACACATTTTTTAAACTCACTTTTTACCTATTTAATCCATAGATGGGACACTAACAGGTAGTACCACTCAGAGTGGAACTGGGAGTAATGGGGATGAAGGGGTACTCCACATTCCCCAGAGCTCCAGAACTCGAATCTCACCACATGAACACTAAAACCCTCAGCCACCGCCTTCTAGCACATATATGATAAAAAAAGGTGGGGGCTTGCCATAGGGTATTTGGGACAATCATATTGGTTTTAAGGCATGTCAACACTTGTTGGGTTATTTTATGCCGAAAAAGTTGTGTTTTATTCATTTTTGATGGGTACTCAATTTTTTTAAATCCATTTTTTTCACACTCATTTTTTCTATTCAATCCTTAGATGGGACCCTAACAGGTACTACCACCTCCAGTTCAGAGTGGAACTGGGAATAATGGGGATGAATGGGTACTCCACATTCCCCACAGCTCCAGAACTCGAACCTCACCACTAGATGCAGTTTAACGTCATACCATGAACACTAAGACCCTCAGCCACCGCCTGGGTTATATAGAAAAAATGAGTTATAAAATGAGTTTGAAAAATGAAAATTTGAACACCATCAAGAATGAATAAAACAAAAACGTCTTTGGCATAAAATAACCCAACAAGGGTTGACATGCCGTAAAATCCAACCAACCGACCAACCAATTAACTAATCCTCCTTTGAAAACACCCAGAGAGCTATCTGCGGGGACAAAAGGTACAAGATGAAGAACTACAACACAATGTCATCAAACCCTGACTAGACCTTCAGCTGCAACCACAGCGATCGTGCCTGCTTGTCCCACATTGACCTTATCAGCCATAAACATGCCTGCAGTCAATATGGACCACCCCTAATCTTCGTTCACGAAGCCAAGTCATGATGACTGTTCTTCTACAAGGAGGGATTTGACTTTAAATAACCCCACGAGGGTTGATATGCCATTGAAAACAAAAAACAGCAAAAAAAAATCGTTTACCACCAGATGAGATTACTGATTATATATATATATATATATATATATATATATATATATTATATATATATATATATGTATATATATATTATAACCCTCTGCGGGAGTAGGAATGCGACACGGAATTTAACAGCTTTGTATTCAGAGTTATCCTTCTCCTAGACCGGTTGCCCAACCAAGATTAAAGAGCCGAGTCTGTCCTACTATTTACTCATAGCTGGAGGAAGAATAGTTAGATGCATACCTTTCCCAAGGATATTATCGCTATGTGAAATACAAACAGCGTCGTTCTGGATTTGAACTCGGGTTGACGTATCCACACCACGCGCCTCCATATACCTTATCAAATAAGTTGAAAAAAAAACAGCAAAAAAAAAAAAAAAAAACAACAAAAAAAACAAAAACCTCCATACACTTTATCAAATAAGTTGGAAGAAAAAAAAACTTTGAAGAATTAGCGCTATGTGAAATGTAAACAGTCTCGTCCAGGATTTGAACTCGGGCCGACGAGTCCATTTTTTAGGACTCTAACCATTACGCCACGCGCCTCCATACACTTTTTCAAATAAGTTAAAAAAACAAAAAAAAAAAACTCTGAAGAATTATCGCTATGTGAAATGCAAACAACCTCGTCCTGGATTTGAACGCGTGTCGCCGAGTTTACTTCTAAAGACAATGCCCTTCAGACGACGCACCTGGTTATAGAAAGCAGCGATAACTTGCAGTTGCAGCTGCTGCTGCTGCTGCACCTGTTGTTAATTCTGCGTTGTTGTTTTGTTTTTATTCTTACTGTTGCATTGTTATCTGCACTTGATGCTGCGTTGACAAAGATAACATATGGATAGCTGATGTTTTTGTTTCTTTCATAATATATTTTTGATTCTCTTCGTCTTTCAAAAGGAAAGGTCATGTTATTCGGTGAGATCTAACAGCTATTTTTATGAGACATATCTACACCCTTATGCAAACATAAACGAATAATTCCGTTATTTATTATTATTATATCCACGATCTCTCTGTAAGGCTTGCCAGGGTGTTTGTGTAGCGTAATAATTTTTATGCTTCCATGGAGTAATGTCCATCGCAGACAATGGCCGTAAGACAGCTAAATTGCTGATGTAGTCATATCTACACCCTTATGCAAACATAAACGAATAATTCCGTTATTATTATTATAATATCCACGATCTCTCTGTAAGGCTTGCCAGTGTGTTTGTGTAGCGTTACAATCTTCGTACGCTTCCATGGAGTAATGTCCATCGCAGACAATGGCCGTAGGACAGCTAAATTACTGATGCAATCACGATCTCTCTGTAAGGCTTGCCAGTGTGTTCATGTATCGTTATAATATTCGTACACTTCCTTGAAGTAACGTCCATCGCAGACAATGGCCGTAAGACAGCTAAAGTGCTGATGCAGTCATATCTACACCCTTGTGCAAACAAAATTAATAGTTCCGTTATTATTGTTATAATATCCACGATCTCTCTCTAAGGCTTGCCAGTGTGTTTGTGTAGCGTTATAATATTCGTACACTTCCTTGGAGTAACGTCCATCGCAGACAATGGCCGTAGGACAGTTAAATTGCTGATGAAGTCATATCTACACCCTTATGCAAACAAAATGAATAATTCCATTATTATTGATATCCACGATCTCTCTGTAAGGCTTGCCACTGTGTTTGTGTAGCGTTATAATATTCGTACGCTTCCATGGAGTAACGTCCATCGCAGACAATGGCCGTAGGACAGGTAAATTACTAATGCAATCATATCTCCACCCTTGTGCAAACATAAACGAATAATTCCGTTATTATTATGATATCCACGATCTCTCTGTAAGTCTTTCCAGTGTGTTCGTGCAAGGTTACAATTTTCATACGCTTCCTCGGAGTAACGTCCATCGCAATGACCGTAGGACAGCTAATCGAAAGTCGAGACAATAGTATCTAGGCGCGATAAAAATCTAATGCAATCATATCTACACCCTTGTGCAAACAAAATGAACAATTCCATTATTATTATTATAACTAGCAAATATATGCACCCTCCGGGTGCAAGTATTTAAATTTTAATGTAATAAAATATGTTAACTTAAAAAGACTAATGAAACTAAATAAGATGCCGATAAAAAGATTTGAAACAGAGAGGGAACAACTAAAACTTGCTTTTTCTTCACTCCCGTCTTTCATTGCTAAATTTTCATAATTTAACTATTTAGTTAAATTAGGATAAAGAGTAAAGAATAGAATTAGTAATAAAGTAAAGAATAGTATTAGTTAATATTGTTAATGGATTTCTTTTAAGATTTATTCCCGAGACTTTTTATAATATTCATTAAGATAAAACCAAATAATTAAAAATCAATAATACTAAGCACATATTTATTAAAATCAAATTTTTAATATTAATTTGTAAATTAGCCTTCTCATTCACACTGCAAACCGCCATTTTGTTGTATATATAAATACAATTGCATTTTATTAGAATGTAGATATGGCCAACAGTATTAATAATGTAAGATAATTTTATTAATAATTGAGGTTTAAATCAAATCATGGAGAATGTGATGTAACTATGTGAATTGTGACTCGATTAGTAATATAGTTTCGGTTACAGGCAGAAAAACACACAATCTCCATTATAATAAGATATCCACGATCTTTCTGTAGAAGCTTGCCAGTGTGTTCGTAGAGTGTTGCAATTTTCGTACGCTTCCTGGAAGTAGCATCCATCGCAGACAATGGCCGTAGGACAACTAATCAACAGTCGAGATAATAGTGTCTGGGTATATTTGTAAGGCACCCCCGTATGGTATCTAGGAAAGCAATCTGGGAGACATGGCCAAATAGCGTTTTCTTATTCGCTTATACACGCAGACAATTACCGTAGGACAACTCATCGACAATTGATACGATAGTGTCTGGGTGTGTTTGTAAAGCACCCCCCGTATGGTATCTCGGAAAGCAATCCGGGAGATATGGCCAAATAGCGTTTTCTTATTCGCTTATACACGCAGACAATGGCTGTAGGACAACTAATCGACAATCGATACGATAGTGTCTGGGTGTGTTTGTAAGCCACCCCCGTATGGTATCTCGGAAAGCAATCCGGGAGACATGGTCAAATAGCGTTTTTTATTCGCTTATACGTGCAGACAATTGCCGTAGGACAACTAATCGACAATCGATACGATAGTGTCTGGGTGTGTTTGTAAGGCATCCCCGTATGGTATCTCGGAAAGCAAACCGGGAGACATGGTCAAATAGCGTTTTTCTTATTCGCTTATACACGCAGACAATGGCTGTAGGACAACTAATCGACAGTCGAGACAATAGTGTCTGGGCGTGATAAAAATCAGATGCAATATTTTTCAAGGCCCAACAAATTTCATCATACACACCGAAAATAGATTCATATTACTGCACACCATTGCAAATGACCTGTAGCGATTGTCTGCCCCTTTGGGATAGACTTTGGTCAAAAAGACTTTCGCCAATAGGTGGTTGGGTATTTAAATAGCAGCCCGGGAGTTTTCCCTCTCTTTCTCTTGGTCTAGCATCTACAGAACATGGGCTAGACGCTTGGTGTCTCTGTCCATTGGGTGGGGAACTTTCTTACTTCCAAAGGACTTTAGTCCTATCTATTTCTGTATCTATGTATGTATGTCATTCATCTATGTTACCACTGAAAAGTGAGTTTGATACTCACTGGATGCCCCATATTTGTAACCTTGTGTCACATCCTATCCTTGGTGAACGGGTTGGGTAAATACCTACTACCCTTGGCAGACATCAAGGAATTAATATACTTAGAGAATGTTAACTTAGGTTTTTATTTTATGTAGCCGTAAATAAACTAATACCAGATAAGACACATACGATTTTTTCTTCAATAACTGATCATTCTAGCCTCATGAAATATACCTTAAACAAACTAGTGTTCCGTAACCGTCTCCTTATATCCGCCTCTATAGGGTTTCTGTTCTTCTATCTTCCATCGGATGTCTCTTCATTGTATCGTGTCGTATTTGGTCGGGTTTCGTCTCTTCGCTGAAAGCGAACACAAGATGGAACACGGAGTCTCTCCTAGACTGATTGCCTAACCAAGGTTAAAGAGCCCAGTCTGCCCTACTATTTATCCATAGGGTATTAGCGCTATGTGAAATGAAAACAGCCGCGTCCAGGATTTAAAATCGAATCACCAAGTCCATTTTCTGTGACGATAACCATTACAGATAGTGCCACATTTTTGCATATATATATTTACCAACCCCTCCGCACGAGCAGGATGTGACACAAGGTCAATTTCTTAAGCAGAGTTTAACAGGGTTTTGAATTCAGAGTTTTCCTTCTCCTAGACTCGTTACCTAGCCATTGTTAAAGAGCCCAGTCTGCCCTGCTATTTACCCATAAAAATTAATCTAACATTCTTAGTACATCTAGACATATATAAAGGACAGTTATGTGAATCTGTATGTTCGGAGGAAACTTCGAAAATAAAACAATTAACGACAAAGTAAATATATATATACATTCACTATCACCAGGGCTTGGTTTTTTTAGCAAAAATAATGAAGATTTTAATTATATTTGGGAAGATATTTGAAAATTAGAATTTGTATCGTAACAGAAGGTAATTGAAATATGATGTTGATTGATTGAATTAATCGCCTCATTTATATTGTATTTTTTTAAAATTGTAAATTATTGAATTAAAATTTCTTCTATATTGTTATATATTTACGTGGGGATTTTATGGGGCATCCGGTGAGGATCTAAATTGTGATAAGTAATAATGGATCTGCGAGACTAACTTAGATTATGTCTGTAACAGACTAAAATCCTCAGCTAAATTTTGTGAATACGAGGATTTTTAGTGCATTTTAGTAGACGATCTTTGATCAATGCAAGGTCTATTTTTTATATAAGGATTTAAATGGGGCATCCCACGATGATTCAACTCACGATTCAGTAATAATGGATCTGTGGGACTAACTGTTAAAAATTCCACTCTACCCAGGCGACGCCGGGTAGCCAGTGCTAGTTTTACATAAAGTACAATCAACCTAAAAGATTGTAACAAGGAAATATTAAATCAATAATACAAATTTGTCAGAAGCAATTTTATACGAATTGGTGGCTGGATAATTGCTTACGGCTAAATTGGTCAGCCTAGTTAAACGAGGATATATAAGGAAAAATGAATAAAGATTTATTAAAAGTACAAGGCATTTATATGTTGGTTGGCTGAGTGGTTGGGTTTTACGGCATGTCAACTCTTGTTGAGTTATTTTATGCTGAAGACATTTTTTGTTTTATTCATTTTTGTTGGATATTCATATCTTTTTAAAACTATTTTTTAAACCAATTTTTAAAAATTAATTTTTGATTTGTTTAAACCAGTGGTTCTCAAACTTTTTTTAATTTTTTTTTTTAACCTTTGATTCCTATTTTACTCCGGTGGACACCCTATAGCCATTCAATATTTAAGAATCCAATTGTATTTATAATTAAATATTTTTTTTTGCTTGCTGAGGAAAAAAATTTTTTTTTGTTCCCCGATGTCCATGTGGACCCCAGTTAAGAACCACTGGTTTAAACCATAGATGGCTGGATTGGCTGGCTGGTTGGCTGGTTGGTTGGATTTTACGGCATGTCAACACTTGTTGGGTTATTTTATGCCGAAGACGTTTTTGTTTTATTCAGTACCGTTGTGTATTCATTCTAAAAAAATCAATTTGCTTTTTAAACACATTTTTAAAAACATTAAAAAAAAATCTGTTTAACCCATAGATGGGACCATTACTCCCGGGACAACCCAATTGCTGTTTGGTTGGTAGGCTGGTTGGATTTTGCAGCATGTCAACCCTTGTTGGGTTATTTTATGCCGAAGACATTTTGTTTTATTCAGTCTTGTGTATTCAATTAAAAAAACTCAATTTGTTTTTCAAACGCATTTTTAAAACCATTTTTAAAATCTATTTAACTCCGGGACTATTACACCCGGGACAACCCGTTTACTGGTTGGTTGGTAGGTTGGTTGGCTTTTACGGCATGTCAAACCATGTTGGGTTATTTTATGCCGAAGACGTTTTTGTTTTATTTATTTATTCTTGATGGTATTCAAAATTTGTTTTTAAAACTCATTTTTTATCTATTTAATCCATAGATGGGATACTAACCATCTTGGGTTATTTCCTATAACTCCAACATAAACAAAGGGGAACCACTCTTGACTGATAAATTATTTATTTATTTATTTATTTATTGATCTACTAGAAAAAAAGACGGGGTTAGGGTTAGGGTTTAGGGTTAGGGTTGGGTTGAGGTTTAGGGTTCAGGGTTAGTTTAATGGGAAAATAAATAAATAATTCACCAGTTAAGAGTGGTTCCCCTTTGTTTATGTTGGAGTTATAGGAAATAAACCCCATCTTATTTTATTCATGCTATTTAACTCAATTATTTAAACACGTTTTTTTAACTCATTTTCATCTCTCTCTTCCTAGCACTCTTTAAGGAATTGTGACTTGGATCTATGGTTACTTATGTTTAGTTCGGGGTATTCAGACCAAGAACACAGTCTCCATTTTAATAAGATTTAACAGTTAAAAATCTACCCCTATAATCATTGTTTTAAAAACTGATAATTATGGTTTTTTCCTGGTTTTTATGGATTATTACAAAACATTAATATGTTTCATTAAGTAGACTACTTTAAAGGGAATTTTGACTTGGGTATTGATGTAGTTTCGGGTTATAGACCGTGTACAATCTGTTGGGCTTGGGGCTATCCTCAGGCCTAAGCCAGAGCGCTTGTCCAGTGAAATTGGTCCTTGGTTAAGAGTCCTCTGATAATGAATCCCTTTTTCTTCTGTCCTCGGAGTTCCTCAGTTCCTTTCGTCAATGGTCGAAGTTCCTCCTCAATGATTGCAGGAACTGTGTAAGTGTTTAAGTAGGTGTATTCAGCCCACGCAGTTTATGGCTTGTTGCATGCCGGAGAGTTAAACCACGTGACCTTGGATAATCTATAATCAAGTGGGGGAACTTTGGAGCACACATTGTATACAGAAATAATTCAAACAGACTACAGTCTCTATTATATAGATTGTGATTAGTTTTCAGTATAGTTACAGACTGATTAATTATGTTTTTCCTTGGTTTCGTAAGATTACTAAAAGATATAATCCCTCTAAACCTAATTCTTATCGCAAACTCTCATGGTTGATCAGAATAGAAACGTTGAGACGTATCAGTGCATGGAGCATTTGTTATTTAACAACAAAGACTAAAAATGGAGTCTTTTGTGAGAGTCATAACAAGAAATTAATAGTTATAGTACCCAAAAACAAAAACTCAGATGTATATTATATATATATATATATAATATATATACTATATATAGGTGTGTGTGTGTGTGTGTGTGTGTATATATATATATATATATACGCTAAGTAAAGTAAAGTCGACGGGGCGGCCTAAAGTCGGTATCAGTTTCTGACAGCGAGGAGTCTATCCCCTTTTCACAGCGATGACCAAGGAGAATTTTTTGGTCTGGATGGTGGAGCGCCATACCTACCATCAGCTTCCTCACCTTACCAGCTCCTCACTTTACGCACCGATCCTGTGCTACTCATTACGCTGAGTTGGGGGCCGGTATATCGAATCTGAACCTTTGTGTTCCTTAGTCGGGGACGCTCTCCGAAGAGCTTAGGCGTCCTTTGTACATATATATGTGTATGGTTGTGTGTGTGTGTGGTGTGTGTGTGTGTGGGGTGTGAAGAAAGGGTAGACAAACCACGGGATGTGCTAGAAAAGATGTTTATTGTTAAGTAGGTGATGTCGGACGTGTAACGTTTCGGTCTGTTAACATTCTTCAGGACTTTGGAGTTGAGTTCTTGCTTCAACGGGTGAACATTTCATAACTGAGAGTTAGAAGTCTGAATTAGGAGAGGTGTGGTCAATTGTTGGGTAGCGGGGAGTGTTATATATATATATATATATGGAAGCGCGTGGTGTTAATGGTTAAAGTCATGGGGAAATGACTGTCGCCCTGAGTTCAAAATCCTGGACGTGGTAATTGCATTTCACTTGGCGCTAATACCCTGGAAAGTATTTGAATCCTACTCTCCCTCCAGCTATGGGTAAATAGTAGGGCAGACTGAGCTCATTAACCTTGGTTAGGCAACCGGTCTAGGAGAAGGAAAACTGTCGAATCAAACCTGTTTTAAACTCCGTTAAGAAAATTGACCTTGTGTGCATCTGCTCGTCGAGGGGTTGTAAATAATATATATATATAATATAATATACACAACCACACCACAACACACACATAATATAATTATATATATATATATATAATATATATATATTACCAACTCCTTGTTTGGTTGAGCTCTCCCTGGGGTAAAATTTGAATTGTCGCGTCGTAAATTAAAGCTAAAATAGCAAGGTTCTCCTATAAACCGGGTGTGAACCTCTTTAATGGCTGTAACATATGTACCTAGCTATGAAAAAATTAGTGGAAATTAATCCGACAGTATAATTTAACCTTTTGAAAAAACAATGATGTTATATAATTGCTGACAGATATCTGTTTTGACCAGCTCAATAGATCGTCATCATTCAAGAGCAACATATTAGAGAAAGACGGGGGAAAACTAAAACCGTTAGAACGGACAGGGTACAAACAAACGCTATATTCAACGCTGGGATTTAAAAAAGGGTGTTCTGTGTTAAAAAATAAAAAATTTTTTTTAAATCAGAAGCATTATAGTTATTAAAACTCAAAAAGAGTTTTTGATTGTAAAATTATATTAAAGTGTTATAATGAGAATCAAAATTTGTTCATGAATATTCCAGCTATTGGATGTCTTTCGGGATTTGTCCATTAATCCATCCGACGTACATGACCCAACCATCTCCTGTATGGAGAGCTACATCTTGTAAAAGACAGATTGGCGCCCCCTACTTGCGATTAAAGGATGTCTGCAAAAATTGATTCTCAGTGCTTTGCATTGTTCCCTTTCCTAGCTGGGGAAAATTTGGCTTCAAAGAACCGCCCTCGGTGGCGGCAGGACTCCATAGAGATGTACATGTCAAGGAAGTCCACCCTGATAAACATCATTAAGCTAAGAGGTCCATAGAAAGCAACGGCAACCCAAGCATCGAACATCATCATCGTACGGACACCTACAAATGCCAAAATCTGTGATCGAGAATGTTTCTCAAACATAGGACTTCATAGGCACACAAACTTTTAACATGTCTTTCGAGCTGAATTGCCAATGAAAATGATGGATTCCAAGCTATGTGAAAAGTAATTAACAAGTCCCAGGGTATGAAGAAAGATGTAAAGTTTCAAATCCACTTGAGTTTTATTATGAACTATGTTGCTTCTGATTTTTTTTTAATAAAAATTATTTTATTTTAACACAGAACACGCATTTTAAAAATCCAGCGTTGAATATAGCGTTTGTTTGTACCCTCTCTAACAGTTTATATTTTCCCGTCTTTCTCTCATTATTTTGCTCCTTGATGATGACCGATCTATTGAGTTTGGTCGAAACAGATATCTGTGGAGCAATATAACATCATTTGTTTATTTTATTTCAAAAAATGTTAAATTCCATACCTATCTATGTATTTATAGACCGACAGACACAAGTCTCCATTATAATAAGATTGTGTTCTTTCAGTATAGTTACAGATTGGTTAATAATGTTTTTCTGGTTTTTATGGATTATTAAACATAATATTTTCATTTGAAATAGCACTACTTTAAGGGAATTGTGACTTGGGTACTGATGTAGTTTCGGGTATAGACCGAATAGACACACGTCTCCATTATTAATAAGATTGTGATATTTCGTATTAGCTTACAGATTGGGTTAATTATGGTTTTTCCTGGTTTTATGATTACTGAAAACATAATATTTTCATTGATAATAGCACTACTTTAAAGGAATTGTGACTTGGGTACTGATGTAGTTTTCGGGTAGACCCGACAGAACACACAGTCTCCATTATAATAAAGATTTTAACAGTTAAAATTCTACCCTCCCTGCAGGTGGCTTGCCAATTCGTTTGATACCGACTGACGGGAAAATCAGGTCAGGTTTCTATCCCGGGGAATACCAAGGGGATCTACGCATAAGTTGGGAGCGTGGTAAATTACCTCATCACTTGTCATCCCTTAACTATAATTTTAATTACACTTAACATTTCTTATTATATTATTTGGAATAACAAACTACTCTTGCTTTTCTCCATCACTTCCCGTCTTTCATTGCTAAATTTTCTAATTTAACTATTTAGTAAAGATAGGAAAGTAAAGAATAAAAAAACAATTATATTTCTTGTTAATGGATTTCTTTTAAGATTTATCCCCGCGTTTTTGCTATATTCATTAAATAAAACCAAACAATTAGAAATCAAATAATACTAAGCACTATTTATTTAAATAATTTTTTATATATATGCAAATTAGCTTCCATTCACACTGTAAACCGCTATTTGTTGTATATATAAATACAATTGCATGTATTAGTATGTAGATATGGTCAACAGTATTATAATGTAAAAAACAATTTTATTAATAATTGGGGTTTAAATAAAAAAAATGTGGAATGTGAGTAAATAATAAGGGAATTGTGACTGAGTAGTATATAGTTTGGGTTTACAGATATAAATACACATAATCTTCCATTTTGATAGGATGAAAAAATAATTTTAAATAAATAATTTCAAGTTATAATTATTATATGTGAGATATAAAGGAAAATCAAAAGTAAATAAATAAGGGAAATTTAGATTGATATACTGCTAGACTATGCAATGCAGTATACAAACCAAAATTCGATAGAAAAATGGACGGAGGGATGCATTCTCCCATTCCCAAAAAAGGCGATCGTAGGAATCGCCAAGAATTACAAGAGGCATTACCCTCACTGCATAGCTGCCAAGATTATTATAATGCCCTTCTCCTTAACCGGCATCCGACCCGAAAAGAGAAAATCCTTAGAAAAAATCAAAAGGATTCCGCAGAAATCGATCTAAACAACACACAGATCCTGGACCATTCGCCGATCTAGAAGGGTCCGTGCAATAGAATCTCGAAGGCAACCCTATATTTGTAGACTTCTCCAAGCATTTGACTCCTACACGGGGAAAATGGAAGCAAATACTAAATAGCATATGATACCCAAGAAAACAGTTAACGCCATAATGATGCTTCTACAAAATACAAAAGCAATGGTACGATCACCATGGATTGGGCCCGGACACAGACTTTCTTTGACCATTGTCGCTGGAGTCCTACAAGGGGATTACCACTAGCGCCAATATATATTCATCATATGCTAGACTACGTACTTTCAGAACATCATAATCCCATGAAAGAAAAAAGGCCTCACACTAAAATAAGCAAGAAGCAGGGCCATATTCCCGCACAATACTATACGGGCGGGACTATGCTGATGACTTGCCACTCTTCGCAAAATACAACATACACAAGCCGAATCCTTACTACACAGCCTAGAAAAGGCAGTACGAAATGTCGGCCTGTACGGTGAACTCTGATAAAACTGAGTTTCCTCTCTTCTCCAAAAAACGAAGGCAAACTCCTAAACTTGTAGACAATTAGATACTTATGCATAACATCTAACCTTCCACAGAAACGACGCAGTTAATGCACACCATAGGAAAAGCATGGGCCGCTATAAATAAATTATCGATCATATGCGAGGTCCAATATCACAGACAAGTTAAAGAGACAAGTTCTTCCAGGCCGTTTCGTTGTCAGGTACTGCTGTATGGCTGCACCACCTGGAACCCTAACTAAGCGACTAAGAGATAAACTAGATGGGAGCTGCACAAGAATTCTGCGGGTGATCATAACAAGACGTGGAAACAGCACCCTACCAGAAAGCAGCTGTACGGCCACCTACACATTATCACCCAACCATCCGAGTGAGACGGAACAAGACAAGCTGGACACTGCTGGAGAAGCAAGGACGACTCATAAGCGACGTCTCCTGTGGAAGCCAGCACATGGACAAGCCAAGCGTGGGCCGACCAGCAAAAACGATCACGTTTGATCAGGCTCTGTGCGGATGCAGGATGCTGCATTAGAGGACCTCCCGAGAATGATGAGCGATAGGACGGATTTGGACGAGAGATTGTCAGGATATCCGCGCTGGAAAGCGCGATATGTTGATGATGATTGATGATGATTATATATACGAGGATAGGACAAAAGTAATACGCATTTTTGTTTAGGACAGGTATAATTACTAACACAGAACATGTATCATACATCAAAATGAAGATGATCCTCTGTGGATCACATCCCTACTTCTCCACATAGGTTGACGTTCAAAAGTAATGTCATTTTGTTAAGCGACAGGGTTATTAATTACTAACACAGAAACAATGTAGCAATTATTCACCGGCAAGTTAACCAGACAAATTCATATAATATTATATATATATATATATATATATATAAATTCATCCATTCTCAACAGATTTACAAGTAAGAGACGATTTTATATAATCTATATATATAATGTATTGTATATATATATATAATATATATATATATATATATTATATATATATAAATTCAAACCCTTCTC
>CM042170.1:53635160-53637660 GCA_023376005.1 Doryteuthis pealeii
ACATAGCTAATACCCTTGGGAAAGGTATGAATCCATATATTCTCCCTCTAGCTATGGGTAAAATAGTAGAACAGACTGGGCCCTTTAACCTTGGATAGGCAACCAGTCTAGGAAAAGGAAAACTCTGAATTTTAAACAACTTGTGGTCAGTCGTTGATTGGGTTTGTGTCATTCCTTGTGCACCAATTCTTTCCTATCGACTATTCCAAAAAGTGCGGAATGGCCCAACTCAAGCCTTCACCGCTATAAACAAAAACACTGTGCTGGTTGTTCATTGGATGAATCCACATGCGTCGAAAATCAACGAGAGCGTCCATTCATGAAGAAAGAAAAGTTTGGAAAAAAATCCGACAAAATGTGAAAAGTATAAATGGAAAGGTGGATAAACCAACACAAACAATTGATTTGATTAATATTTCGTCTTTGTTTTTTAAAAGACTTCATCAATTTAATAATCTACAACTTTATGAAATGTAGACAATGAGCAAAAAAAAAATAAATAAAAATAAAAAGGTGGTGAAAGGGGAAAAAAGAAAAGTGAAAGAAAAAGGGAGACATTGTGAGGTTGGCCCCGACGATGGTTTGATAAGGAAACCGAAACGTTGTAGCATCGGCTAAATAAATATCACCCTTCAATACAACTTTTTATTGCATATATATATATATATATATATATATATATATATATATATATATATATATATAGTAATAATAATATATGTAATATGTATAACATATTTACCAACGTCTCTTTACAATTTAAGAATTATCCAACACTTTATTTACATACCACTAAACTTCATTTAGTTCAAATATAAAACCACTTATTAGTTCTTTCCCCAGGAGTGATATATATATATATATATATATATATATATATATATATATATATATATATATATATATAGAGAGAGAGAGAGAGAGAGAGAGAGAATGCAAGAGACAGTCCAAATATTATAAAACCACTTATTAGTTCTCTAGAGAGAGAGATTAAGAGCATGAAAGCAAAAGAAAAAAAGAGAACAAGAAAGAGAGAGAGCAAGAAAGAAAGAAAGAAAGAAAGAAAGAGAGAGAGAGAGAGAGAGAGAGAGAGAGAGAGAGAAGTAAATCATTTTCGAAATCACTTCCTAACCAAAATCTAAAGCAATAGCTCTTAAAAGTATACACATCAAATGTTGTAATAATTAAATTATCGTATTGGGGTATATACACGGGTCCTGCTAGTATTGAACTATTTAGCAATAGCTCTTAAATAAACATGTCAAACGTAATAATTAAATTATCAAACTGTGGTATATCCACAGGTCCTGCTAGTATATACATATTACTTGATTTCTCATCAAGTACGTTTGAATGTAGCCGTAATCCAGTAAAACAAAATTTCATTGCACTTAATACACTTAGAATATTTGAAGCTTGACAATAAAAAAAAAATTCTTGCCCAATTTCCCAATTCTGCATCCACACCCATCGTCATCTATAATAATCCAAGTTATAATGGAGATGACTATGTGTGTGTAGGCGTATGCATTATATATGTCTACTATATAATATATATATA
Organism: Doryteuthis pealeii; assembly: GCA_023376005.1. Taxonomy (NCBI): domain Eukaryota; kingdom Metazoa; phylum Mollusca; class Cephalopoda; order Myopsida; family Loliginidae; genus Doryteuthis; species Doryteuthis pealeii. The sequence goes on from CM042170.1 coordinate 53,636,722, forward strand.
TATTATATATATATATATATATGGAGGGATAGTAGTTGGATGCATACCTTTCCCAAGAGTATTAGTGCTATTTGAAATGCAAACAGTCTCGTCCAGGATTTGAACATATATATATATATATATATATATAATATATATATATATATATTAGCTCCCACTTTACTGTACAGTAGGGTAGGTCGATTTTTCACTTTTCAAAAATATCAAATTGTCCATCTATGCAAAAGTTGTGTGTTAGTATACTGAATACTGATACCAAAAATTAGATCTTTTACTTGCACCATTGTTTGAGGAAATAGCATCAAAGATCGTCTATTAAAATGTACTAAAAATTCTCGTTTTCTAAATTTGTGAAAACGAATATTTTCAGTGCATTTTAGTAAACGATCTTTGATGCTATTTCCTCAAACAATGGTGCAAGTAAAAGATCTAATTTTTGGTATCAGTATTCAGTATACTAACACACAACTTTTGCATAGATGGACAATTTGATATTTTTGAAAAGTGAAAAATCGACCTACTCTACTGTACAGATTCATATTATCTCCTTTTCAGTTTTCACATCAGCATTAGCTGATGGTCTTTCACTGGAGTCTGAGTGACAGCAAGTCTCCTCAGGTCTCCAGGACTCTTCTGAGTATTCTGGCAGATTGCAGCAGTGCAGTATTCTGGATGGTATCAACCCTTCCTCTGATTTCCAGATTTTACAAACCCTTTTCCAATCCTTTTGGGACCATTCCAAGTGTACCAACTACAATTGGTATCACTTTGACTTTCATATTCCATAACTTTTTCAGTTCTCTGGCAAGGTCCAAGTATTTGTCCATTTTTTTCCTTTTCCTTTAGCTTCACCCTGTGATATGCTGGAACTGCAAAATCCACCAATTGACAAGTTCTTTCTTTTTTGTTAATCAACACTAGGTCTGGTCTTCTTGCTGG
>CM042170.1:53642660-53677660 GCA_023376005.1 Doryteuthis pealeii
AGTGGAAAATTTAGGAAGAGTGTAAGCAGTTAAACCTACTTTTAATGCTATTAACCTAGCTCTGTAAATATCTTAATGGAAATGCAGTAATGTTAAAATAACAACAGATTTTAAAACACAAACGTTTATTTATATTCATTTATATTTATATTTTGAATGATTAAGGAATACGGAAATCTTTTGCGTTTATTCGGCTGAGTTCCATCTCGGCCTCCTACCAGCTTAAAAAACGCTAGGCGGAGAAGTAAAAAACAAACCCCACTTATGGAATGAATCCCCTAGCTGAGCGGGCTGCTCCTATATGAAAAAATATTTGTCGATTGATTTTTTTGAAAATATTAACAGAAAAAAAATAGAAGCTTTAGACATTTTACCAAAGTATTTTATGCTATATTTTACCAGGCTCGTTTTTTTTTTTTTTACACGTAGGAGTTTTTTAAAAAGGCAGAGGGTGGATTGACAATGGAATCCGTAATCCAACCACCAACATTCAACCGCAAAACCTTAAAACCCTAATCCCGCCATCCTTCGTCCGTAGCATTACCGTCCGGAAATCGTACATATAAAACCATTCATTTTACTACTTAACAAAAAGGTTATTCTTTTTTTTTTTTGGGGGGGGATGATGTAAAAGGAATTTCCATGTCCGTAGTTTAAGGGATGAAATTTCCTGTATTTTTTTTCTTTTTAGTTTTCTTAAATCTTCTGAAACTTCTCTCTTTCCCTTCATTCCAAATCTGGCCTGAATTGCTTATTTCTTTGCCTGTTTTTGGCACTTGGAAATAACATTACGTGTCCGCCATTTTGGGTTTAAGTAGAGACAGGGCGACAGGGGGGGGTGCGCGTGCCTTAAATAGAGGTCAAGGCCAAAAAGGAAGAAATGTGGTAAAGAACGAAAGAAAAAGAAAGGAAAGAAAGAAAAATGTAAGGAAAGGCAAAAAGCCCCCACCCCCACCAAAGGGAAACATAAGAAAACAGTGAATGCAAATTTGTTCATTTTTCTAAGGGTTGCTTGTTTGGCGCTTATCTTTATCTTTTGACATCCTTTACCTCGTCTGATACTTTTTTTTTAAGCTACGGCTCGATGAAGGAAATGAAACAAAAAGAAATGAGGACAGGGAAAATGGGCACAGGGTGGGTTAAAAGAACGGAAAGAAAGAAAAAAGAAACAAGACCAAAGAATCAAATGAAAGCAAAGAAAAGACAGAAAGAAAGCAAAGAAAGCGAAAAAAGAAAAACGGGTTATTTCCTATAGAGTCTAACATAGATTTAGGTGGAACTACTCTTGACTGATAAATATTTATTTATTTCCCATTAAACTAAACCTAACCCTCACCTAAACTTATTCCCTAACCTGACCAACTCACCCTAACCCTAAACCCTACCCTAACCTAACCCGTCTTTCTTTTCCTAGTAGGATCATAAATTAAATAAAATAAAATTTATCAGTTCAAGAGTGGTCCCTTGTTTATGTTAGTTATAGGAAATACACGAAAAAAAAAAAAAGAATTTGGAAATTGGGAAAAAAAAAATTTTAAAAATATTTAAAAAATAAGAAAGTAGTGTTTAGGAAAAATATGAAGAAAAAGAAAGAAAAAAGGTAATGACATAAAGAGAAGAGAAGAAGAAAGAAGGAAAGAAAAGCGAAAAAGAAAAGAAACGAAAATAGAATCGAAAAGAATGAATGTAAAAAATGACCAGGGAGATTAAGAAGAGAAAGAAGAATGTAAGAGAGAGAGAGAGAAGAGAGAGAGAGAGAGGAGAGGAGAAGAGGAGAGAGAGAATAGGAAAACTACGGAAAATAATTAAAAAGGGAAGAAGGGAAAGAATACTGAAAAATATATAAGGTAAATGAGGAGTTATAAGAACGCAGAAAATGTGAATGACATGTAAGAAAGGAAGAAGGAACGGAACGAGATAATAAAACGACAAATAAAAGAAAAGAAGAAAAAAAGAAAACAGAATAAAAAGGAAATAAAATGAAAGAATAGTTAAAGAAACAGGAAAAAAGAAAATGAACACCAAAAACAACCCCTCCCCTTTATCCGAAAGCTTCGATTAATTTATTTAACAGAATTTACAACCGACTAAGATAACGGCCATTGAGTGAGAACAAATATTCCAACTAAAAACCCAAAAAAAAAAAAAAAAACCCCAACCGTTGTAATGTTTTAAATACATTTTATTACAACTGACAACGATTTAAGCAGTCTATTGAATCAGGGATTGTCAGTGGTCAGGGAATTAAAAAATGTTTTCTGGGTAGGACATTATAGGTTTTATTTTCCTATAAGTCAACATAAACAAGGGGGAACCCTCTTGTTGATAAATTATTTATTATTTCCCGATTCAAGTAAATGTAAAAGTTCCGTCGGGGCGGCATAAATGTCAGTAACGAGCCATACCAGCGAGGAGTCCTATCTCCTTTTCAATAGTGCTGAAGAAGCCAAGGAGAATTGTTTTTCTTAGCGTCTGAGGTGGAGGCCGCCACACTCTACATCAGCTCCTTACTTTCCGCACAGTTCTCTGCGGCTACTCATACGTTGAGTTGGCGAAGGGGCCGGTAATCGAACTGGAAACCTGTTGTTTTCTAGCCGGAACGCTTACCGACTTGAGATAATTTCTGCCCTAAAACCTACCCTAAACTAACCCTACCCTACCGAGCCTCTTCCTTTGTTTTCCTAGTAGATCAATAAATAAATATAATAATAATTTATGAGTCAAAGAGTGGTTCCCCCTTGTTTTATGTTGGATTTATAGGGAAAATAACCCAATTATATCTGTAAACAAAATGCATTGCTAATAATTTTTACCAAATTGAAATAGATTATTCTTATTTTTTCTCTTTTTTTTCTTTTCTTTCGTTTCTTTCTTACTTTTTTCCTTTTTTCTTTCTTTTTCTTTCTTATTTTCTTTCTTTTTTCTTCTCTGGTTTCTTTCTTTTTTCCTTACTTTAATAAGTTTTTTGTCCTTTTCTTTCTTTTTTTGCTTTTCTTTGTCTATATCTTCTTTCTTGTTTTCTGTACTTTTCTTTCTTCTGTTTTTTCTTTGTTCTTTTGTATTTTTTCTTTTAATGTTTTTCCCACCCTTTCCTTTTTTCTTTTGTTTTATTAGTATGGTGCTGTCTTTCCGTGCATGTGATTGCTTTTTGCGTTCAATTTTTTTCGCTTGGACCGTTTTGAGTGGATTAGATTCTTTTCTTTCTTTCTTTTTCTATTTTGTCGTTTGTCTTTCTTTTTTTTTTTTCTTTCGCTTTTGTTTCTTCTTTTTTCTACTTTCTTACGTTCCTTTTTTATGTCTCTTTCACTTGTTTCCCTTACTAGCTAGGTTTCTTTTTCTTTTCTTCTTATTCTTTTCTTTTACTCGTTCCGTTGTCTTGTCCGTGCATTTCTTTTTCTGTGTTTCTTTGATTTGATTTTCTTTTTTCTTAACTGGTGATTTTGTTTTTTTCTTTGCTTTTTTTCCTTTTTCTTTCTTTCTTTTTTTTTTTCTTCCTTCTTGTTTCTTCTGGTCTTGGTTTCTTCTATTTTTCTTTCTTTCTTTGGACTTTCTTATCTTTTTTCTTTTTTTCCTTGACTGCTTCCGCAGGATTCTTTGTCTGCATCTTTTGCTCTTTTTGCTATAATTCTTTCTGTCTCTTTTTAGACTTTCTTTTTGCTTGGTTTTGTGTTTATTGTATGTCGTTGCCGTTTTTCGTCGTTCTATTGTCTTGTCTTTTCTTTTTTCTTTCTTTTTTCTTTCTTTTTTCTTTCTCACAAGACCATTTTTTTCCTTCTCTTAGCTTTTCTAAAAGAATCAAAATACTCTTTCTTTCTCTCGACTTTCATTTATCCAGTTTTTCGAATTTTCTTTTACTTTCTTTCATTAATGCCCTCGTCCTTCTTTTAAAACCACTATGCCCCGCATTTTCCTTGTCTCATTGTGATTTCTTTCTTCTTCGTGTCTTTACTCAGAGCTGTAAACACCTTAAAAAAAGTATATCAGACATGATCAGACGAGGTAAAGGCATTGGTCAGAGATACATATAGCGACGGCACGATGACTAAGATAATACACCCAGCCCTGATGATCCCAGCGAAGTATTGTATATGGAAAACATATGGCAAGAATGGTGAAACACTTCACTTCTAGTTTGGTGTGCTATTGGGGCGGTAGGTGGCGGTTCTTTTTTTTTCTGGTATTGACTTTTTTCATTTCAAAGACGGTATTTCGCGTAGCGGCATACCTCTCTATCTTTTTCTTGACTATTCTTTCTTTTTTTGTCTATCTCTCTTTCTTTTGCGTTTTCTTTCCGTTCCTTTTTTCTTTCCTTTCTTATCTTTTCCTCGTTTCTCATTCGTTTCTTTCCTTTTTTTCTGTCTCTCTTTTCTTTCTCTCTTGCTTTCTTTCCTTCCTTTGTTTTCTTCTTCCTTTTCTTATTTCTTTCTTTCTTTCTTTCTTTTTATTTTTCTTATAAAACACCCACCCCATTGTTTCTTATGTTTTGTTTGGTTGGGGGAGTAGGGTTTTACAATTGAAAATTCATAGAGGAAGGACGTGCCATAAAGGGTTATCGTGGTGGAATGGAAACGCAACCTGAGATCAAAGCCTGGGATGAGGCCGTTTACAGTTTCACTTTGCGCTTAATTCCCTTTCGAAAAGTATGACTCCACCCGTCCCTCAGCAATGAGTGCATGGTAGGGCGACTGGGTTATTATTAGCCTGTGTGGCAACCATTTCAGAAAAGGAAAACTCTGAACTTCCAAACCAACTTTACATTCGCTTAAACATTCACTTGTGCACATTCTGTGATATCATCAACTAAAAGAATAAGAAATTAGCTCTGTCCATAATAGTGTTACATCTTGCTATAAATTGCATATTTGAATGTGCAAGTATTATTGGGGACAGAGATAGTAAATAAATTGAATAGATAGAAATAAAGACAGAAGAAGTACATTTGGCGTGGTTGGTTTTGTACTTGATGTGAATTCACAGACACAAGACTGTCAGGACATAGATATACGGGAAAGGATACAATACAGAGAGATCAGAGACCAGAAAGACAGACAGACAGACAGAGATACAGAGAGAAACAAGGACAGAAGGACAGAGATTTGACAGAGAAGAGAGGGCGGACAACACATATCAGTTGACATGCGACTCAGACAGAGAGAGACAGAGAGAAGCAACAGAGAGACAGAGGAGAGAATACACGGGAAATAGACAGACAGATACGAGCAGAGTGAGAGAGAGAGAGAGGAGCGGAAGACAGACAGACAGACGGAAATACAGAGGGAAGAGACAGACAGGACAGAAGACACAGAGCACAGACGAGAGGGAGAACAGTCAGACAGAGGCAGGACAATATACAGAGAGAGAGAGACAGAAGAAGAAGAGAACAGAGAGAAAGAGGACAGGAGAGAGAGAGAGAGAGAGAAGAGAGAGAGAGAGAGGAAGAAAGAGAGAGAGGCGACAGAAGAAGAGAGACAGAAAGAGAGACAGAGAAGACGAGAAACAGACAGAGAGGAGCGACAGAGACAGAAACAGAGAGAGGACAGCAGAGGAGAAGAGAGACAGAGAGAAGAGGAGAGTAGAGAGAGAGAAGAGAGAGAAGAGGGACGGAAGACAGAAAAGGAGAGAACAGAGAGAGGCAGACAGAGAAAGAGACAGAAGATACAGAGATACCGAGGAGAGGGAAGAGGAGAGAGGGGAGAGAGAGAGAGATAGACAGGACGACAGAATAGAGATGAGAGAGACAACGAGCGGGAAGATGGGAGATATAAGTAAAGTAATCTCAGAGATGCTGAAATCCCAATGTATTAAAGTGTAAAGTGCTCCTTGCTTTAAGTGGAAAGGTCAAATGTCAAATGTCAAACGGTAAAGGTCAGGTCCTTGTTAAAGAACATAAATAATCATCAACGAAACTTGCTAAGAAAGAAGAACGCCTATTTGTCGTTAATCACCTTTTTGTGCATATTCCCGTTCATAATTGATCAATTTTCCTTATTATTACCGGCCTCTAGCATCAACTTCCGCTATAGAGTTGCAGTCCGTTTTTTCTTGGCTTCGAGATGGTGCAGTGAGAATGACTGACAAAATACTTTTAAAATCACCGAAGGAAACGAAGATAAAAGAGGAAAGGAGAAAGCAACAACAACAAAAACAAAACAAAAAGAAAGAAAGGAATAATATTTGTGAAGGGTTTACATTCCTTAATGCCACGGTTCTACTATTTTGACGCTGACTGGGCAACAGGACAGTAATCACTTAGTTCAGAAATCGTGTAGGGCGAAAACTCTCAGATCAAGCCCCAAGCGCCATGACTTCATTGGTTGACGTAGCTTACCTACATTTGGTTACTTAAACGTGTAGTCGTGCCGATAAACGAATCCAAACCAAGTGACCTTGGTTTGAGATTCACATGGTCGAGAAGCTGCCAGTAATCCAAGCGCTGGTTTAACTTCAATGTCCACAGATACTCTAACTAGAATATACATTATGTGTTCTATTAACGATATTGAGCACAGCATATTTTTTTACTTTATAAACCGTAGCACACCACAGCAGCATCCACAACACAACAGCAACACACACACATTGCCCGACTTTACAAATATATATTTCTTCCCGGTAGTGGTTAGAGTCGTATCCCAAATGGTGGTTTAAAACCAGCTGATGCGGGTCGACCGTCAGAGAGCTTCATGAGCGCTAGTGTCAGTGAATGGAAAGGACAGCTTCAAGATATTCAATAATGAAGGAAAAAAACTTTAAACTTTTGTAATAACAAATAATTTATTTCAACCGTATACTACGGCATCTTCAGGTAAATCACAAGAACATGACTTCTTTACTCAGTCATGTGAGAGTCATGAGTTCTTACGTGACTGCCAAGTGGGAGCTGCGCTCCGTAGTAACTGAAGCGGTGAATAAATTATTGTGTATACAAAAGTTGTATTTAAAGTTTTTTTTCTCTTCATTTCATTGAATATTATTATATATATATTATAGTCACGGTGTAGTGGTATTGTGTGCTGTCGTGGGTTGTTGTGTGTAGTGTGTGTGTCGTGTGTGTGTGTGTGTGTACTGTTCAGTGATGAAAGAACATAACAGACGTCGATAGTCCAATTGAGCTATTATAAATTTAGTTTGCGACCAGAACTAATCAAGAGGACGTCGTCTCAATATATATCCTATGTTGCGCACTGTTTCTGGACCGTATGGAGTTCGTAGCCAGGCAGTGTCATTATACCAAGTAGGAGTGGTGCGACTAGATCTGTGCTTGTAGATCGACATATACCATGTATAGTAGAAAGATAACTGACAAGATGTAAAGAAAGAAAGAATAGAAAGAAAGAAAAGAAAGGAGAAAGAAAAAAAAGAAGCAAGAGAATGAAAGTAGATCTCAAATAGAGAAAGAAGAAAGAAAAGAAAAAGAAGAGAAAAAAGAAAAAGAAAAGAAAAAGAAAAAAAAAAATAGAATAGAAGATGTAAAAAGAGTAAGAGAGATAGAAAGAAAAGAAAAGAAGAACAGAAAGAAAGATAAAAGAAGTAGAGCAAGAGGGAGAAATTATGAGAAAGAAGAAAACAAATTATAGCATAAAGAAAAGGAAAAAAGAAAGAAAAGAAAGAAAAGGAAAAAAGAAAAGAAAGAAAAACAGAAAAGCAAAGGAAAGAAAGAAAAGAATCGACATCGAATATTATACAGACAAGGAAAGAAAGAAGGGATGAGAAAAGATAAGGGAGAAGAAATATAAAGGAAACGCAAAGAAGGAGCATAAAGTAAAAAACAAGAAAAGATATAAATCTGTAAAATAAAGCAAGAGAAAAGAGAAGAAAGAAGGAAAAGAAAGAAATATGTAACATTATAGAAAAGGAGACAAATGGAAGCAGAAAAGAAAAAGAAATGATATGAGAAAGAAAAAAAATTGTAAAGAAAAAGAAAGAAAGAAAAAAAAGAAAAAAAAGAATGAGAAAGAACAGAGAAATTGTAAGAAATACAAGAAAGAAGAAAAGAAAGAAAGAGGAAAGGAAGTATAGAAAGAAAAGAATAAAGAAAAGAAAAATGAATAAAAGAAAGAAAAATAAGAAGGAAAATGAAAAAGAAAAAAAGAAAGAAAGAGAAAGAAAGAGAAAAGAAAAAGGAGAGAAGAAGAAGGAAAATTATAAAGAAATAAGAACTCATCCACCTCCCTCGCCTTACTCAATTTTATGCAAAGACGACAATACGCAAATCGCAAATTAATAATATGACGAAAGAATAAATATGGGTTATTGAAAGAAAGCATTAACTTCAATGTTTGGACCTGTATCAATTGCCGTTTCTCTAGGCAACGCGACCAATTGGCGTCTTCGAAGTCCGTGTGGTAAATTCAACAGACTGCTCACCAGAACGGCGACTTAATAGGATGTACGGCATCCTGTGTAGACCTCTTCTAATATACATTTAAATTTCTCACTTCTTCCAATTTTTTTTTATCTCTCCGCCCAGGGATCATCCGGACACTAGCAATTTCCGTGTCGCAATTTTATACAATATTTATCTGTGTCTTGCATTCGCAAAAAGGATATCCTTCCAATGCATGGCAGACAGATTTTTTTCCATATATTTGTAAAAGTTATAAAGACATGAACTTTTGTTGGTTGGTTGGTTGGTTGGTTTTGGTTTGGGTTTTGCGGTATGTCAACCCCTTGTTGGGTTATTTTTTGCCGAAGTCGGTTTTTTATTTTATTCTTGATGCGTATCGAGAACTGATTTAAAGTCATTTTTTTTCCTTATACATTTAAAGTCGAATCCCAGAAATCCCCCCCAACTTTGGTTTTGAATGGTATCACTATTTTTTCTAAGAGGATGACTTTCGCACTAAAATAATTCATGAAGGTTTGATATGCATTAGGAATCTTGTCGGGCTAATAACTTTGGAAAATGTAATGACGCCCCAACTATGGGTTAAATAATACCCACTACTGTTCTACGGACTAACACGGATGGGCTTTGAAATTAATAACACATTACGGTTGAATATGCATTAACTAAAAGAACCAAAGCACGTCGTTACATTACTCCGCAAGGGCCTGTGGTTGGCTGCTTGACTGCTGGCTGATTGGGCTGGTACTGGCTGCCCGTTGGTTAGCTGGGTGGTTGAGTTGTGGGTTGGTTGGTTGGTTGTCTGACGGATTTGGTTGGCTTGACGGTTGGCTGGCTGGCGTGGCTGTCCGGTTGGTTGGACTTGGTTGGTGGGTTTGGTTGAACAAATTGCTTTGGCACTGCTGCTGATTGCAGCTGCTTGGCTCGGCTTGTCCGGCTTGTTGGCTGGTTTGGTTGGTTGTTTGGACAATTGGCTGGCCTGCTGCTGATTGGCTGGGCTGGCTGGCCCGGTTGGTTGCTTGCTGCCTGGGTGGGTGGGTTGGCTGGGTTGAATGGGCAAGGCTGGCTTGTTCTGGTGTGGTTAGTTGGTTGGCTGGTTGGGTGGGTGGCTGTCCGGATTGGTTGGCTGGCTGGCTGGCTGGCGGGATTGATTGGTTCGGGTTGATTGGCTGGGCCTTGCTGTCCGGTTGGTTTGGTTGCTAAATAGCACATGACGGTTTGATATCCTTAAAGAAGAAACCAAAGCACTTCCGTCACCATTACCCCAGGGGCTCTGTGGTTTGGTTGGTTGACTGGCTAGTTGGCTGGGACTGAAAAAATTGGTTTGGCTGCCCCGGTTTACTGGTTGGCTGGCTCTGGCTGGCTTGGTTTGGAGGTGGTTGGCTGACGGATTGGTTGACTGCGTTGATTTGGCTGCTGGCTGTTTGGGGTGGTTCTGGGCTGCCCACGGTTGGTTTGCTTGCTGGCTGGCTGGTGTTGGTTGGTTGGGTGACCTGCCCGGGTTGTTTGGCACTTGCTGGCTGGCTTGGTTAGTTTTGGGTGGTTGCTGTCCGGTTTGGTTTTGGTTTTTTGGTTAGAGAGAGACCTTCTCTATTATCACAAAACCTTTACGATTTTATCTTTTTTAAACCTTTTTCTGCACACACAGACACTTTGCCGGGTGAATTTCACCTTCTGCGTGTGGAAACTAGACTGACCGGCAATCCGCAAAACATCTTGCAAAGGTAAAAAAAGAGTTTCACACGTCTAAAAGGTGAAGTGGATGAAAATATCAGAAAGAAAATGTCAGATAGCGAAGGCGGTGGTTCTGCCTACAGACGTTCTCGTTGACTTTTGATCCATTTTTGCTTCTTTCAAGTGATTGTCTCCCTTTGATCTCAAGTGAATTGCTCTCCCACTTTTGAATCCGAATACATCGTCTCTGAGATTTTGGTCCGACCCTGAAAGGATCTTCCCAAGCGGAAATGCATCTAACAGTAAAATCATCTGCAATCGATGATTTTAATAATGTATTCTATTCATGCTTGAAAAAATGAAAGAAACAAGTAGCATGGCTTCGAACTCCGGTTTGGTTGGTTGGTTAGTTGGTTGGTTTTTCTGGCCCTTGTTGGTTTTATCGAATGCCCGAAGTCAGTCTCATTTTTTTCTTTTCAAGTTATAATGGATGGGTGCTAAAATGTATCTATTGGTAAAGTTCAATTTTTATACGGCATATCAACCCTTTTCCGGTCATCTTAAATGCGCAAAAAGTCAGTATCGTAATTTTTTAAATCTTTTCGAGCATTATACGGCTGTTTTTGGCTAAATGCATGTAGTGGTAAATTTCAATTTCTTTACGGCATATCAACCTTTTTGGGTGCATTTTAAATGCCGAAGTCAAGTATCATTTTTAGCAAAAACAGTCCGTATAATGCTCGAAAAAGATTTTAAAAATTAACGATACTGACTTTGGCATTAAAGTGACCTGAAAAGGTTTGATATGCCGTAAAAATTGAAACTTAAGCCATAGATTACATTTTAGCACCAACATTCCATAATTATCTTGAAAAAAAGAAAAAAAATGAGGGAAAAAAACTTTTTGGAAAAACAAACTTCGGCATTCGATAACCCAACAAGGGCAGAAAAACCAAACCAAGCTAACCAAACCAACCAACCGAGTCGGAAGCCATGTACTTTGTTTCTTTCATTTTTTCAAGCATGATAGATTGACATATTAAAATCATCGATGCTAGATCTTTTAACTGTTAGAGCATTTCCCTTTGAAGAGTCCTCAGTCGGACCAAAATCAGAGACGGATGATTCGGATAAAGGGAGACAATTCACTTGAGATCAAAGGGAGCAATTCACTTGAACAGAGCAAATGGGATCAAATCCGACGAGGACGTCTTAGGCAGCCACCGCCTTCCGCTATCGTGACAATTTTCTTCTGATATTTCAATCCACTTCACTTTTAGACGTGTGAAACTCTTTTTTTTATGTTGCAATGATGTTGCGGTTTGCGGTGGTGGCTAGTTTTCACGCAGAAAGTGAAATTCACCCGGCAAATGTTGTGTGAGAAAAAGGTTTAAAAAGATAAATCGTAAATGTTTTTGGTGATAATAGAGAAGGTCTTCTCTAAACCAACCACCAACCGGACAGCCAACCCACCCAAACTAACCAAGCCAGCCAGCAAGGCAACCAACGGGCCAGTCACCCTTCGCCACCCAACCCCCAACGCAGCCAGCCAGCAAGCCAACCAACCGGGCAGCAGCCACCCAAACTAGCCAGCCAGCCATCAGCAGTCAAACAATCCGTCAGCCAACCCACCCAACCAGCCAGCCAGCCAGCAGCCGGTAACCGGGCAGCCAACCAATCAGCCAGCAACTAGCCAAGTCAACCAACCAACCACAGAAGGCCCTGGGAGTAATGGTGACGAAGTGCTTTGGTATGTTCTTTCTTTAAATGGATCACCGTCATGTGTTATTTAGCCCAAAAACCCCAAAACCCAAACCGGAAAAAAAAAACAGCCAGCCAGCAATCCACACACCAAATCCATCGCCAGCCAGCCAGCCAGCCAACCAACCGGACAGCCACCACCAACCAGCCAACCAACTACAACCAGACAGCCGGCCTGCCCATTCAACCAGCCAACCACCCACCCAGCAGCAAGCCCCTCCCAACCCACCCACCCCCCGGCCCAAGGGCCCCCCCCCCCCCAGGCCCCAGCCAATCAAGCCAGCCAGCCAGCCAATTTTGTTCCCAACCAACCAAACCAGCCAACCAACCGGGACAGCCAGCAGCCAGCCAATCAGCCAGCCAGCCAGCCAATTTGTCCAACCAACCAACCAACCAGCACCAACCGGACAGCCAGCAGCCAGCCAATCCGTCAGCCAACAATCCGCCAGCCAACCAACCAACCAACCACCAACCAACGCACGCCAGCTACCACGGGCAGCCAGCTCCGCCAGCCAAATCAGCCAGACAGTCAAAGCGCCAACGCACAGAGGCCCTGGAGTAATGGGTAAACGACGTGCTTTGGTTTCTTTATTTAATGGCATATCAACGTAATGTGTTATTTAATTTCAAAGCCATCCCTGTAGGAGAAAGTAGTGGTATTATTTAAACCCTATAGTTATGGGGGTTCATACATTTTTCCAAAGTTATTAGGCCGAAAGATTCCTTAATGGCATATCAACCTTATGAATTATTTAGTGCGAAAGTCATCCTTTGTAGAAAACTAAGTGAAATACATTCACACCAAAGTTGGGGGGGGGATTCTGGATTTCGTACTTTAAATTTAAAGAAAACAATGAGTTTAAAACAGTTTTTGAATACGCATCAATCGAATAAATAAAACCGCTTCGCCAAAAAAATTAACCGCCACAAAGGTTGCCATACCGCAAAACCACCAACCAACACCAACCAACCAACAGTTTTTGTCATTATAACTTTACAAATATATGGAAAATCTGTCTGCCATGCATTGGAGATATCTTTTGGCGATGCAAGACACAGAGAAATATGTTAAAATGCGACACGGAAATTGGCTAGTGTCCGGGATGAACCTGGGCGGAGAGATAAAAAATATGGAGAAATTAATGATATTGAAGAGTCTACACGAGCCTATTAACGCCGTTCTGTGAGCAGTTGTTGAATTAACACACGGAACTTTGAAGACGCCATTGTCGCGTTGCTATAGAAACGGCAATGAAACGGTCAAAATTGAAGTTAATGCTTTCTTTCATAAACGCATTTATTCTTTGTCATATTTTTATGACGATTGCGTATGTCTGTCTTTGCATAAAATGAGGTAAGGAGGGGGTGGATGAGTTCTTTTTCTTTTATAATTTTCCTTTTCTTTTATTTCTTCTATTTCTTTTTTCTCCTTTCTTTTCCTTTCATTTCTCTCTTTCTGTTTTTCTTTTCTTTTTTTTCTTTTATTTGTTTCTTTCTTCTTTTCATCATTTTCTTTCTTTTATTCTTTTCTTTCGGTATTCTTTCCTTTCTTTTTTCTATTTCTTGCTTTCTTTTCTTTTATTAAAACCAATTTTTCACTGTTGTCCTTCTTTTCTTTCTTTCTTTTTTCGTTTTTTCGTTTCTTTCTTTTTTTTACAAATTTTCTTTGTTTTTCTTTTCTTTCTTTTTTTTTCATCTTTCATTTGTTTCTTCTTTTTTAATAATTTTCCTTTTTCTTTCTTTTCTTTCTTTCTTTTTCTTCTTTCTTTATTTTCAAATTTTTCTTTTCTGTTTTTTATCCTTGGACGTTTTTTCGTTTCTGTTTCGTTTTTTTATATGGTTCGGTGTCCCTTGTTTTTTCTTCTTCTCTTTTCTTTCCTTTGTGTCATAAATTATAACTGATCCGCGAGATGGCGATAGAGAGAACTTTTTCTCATTTGCCCAGTTTTCTTTCCTTTCTTTCTTTCTTTTCTGTCTTTCCTCTCTCTCTCTCGTTTGTCTGATCTTTGCTTTCCTTTTTTCCTATATATATATAAATTTGTGGTTTCGTTTTCTCTTGTTAAATAAATTTCTCTTCTTCCCTGCTCTTTCCTTGCGTATTTAATTCTTTCTTCTTTCCTTTCTTTTCTTTCTTTTTTTTCTTTCTTTTTCTTTATTTCTTTCTTTTTTACAATTTTTCTTTTCCTTTTTTTTTTTTTTTTTTCCTTTTTTTTTTTTTTGTACCTTTGTTTCCCTGTTCTTTTTTTTTTCTCGTTTTTTTGTTTTCTTTCTTCTCCTTTTTTTTCTTTTTCTTTTTTTTTTATATTTAATTACGTATTGCTTTTAAAAAATAACCAAAAAACTCAAATTACATATACATTTAATGTTGAAAATATTTTTTAAAACCTAAGTTTAATTGAAATTATACACTGCAATACTAACACAAACAACTGTCTCAATAATAGATTCAATAATTCATTAAATGTATAGTATTTGTTTTTGTTTTTTTGCTTTATTCTTTTAATCAATACGTAATTAAAACAACTTGAATCCCTAAAACCGTAACCCAATTCGCAAAATGTTAATTCATAGGACTTGTAGTTAAACTGTTATTGGGACCAACCAAAACTTTCGTTTTAAATTTTCCGACCGTCTTCAGAAAGTCAGTCCGAATCTTATTTACATTTTTTAAGAAATCGAACAATTATCTTCTGGATAAATTTTAAGTATTAGTATAAGTATCACTGAGAGAGAGAGAGAGAAGAGAGAGAGAGAGAGAGAGAGAGAGAGAGAGGAGAGAGAGAGAGAGCAAGCACTATCAGCAGTCAGTTTTGTTAAAACAAAACAACTGGTCTGGTGAAAGGGAAGGGGCGAATCTACGGATTGTTACGGGGTAAAAAGTAGGGTTTGAGTGCTGATTTTTTAGTAATAAAACAATTACAAGGCTGTGGGCCCTCCCACTCCTGTTAACTCGACTACTCCCGTTAACTCTCCCACTCACGTTAACTCTATATACAGGGGAAGAAGAGAATCGTATATAATATAGACAGGGATTGGTCTGTTGTTGACTTAATTGCTAATTACGGCTAATTAAAACCAATTAAACTGATTTTTTTTAAAACAATGAGTAGTCCTAAAACCAAGGAATATCTAAGTATAAATATTGTGTCCATAACATAAATAGAAACAAATTAAAGTAAACCGCTATTTTGTTGTATATATAAATACAATTGGATGTTATTAGTATGTAGATAAGGCCAACAGTATTAATAATGTAAAACAATTTTATCAATAATTGAAGTTTCAATAAAAATAAAAACATTGAGAATGTGACGTAAATAACTAAGGGATTTGTGACTTGGTAGTGATATAGTTTCACTTAAAAACACACAATATCCATTATAATAAAATAATGTTAAATTGAGCTACAGATGTATGCCAAATGTTGTCAGTAACATCAGCAAAATTCATCATCATCATCACGTCGCGCAAGCAGCACGGATATCCATGACAATCTCTCGCCAACCTTCCCTATCATTCATTGCCTCTGGGGGTTCTTCTGTGCAGCAACCAGCATCCTCACATAGTTGGTCAATATACATCCTGGCTGGGCGGTCCACATTAGCATGCCCATGGCTTCCACAGGAGTATGTCGCTTATGAGCTCGTCCTTGTTTCTCCAGCAGTGTCCTGCATGCCTATTCCGTCCTACTCGTATGGTTTGGGAGATGGGGGGGGGGCAAGTGGCCATACAGCTGCCTCCTTGCGGGGTGCTGTTTCCACGAATTGTTTAAGACTGCACGCAGCATTCTTGTGCAGGTCCCATCTAGCTTATTCTCAAGGGTAAATTAATTAAAAAACAACAACAAATGAAGAACTACTATGCAATTAGTATTATTTGTATTATTCGGACTATTGTCCTCATCTTTATTGTTACCTGTATCCCATGTTGGTTATTTTATACCGAAAGACGTTTTGTTTTATTCACTCTTGATGGGTATTAATTTTTAAATTTAAACTCTGTTTTTAAAACAGATTTCTTTAAAACTCATTTTTTTTATATTCAACCCAACAGGTACTACCACTCCGGATCAGAATGAATCTGGGAGTAACGGGAATCAAGGCGTACTCCACATTCCCCAGAGCTCCAGAACTGGAACCTCACCATCAGAGTGTAACGTTATTCCCAGGACATGAAGACCTTCAGCCACCGCCTTGTAGCACATATAGGATGTAATCAGTGTATTTTTGCTCCGACAGACTGACTGACAGAATCGGGGTTATAAGAATAGAATGTGGGTGATTCTTATAATACGTTAGAGGGCTCAGAGTAACCTTCCAACGTAGCTAACCCAACCCTAACCCTAACCCTAAACCCTAACCCTAATCCCTAACTCTAACCTTATTCTTTTTTCCTAGTAGATCAATAAATAGATAAATAAATAACTAATTAGTCAAGAATGGTTCCCCTCTGTTTATGTTAGACTTATAGGAAATAACCAAATTATCTGAATAACTATGATATTTCGGACTGTTTGTTTGTTTGTTTTGTTTTACGGCATATCAACCTCAGTGGGTCATTTAATGCCGATAAAGTTTTGAAATGAATCAATTCTTAATGGATAATACAATTTTTTTATAAATACATTTTTCTATTTAACCCATAGATGGGACCCTAACAGGTACTACCACTCCGGGTCAGAGTGGACCATGGAGCAATGGTGATGAAGGGGTGCTCCACATTCCCAAACCTCCAAAACTGGAACCTCACCATCAGATAGAGTTTAACGTCATTCCCATGACATGTAGACCCGCAGCCACCGCCTTCTAGCACCCATATGATAAAAAGGGGGTTCTTGGGGCTTGCCATAAGGGCAATAGGGTTGGGAATTTCGGACTGTTATCCCCATTTTTATTTTGTATATACATAACGTTTAGGCCACTGTAACCTCGTCCTCTGATTATGGATTTTAAAAAATCCCTTCTGTTCACAATACAGGAAAAATTATTTTAAGTTTCATTTATTTTTTCCGAGTTTTGTTGAATTTAAATTCACGGGGGTGGGGAAATGGATATCCGTGCTACTTGCGCTACATGATGATGATGATGATGATGAATTTGGCTGATGTTACTGACAACATTTGGCATACATCTGTAGCTTAATTTAACATTATCTTATTATATCTAGAGATTACTGTCACTTAGAACTGTTTTAACCTAACTCTTTTATCCACTAGGCTATGTGTCATTTGTATTATTTTGATTGGTGTATGTTTAATCATTGAACCGTTGAATAAAGAAGCTCTCCAGTCGTGGTTTAATGGTTAGCAAGATATTTTTGCAAATCCCTTACTACTGGAAGTTGAGTTCGATCCATGCTGGATGCCCCGTACTTGTGACCGTAAACTAAAGCCTGTGAAATTTTGGCCCTACATACTCTTATATTTTCTCCAAATTTTCTCCCGTCCCCATACAGGTACCCCGCCCCCGCTCCAAGGGAGTAGAGTGGCATTTTATCATGTTCTCTCTTCAACTCTCAATGTTGTTTTATACTGGATTGGGAACAAAGTTGTCTCGTTCTAAACGGACAGGTGTTTGGAGAAAAAACAATTTTTATAATAACCCGCGTTTGAAATACAATGAACAAACCGACTTGATTGTTTTGTTTTCTCTTTTCTACCATCAAAGAGAAGAACTTGTTATTCTCAAGAAAGTTTGGTTTGGTTTGGTTTGTTTTACGGCATATCAACCTCAGTGGGTCATTTAATGCCGATAAATTTTTGAAATAAAGTAATCATTAAATGGATACTCAATTTTGTTTATAAACTCATGTTTTTCTATTAACCTATAGATGGGACCCTAACAGGTACTACCACTCCGGGTTAGAGTGGACCAGGGAGCAATGGTGATGAAGGGGGTGCTCCACATTCCCTAAACTCCAAATCTGGAACCTCACCATCGGATAGAGTTTAACGTCATTCCCAGGACATGTAGACCCTCAGCCACCGCCTTCTAGCACCCATATGATAAAAAGGGTTGGGGCTTGCCATAAGAGCAATAGGGTTGGAGCAATCATATAGTTCCTAGGGCTTGACGTGACCAGCCGATTGATCGAGGGGGCCTCTCCGACCGCCCGTCTTGCCCAAGAAAGGGCCAAAGTGGAGTCATGGTCTGCTCTATCCTTAAGCATCACGGGTCGTCACTTACGGCAACAGGTGGCCACATTGGGAGGAGTCTTACCCCTCTGCAAAGGTGCAGTTCGTGCATTTTAACGCCCCAGAAACAGGTGGTTCTCAAGAAAGAATAAACGAGCGACATTTTAAATCACTACCATAGTACCCGTAAAAAAATGACAGGGTTATTCCCGTATGTATTGGAACGTCTTAAAATGATTAGATTAACTGTGTGATCTATATGGAATCAAAGGTTAATTCATATCAAATCATACAGACCATGTCACTCACCCCTTTCAATTTTCTGAGCGAATATCAAACTGTCTTTTTGGTACAAATAATGTTCAATATATGTGGAATAATAATAACAAAATTTTTTTTATAGATGCAGTGCCACATCGGGATATTGATCTTGCTATGTAAAATTGGTTGATTTTAAGACGTTTTTGATAGCATTTTGGATTTCTTGGTCCAAAATGCTTTCAACCAATTTTTAGCAGTAGGAAGCTTTAGAACTCATTTTACAGACAAGAATAGATTACAACAAAGTCGCCATTTTTCGCGAACCCCACCAAATTTAAAAAGCTAAACATCGACAAACTTCGCCAATTTTTGGAATTGTAAGCTCAAATTTAGGATTTTCTAACGTTAACATAGTCCACACCAGGAAAAAAATCAGAAAAAAATGAAGGGGGTGGGTGACAATTTTATTTTTTCTGGATGATTTGAAATGAAATTACCACAGAGTCTTTTTCTCAGTCCCTCAGGCATGATTAAAGTATTCTCTCTCCAGCAAATGTTAAAATCAAAGTGTAATATCTTTTGGTTATTTGTTTGGTTGGATTTTATGGTATGTCAACTGTTGATGGATTATTTTTGCCGAATGCGTTTTGTTTTAGTTATTCTTGATAGGTATTCAATCTTGAAAAAATTAAACTCAATTTTTTTTAAACACAATTTTAAAAGACTTGTTTTTCCTACTTAACCCATACATGGGACCCTAACAAGTACTACGACTCTGTGCCAGAGTAGACCTGGGAGTAATGGTGATGAGTAATTGGAACTTCACCTCTAGATGCAGTTTAACGTCATACCCAGGACACTAAGAACCCAACCACCGCACATATTTGATTAAAAAGGATTGGGACAATCAAACAGATACTAGACCTTGACGTGACAAGCCGGTGGCCTCTCCGACCGACCGTCAAGCCTACTTAAGAACAAATGTGGAGTGTTGCATGTCATTAACTTCTCAGCCCCAGGCTTCCATCCTTAAGCATTACAGATCGTCATCCACGGCCAACTGGTGGCCTCATTGGGGGGGGATTTCACCTTTCTGCAGAGGTGCAGTTGGGGTATCCTGTGCCAGCCAAATCTAGAGAGCACAAATGACTCTACTATTTTCTCATATCTGGTCAAGGTAGAAAGAAGAGATGGTTTCTTGCCTTATAAAAATAATTCATGGACGAATGTGTTCGAATGTCAGACCCTGTTCATACCTCAGTTAAACAATGGACTATTCCATTTTTGAACAATGGACAATTCCATTTTTGACAGCGAGGGAAGCAAAATAATGCTATACCTTAAAGGGGAAAATGAATCAAATAAGAAAGAAACAAAGAAAGAAAGAAAAAAGAATGAAGAGAGAGAGAGAGAGAGAGAGAGAGAGAGAGAGAGAGAGAGAGAGAGAGAGAGAGAGGTGAGAAGAAGATGAGAGAAATAAAGAAACAGCAATAATGCTGTACACCAGACGCATATCATCTACTTCGATGAAATAGAAAGTAGGAAGGAAGAAATAAAAATATTAGCGGAGGAAAGAAATAAAAAAGAATGAAAGGAGAGAGAGAGAGAGTGAGAGAGAGAGAGAGAGAGAGAGAGAGAGAGAGAGAGAGGGGGGGAGATTGCTATACACCAGACGCATATCATCTGCTTGAATGAAATAGAAAGTAGAAAGTAGGAAAGAAAAATATTAGCGGAGGAATTTCCGTGTCGTAGTTGCTAGCGTACTGGACTGCGACATCGTCGTAAAGTCGTGCTATTGCGTTCACTTTCGGACTAATACCCTTGGGAAACGTATGAAATTTCTCATCCACCAGCTATAGGTTAAATATTACCACTACCATTGTTCTATACGGACGGCATTAAATAACCCATGAAGGTTGATATGCCATAAAAAAAAAGAAACCAAGATTATTAGCGAGAAAGAGGTGCTAATCGTCTCGTCCAGGATTCGAACTCGGCTCGCTGAGCGACTGTGCTTCTACCCCATTCCCCGAGCAACTAAGACTAGGCGCTAAATGTAGAAATGTATATCCATCTGTTACAATTACATACTATCTTGACATCAGGGCGTGGCACAACAATATATATATATATATATTATATATGTGTGGTGTGGGTGTGTGTGTATGGTTGAGAATAGAAGAAAGAAGTTAATATAACAACACAACTAAATTAAATTTTTCTCTATTCTCAACCATATTTTCTCGGATTTATTCAATCCTTCACTCCTCATATATATATATATATATATATATATATATATATATATATATACATCAACATGAGCATGCATTGTGGATATACAGGAGATATTGAGGATCCCAAATAGAATCATCCCCAACTTACCAGTCGATTGGATACTTTTACCTACCTATCTACACAAACACAGACACACAGACATATATATATATATATATATATATATATATATATATATATATATATTGTTTGTTTGGGCAGTGTTTTCTAGTATTGGACAATTAAAAATAAGTGCTCTCTTACGAGTGTAAGAGCGTTCATCATTAAGTGACGAAATACAAAGATTCGGCTCACACAAATACACACATATATAAATGAATTGGCATTCTCTGGATTTCTAAACAGACGCGTTTTCTTGATGAAGAGTGGCAAAATGCTGCTTTGAAACCAATGGTGACAATCGCACCTCAAATGGATTATATACTATAAGGAATAAATAAATAAATATACATATTCACCAACCCCTCCACTCGAGTAGGATGTGATACAAGATCAATTTCTTGTCGGAGTTTACCAGGTTTGAATTCAGAGTTTTCCTTCTCCCAGACTGGTTACCTGACTAAGGTTAAAGAGCTCAGTCTGCCCTACTATTTACTCATAGCTGGAGAATAGTTGGATACATACCTTTCCCAAGGGTATTAGCGCTATGTGAAATGCAAACAGGTTCGTCCAGGATTTGAACACGGGTTGACGAGTCCATATCCTACGACTCTAACCATTACACCACACTCCTCCATCATTGATATATCGAGGAATGCTTGATAATATTATCCAGGAGAAAAAAAAGATTTTTAAATGGAATATTATTTTATTTTTTTTAATTTTATAATAATTGTATAAATATAATAAAATATATTATTTTAATTGTATAATATAATAAGCTAATGACGCAACTAAAAAAGACAGAAAGAAAGAAAGAAAGAAAGAAGGCGAATTGGGGTCACGTGCTCTGAATAGAACAAAACAAGAGGCGTTTACATGAAAATGGTGGGGAAAAAAGACTTGCCAGATGTTTGACTGACTACAACTGGATTTGAACTCGCATCAACTTTCATCTATTTTCGAAACAAAAACTGACGTCATCACCCCAAAATAAGAAACACACACCGCCCATCCTGTTTCTTTTTTGTTTTGTTTTTTTTTTTTTTTTCGTTTTAGAATTCCTACAAAAATATTAAAAAAACTAAAAAAAACAAACTCGTGAGTCTAATTTTGCGTTGAGATCAAAACGAGGCAAACTAGGAAGTTGATGACACGCCATTTTGAAAACGAGGATAGAAATGTCATTTCGGACAAGATTTATTTTCATTTATTCATTTATTAGAAGTGGCTACCCGGCATCAGCTGGGTAGAGGGGGCAACAACAAAAAGTAGTGTAATGTTTAGCAAGTTAGTATCACAGACCCATTATTATGTATGCTAGCAAAATAAATAAAAAACGCCTTCTGGGCGACGTAAAATAAATATTGCCTGAGGGGATGTGAGTTGAAAATTTAATATCAGAGAGTTTGTATCATAAGTAAAGTAAAATCATCAAATTTATTAAAGGAGTAAAAAATAAAATAAATTTATTAAAAGTAAAAAATCAAAAAAATCAAATGGAAACTTAGTTCTGATAACGTTAAATATGTATTAAAATAAAACAAACTATATATAGATATATAATACCAGTCATGTATTTATTAAAACTTGTTTAAAAAACCAATGAGGACTGTCTAATGTTGCATGCTCAAACTTTGAGTGTATTTATTCTATGTTAAACGCTTTTAGGTTGTGTAACGTAAGCAGTGACGTAGTTTTTGTTACAGACAAAAACCGGAAGCGAATCTCCATTATTAATAGATTTTGATTTTTAGACATCTTCGTGAATATAAATCAAATCTTCGTAATTGTTGCACAAAAAGCAAGGATGGTTTTTTTTTCTTCCATTGTTTTCTTTTTCTTTTTATCTTTACACTCATTCCTCTTTTTCTTTCTTTCTTCTTCTTTTTTTTCTTTCTTTCTTTCTTTCTTTCTTCCCCAACCAATTTCCACTTCCTTCCTGCTTTCCTTCGACCCAATTCTTTCAGCCTGTTTCTTTCCTTCCTTTCTGTTATCAACTTTCAAACTATGTAAGTAAGTAAAGTCGTCAGGGCGGCCTAAAGTCGGTATCAGCCAGTCAACGAGGGAGTCTGTCCCCTTTTCAATAGCGCTAGACCAAGGGGATTGTTTTAGGCATCTGCGGTGGAGCGCCACACCTATCATCATCTCCTTACTTTACCGCACAGTTCCCTGCGCTACTCATACGCTGAGTTGGCGAGGACCGGTATCGAACTAGGAACCTTGTGGTTTCTAGCCGAACGCTCTACCGACTGAGCTAACCCGGCCCCTCTATGTAAATAATAAACCCCCCCCCCCAAAAAATAAATAAAAGTAAAAAGTAAAGTCGACGGGGCGGCCTAAAGTCGGTATCAACCAGACAGCGAGGGAGTCTATCCCATTTTCAATAGCGCTAGACCAAGGAGATTGTTTTTGGCGCCTGAGGTGGAACACCACACCTACCATCAGCTCCCCACTTCACCGCACAGATCCCTGTGCTACTCATACGCTGAGTTGGCGAGGGCCGGTTTCGAACCAGAAACCTTATGGTTCCTAGTGGGACGCTCTCAGGTGGTCACTACCAAAATGTGATCAATCCAAATTAGTGATCATCCTCCACACATTAATACAACAACCAACATTATGTTTTTTTTGTTTTGTGTGACATTGTTTATATTGTCTCAGTGAAAATAAACCATTGTCTTCTTCTTCTTCTTCTTCTTCTTCTTCTTCTTCTTCTTCTTCTTCTTCTTCCCTTTGTTCGTTTTCCTTCTTTATATCTTTTTCGTCCGTCTTTCTCTCTCTCTCTCTCACTCACTCACTCTCTTCACTATCTCTCACTCTCTCTCTCACTCTCTCTCTCTTTCTCTTTCTCTGTCTTTCTCACTTTCCTAATTCTTCGTATTTCTTTCTTTCTTTCCTGCCTAACAGTATCTCTTTTTTTCTTTCTTTCATTCAGTTTGTTTGTTTGTTTGTTTCTTTCTTTTTCCCCTTAGTTCCATTCCTTTCTTTATTTCGTTTTCTTTCTTTCTTTCTTTCTTTCTTTCTTTCATTCTTTCTTTTCCCTTCGTTCCCTTCATTTCTTTCTTTCGTTGTGTTTCTTTCTTTCTTTCTTTCTTTCTTTCTTTCTTTCTTTCTTTCTTTCTTTCTTTCTTTCTTTTCCCTTCGTTCCCTTCATTTCTTTCTTTCGTTGTGTTTCTTTCTTTCTTTCTTTCTTTCTTTCTTTCTTTCTTTCTTTCTTTCTCCTTAGTTCCATTCCTTTCTTTCTTTCGTTTTCTTTCATTATTTCTTTATTTCTTTTCCATTCGTTCTCTTTCTTTCTATCTTTCTTTCTTTCTTTCCCCTTCATTCCCTTCATTTCTTTCTTTCGTTGTCTTTCTATCTCTCTTTCTTTCTTTCTTTCTTTCTTTCTTTCTTTCTATCTTCTTTCTTCCTTAGTTCCTTTCCTTTCTTTCTTTCATTTTCTTTCTTTCTAACCTGATTATTTTTCTACATTTTCCCTGTCATTTCTTCCTCTCTAAATCTTCACCTTTTCATTTCTCTTTCTTTCTCTTTCTTTCCCTTTCTTTTCTCTTTCTTTCCCTTTCTTTCTTTCTTTCTTTTCCCTTTCTTTTCCCTTTCTTTTTCCCTTTCTTTCTTGCATTCTTTCTTCACTTCGTTTGTTTTGAAAGTCTAAAGTTCCTGTAATTATCCGTTGCTTATCTTGAAGAAAGATAACAATAAAAGATAAAATAAAATGCCAAAATAAATGGCACACCCACTTCAAAGAAACTAAATAAACTACCTACTCATAGAACTTATCGTCATCGGCGAGTAGGGTAGGTCGATTTTTCACTTTTTAAAAATATCAATTGTCCATCCATGCGAAAGTTGTGTGTTAGTATACTGAATACTGATACCAAAAATTAGATCGTTTACTCGCACCATTGTTTGAGGAAATAGCATCAAAGATCGTCTACTAAAATGCACTAAAAATCCTCGTTTTCACAAAATTTAGCCTAGAAATTGGCTAGAAAATTTACCGTTTTCAATATTTAAATCAGAAATTTATTTTCCCCAACCCTATTGCCCTTATTATGGCAAGCCCCAACCCCTTTTTATCATATGGGTGCTAGAAGGCGGTGGCTGCGGGTCTACATGTCCTGGGAATGACGTTAAACTCTATCTGATGGTGAGGTTCCAGTTTTGGAGGTTTGGGGAATATGGAGCACCCCTTCATCACCATTGCTCCCTGGTCCACTCTGACCCGGAGTGGTAGTACCTGTTAGGGTCCCATCTATGGGTTAAATAGAAAAATGTATTTATAAAAAAATTGTATTATCCATTAAGAATTGATTTTTATTTCAAAACTTTATCGGCATTAAATGACCCACTGAGGTTGATATGCGTAAAACAAAACAAAAGAAATGTTATTCTATTTTATGAAAATGAAATGAATTAAATATAAATAGAATTCAAATTGAAAATGTGACCCCCTCCCCCATCACCACCGATACCTCTGATATGCTGCTTTTTCCCTCATTAATTAAGCTAACAAACGATCTAACGGTTTAGGGTTAGTTTAATGGGAAAATAAATAAATAATTTGGGTTCTGTTTTTTCTGGGTCGCTCATGTTACTCAACTAGGAAATAACCAAAATATCTTTATTTCTAAATTTTCTTATTTAACATATTAGATAATTTAAGTTATCTCCTTTAGTGACCCTTTTTTTAGTAGCGTACTAACCTTTAAAAATTCAGGATATCCTTTCTTTTCGTCTGAGGTACGACTCGGGATGTCACTGGCGAGTATTCCCAAGAAGCGAGGTACGCTTTGCTTACCCAATAAAAAAATTATTCAGTACGAAATTAAAAATACATTGGAAACTCGGTTTTCAAACGACTTTGGAGTCGATCTATTCAGAGTTCGACCTAAAAGTTGAATAAAAAAAAGGCCTCAGTTGTCGAACAATTTTTCGGACTATATTACCTTTAGGCACCCCTTTTTGATCTCGATTAAGAAAGGACATGTTTTTCATTTACATCGTCAATATCCGGTTGTTTGTTAGGGTTAGGGTTAGGGTTAGGGGTTAGTTTTTAAAGAAATCTAAAAGATCGTCTGTTAAAACAACCGGATATTGACGGTGTAAATGAAAAACATGTCCTTTCTTAATCGCGATCAAAAAGGGGTGCCTAAAGGTCATATGGTCCAATCTTTCGGACTTCGAATACACAAGTCAAGCCAATGAAAAGGGAAGTCATGTAAATGACTGCTGAGGCAAACCGAAGACGGTCGAACGGCTGGTCGAATCTACCCAAGCAGCATCAGTTAGCCAGTCGCTATCTTGAACGAATGACTGATATTGTTTTTTGCGCAAATTCTTCGCTTCGTTTGTGTTTATTCTCTATTTTACGCCTACTTTAACCTTACTCATGGGTCTTAAAAAAGGCAACAGTGAAACTATCGGAAAGTGATACTACAGTCGATGGGGGGGGGGGGAGATTCAAATGTGTAAATTTTTTCAAGGTTACATTTTGTTTTTGAAAGTTACGCTCGGAGTTAATAATTATAAACACATTTTAGTTATAAGTTAAACTGTTTTAAAAAAAATTAATTCTTGCCTAAAATCATAAAAGCATTATTTGCTTAGAATAGCATATATTTCGAGGCATGCTCTGTTTAACTTTGCCCGATTGCTAGATTGTGCAATGATCGCCCCCTCTCCCCCTCTCTCTCTTTATATATATATATATATATATATATATATATATATATATATATATATATATATATCAGACTCACACACATATGCAGTCACATTTATGTGTACACGCCCCTACACTAAGATTGATATGTGTACACAGAGTAACAATTCAAATCCCCGCCCTGTCGGCTGGGACGTTAGAATGCACCGGCTGCACCTCTGCAGAGGGGTAAGACTCTCCCATTGGGACCACCTGTTGGCCATGGGTGGCGATCCGTGATGCTAGAAGGCGGTGACTGAGGGTTTACATGTCCTGGAAATTACGTTAAACTCTATCTGATGGTGAGGTTCCAGTTCTGGAGGTTTGGGAAATGTGGAGCACCCCTTCATCATCATTGCTCCCTGGTCCACTCTGACCCGGAGTACCTGTAAGGGTCCTATTTATGGGTTAAATAGAAAAATGTATTTATAAAAAAATTGAGTATCCATTAAGAATTAATTTATTTCAAAACTTTATCGGCATTAAATAACCCACTGAGGTTGATATGCCGTAAACAAACCAAACCAAACCAAAACGATTCAAATTCTGGACGGGGACCGTTTGCATTTCACAAATCCCTAATACCTCTAGGAAAGGTATGGCTCCAACTTTTCTTTCTTCTGTTATGAGTAAATAGCAGGGCAGACTGGGATATTTAACCTTGGTATGGCAACCGGTTTAGGAGAGGGAAAAACTCTGAATTATAAAACGGTTAAACTCCGTTTAGATATTGACCTTGTGTCACATCCTGTTTGTTCGTAGGGATTGATAAATATATACATGTACATAAAGTAACATTTATGCGAACACACGCACATATACACACATACACATACACACACACGCTCACACATACTATGATCCATGTGCACTTATTTGTAGATATAAGCGGAAGGTAGGCTTTAGTTTTTTATATATATATACATACACACAGAGTAGCATTCATACAAACACACACGCGCATACACATACACACATACACACTAACATCTATGTGCACACAAATACGCTAACATCAATATGCATACAGATACAAGAAAGCACACTAACATCTATGTGCACACATACACACACACTAACATCCATGTTCATTAGGGTAGGTCGATTTTTCACTTTTTTTGAAATATCAAATTGTCCATCTATAAATAGCATCAAAGATCGTCTACTAAAATGCTCTAAACATATTCTTCTAAAAGCTAAATTTTGCAAAAACGACAATTTTTAGCGCATTTTAGTAAACGATCTTTGATGCTATTTCCTCAAACAATAATGCAAGTAAAAAATCTAATTTTTAGTATCAGTATTCTGAGACAACTGATACTAACACATAACTTTCGCATAGAGGGATAATTCGATATTTTAAAAAAGTGAAAAATCGATCTACCCTAATGTGCATACATCAATGTATACGCATTTTCAGATATACGGAAATATGCCCACTGCTTCACGGTGCTTGAGTTGCATATTTGTCATTGGTTCCAGGATTTTGTGCTAAGTAAACTGTAAAACGATTTGAGGAACACTAGGGAGTGAGAGAGAAAAGGAGAAGAGAGAAGTAAGAGTAATAAATCTTATCGCTAAAAGAAGCTAAGAATTCACTGACCGCTGTTCTCAATTATAGAAATGATTTTATAAATACATCTATCTATCTATCTATCTATCTATCTATCTATAAAGGGCAGTTGTGTGAATCTGTATGTCCTGAGGAAACTTCGAAAATAAAACAATTAACGACAAAGCATAATATATATATACACACATTAAATATCACCAGGGCATGGATTTTGAGCAAAAATAATAGAGATTTGATTTATATTCGTGAAGATAATTAAAAAATAAAATTCAAATGATAACAGCATGGATTTCTTTTTCATTTAATATTTTAGATAGTAGACATTAACATTTCTTTTCAGAGTAGCTGGATCAATGCAAGGTCGATTTTTTTACATAAGGATTTTAATGGGCATCCCACGAGGATTCAACTCACGATTCAGTAATAATGGATCTGCGGGACTAACTTCCCCTCTACCCAGGCGAGGCCGGGTAGCCGCTGCTAGTACATATATAAAGGACAATTGTGTGTATGTATGGATATCCAGAGGAAAATATGAAAATAAAACAATTAATGACAATGTAAATATATATACACATTCACTATCACCAGAACTTGCTTTTTATGTAAGAATAATAAATATTCATATTCGAGAAGATATCTAAAAATTACAATTTGAATAGAAAGAGAAGGGAAAGTCATTGGTGGTATCCATGATTAAAACATAAACAAATCAATTATAGAAGGCCAAAACAATCAATGGATCTGCGAGACTAAATTTTTTATTACCCATCTATCCAGTTAATGCCGGGTAGTCGCTTCTAGTAATTACCGTATTTGACGACATACAGGGCGCACTTTTTTTGCAAAATTTTGGCTCAAAAAATTGCCCTGCGTCTTATACATCGTACTGCGAAATTGCTTTTATACAGCTATGTTTTTTTATTATACCCCCCTCTGTTTAAAATATTTATCTGCATTCTTATTTAGTTTCATTAGCCTTTCAAATTTAATATATCATTTTATTAGATTAAAACTTAAATATTTGCACATGGAGAGTGAGTATATTTGCTAGTACTGTTGTGATGTTAATTCAACAGTAAAAAAGAAGTCAAGTCGAGGTAGGGTAAAATGAGACAAGGTACAAGAACGGCTAGCCTGCCGCTAAACGGTAACAGTACAACCTTTTCACTCGGTGTCTCACTATTTATAGTGAGAACCGGTGTATATTCTCCACTGTAGGAACGGCCGGTACAACAAGTACATTTAAAATATTCACTTTACTTTTCCTCTCTTCCCGTTAACGTACCGTATTTGACGGCATATAGGACGCACTTTTTTCCAAACTTTTGACTCAAAAAATTGCCCTGAGTCTTATACATCGTAGGTGAAGTTTGAGACCTGCCGTAGGCCTATGCTAATCTTCTCTATGATGTTCACTAACCCAGCCTTATGCTCAGTACTTTTACCTACCCTAAACTCCATGCACCCTTATTTTATTGCTGGTATTGTTATAATCAAGGTTAACAGCTAGACTGTTTTCAACAATATATGCTTAAATACACTAAAAACTTTTTTCCCTTAATCTGACTTGCTGAAATGGGGGTGCGTCTTATATGCCCGTGCGTCAAATACGGTAAATAAAGACCGCGTTATCAGCCAAGAAAAACATTAGGTAATCAAAGAAAAAAAAAAGAAAAAAAAAGTCACCTCAGCAATGTACGTTGATTCTATCGCAGTCTGTTCATATCTATCTATCTATCTATCTTTCTAAGTCTATTCATATATATCTATCTATCTATCTCAGTCTCTATCTATCTATCTATCTATCTATCTATCTATCTCAGTCTATTCATATCTCTCTATTTCAGTCTGTTTATATCTATCTATCTATCTATCTATCAATCTTAATCTGTTCATATGTATCTATCTGTCTATCTATATCAGTATGTTCATTATCTATATATCTATTTATCCCAGTCTCTTCATATCTATCTGTCTATCTATCTATCTATCTATCTATCTATCTATTTTAGTCTGTTCATGTCTATCAATCAATCGCAGTCTGTTCATATCTATCTATCTTTCTAAGTCTATTCATATATATCTATCTATCTATCTCAGTCTGTATCTATCTATCTATCTATCTATCTATCTATTAAAGTCTGTTCTTATCTATCTATCTATCTATCTATCTATCCATCTCAATCTCTTCATATTGTTCTGTGGTCAGAAAAAAAAAATTGCACAGACTCTGAAAAGAAAAATTATATCTCCTTTTTAAATATTAAATGTACCCCCCCCCCAAAAAAACCCCAAAAAAAAACACAACATACTGTTACTATTAAATGGATTCTATTAATAAATAATAAATAAATGCAAGTCTGATTTGTTTATTTTTGTAGTTTTTGTATTTGTTTTGCTTACATTTAAAATATTATTTTAAAAAATGTCACCCTAAACTCGTCAGTGTTTTGAAACAATGTTATTTTTCCAAAGGTCGTAGATTTTTTGAGAGCACCGCCGTCAATAAAAAGTATAATAATCTTGATTTAACTCTTTTTTTTCTTTTTCATACTTTCATTATGCTCGATTGAAACAGATTAGCGTTATCACTTCTGCACGCTCACACCCTCTCTATTTTTCCTCTATTCATTCTTATATTTTTCTGTGTAACATGTCTTTTGCTTCCCTTTCTTTATAATTAAAAAAAAAAAAACAGAATGGTCCATTAATTAGCTGACGTGACGACACTCATAAGAATTCGGTGGATAAGCAACAACAGATAATCAGGATTTAAATTTTTGCATTTCATCTTTGACGATTTGGATGGTTTGATATTTAACCAGAGGATGCTGCAAAATGATAACGGTCGTACTTTTAAGGAACACCAGTATTAATACTATTAATAATGATAATTATTAAAACATATTACAGGGTGATCCAGAAAAAACAGAACCCAAATTATGTATTTATTTTCCCATTAAACTAACCCTAAGTCCCAACCCTAACCCTAACCCCAAACCCTAAATCCCCCTAGTTAAAATTAACATTTTTATTACAAAATTTGTGGGTTCTGTTTTTTCTGGGTCACCCTAATTTTCCGACCGATTTGCAAGTTTAGCCCATCACATAATGATATAGTAAGAAATTTTAATTCAATGATTAACTATATTTTTTAAATAAAATATAAATGACACGATTCGCTAAACTTCAAATTAATATTTAAAAAAAAAGAATTAAATAAAGTAATCAAATTTATGTATTTACGTATGAAGAGCTTTGAAGAATTGTACAAATCGATTGAATTTTAATTATTGAAATGTATCATTTAATCGATAAAAATCAGAATATAAATTTTATACTTTTTCCTTGTTATAAACATATTAAAGTATATGCGCGATTTTAACGCTCAATGGCATCTCTTTTCTGAAATATAAGCCAACACGCACATATCAAAACAGACACGACTCCTTTATATATATAGATGCATAAACAAACGTATACATACACACACACACACACACACACACACACATATATATATATATATATATATATATATATATATATATATTCACATCTGATGAGTCGGGAGAGTTAGACAATTTGTCTAAGTTCCCTGAAATAGACTATAATGCTAAATCTCAAAGTCTTTTGTTATTTCTTTACTTATATATATATAAGGTTAAGTAAACAAACAAATCTGTTTATTTTTATATGGCTTTAAGCCGACAATTTTTGGAGGATATGTGCGTAATTGAAGTCATACCTAATTTTGAAAATTGATTAGTTAATAATTAATGAATTTTAGGCGGGAATATATGTTCAAATGTAAGGCTAAACGAATCGAGAAAATGTCAATCCCTGAATGTACATTTCGACCTATTAGGCCTCATCAGCAAGGTTATAGAGATGGGAGACTACTCCGTGTGTGACTCGAAAATTCGACTGTCAAGCTGACAGGCGAAGTCTCTAACCGTTACACTAGCTTGCCAATTCCACATTCTTATATATATATGTGTGCGTGTATGTGTGTGTGTGTGTGTGTATATATATATATATATGTGTGTGTGTGTGTGTGTGTGTGTGTGTGCCTGTGTGTGTCTGTGTCTGTTTAAATGATACATTGCTGCCTGTTTATTTTAAATTGATAACCAAACCATGTTTCCTGGGGTCCATTCGTATTCCAGAAAGGGGAGGTAATTCTTTGGATGCTGTTTAGATATGTGTGACTGCCACCCAGGGGACCTGTTAACCACTCCACCACAGAAAAAGAATATGTTAAATTTTGTAACGTCAACGACTTCAGAACGAAAACAATATAAACAAATCGACAAGCATATCATACACACACGCTGTTCAATTCTCAGGAGGTGGGGGGGGGGGGTCTTTCTTGTTCACCCTGATTAATAGCTACAATTCTAGGCTGGGACAAATCCCCGAACTTATAAAATTTACGTATCTCTTTAATACAGTGTGTTGAGATTTTCTTTATATATATTAATATATATATATATATATATATATATTTACCAACCCCTCCGCACAAGCAGGATGTAACACAAGGTCAATTTCTTAAGCGGAGTTTAACAGGTTTGAATTCAGAGTTTTCCTTCCCCTAGACCGGTTGCCTAGCCACGGTTAAAGAGCCCAGTCTGCCCTACTATTTACCCATAGCTGGAGGGAGAGTAGAATTCATACATTTCCCAAGGGTATTAGCGCTATATGAAATGCAATTACTACGTCCAGGATTTGAACTCGGGGCGACGAGTCCATTTCCTATGACTTTAACCATTACACTACGCGCTTCCTCTTTGATATAAGACGTGTGTCAAAAGCCCACTTCTACTTATAGACTTGGCAAGAATGATGTGATCTCTCTAGGCCAATCACTGACAGTACTCTGCTGCTGATATAATACTTATACCGGCTGCACTGGCCATAACTACTTATAACTGCTTTGACTTTCGTGGACGACGGGCGTGGAATTAAATCACTGGACCTTTAACAATACGCTGGATAGGACTTATTCGCAGGATATGACTTATACGCTTACCAAAGGATTCCATAACTCAGGACTTACTTACTTTAGCCCTTTTCAACTTGCCAAAGATGGCATTTAAAAACTTAACACAGTGAACATTTGCTATTCAACTAATCTTATCTAGTTTCCGTAATCCTAAAGCCACGCTGTGTCTCTGTTCAATGGTTCCTTCCGGTGTTTCAATTCATGAGAATTCATAAATTGTGAACGTACCTGTAAGTTTTAAAACCGGAGGTTGGTAATTTTCCATAACAGTTGGGGGTTATGATCGACATTTTAGATGACCCGACCTGAGAAATAATAAGATTCAGTCATTTTCTACAATTGTTTAAATTTTATTTTACTGAACAGTTACATTTTAGTAACAGAAATTATATATTATCAATCGGCCATAAGTTACCATGTTTTTAATATTTTTAGGGGGGGACTAAATAGATAATGTGGGTTGATGAATTGGACAGATTTGTTTTTAAATGTAAATGTTGATTAAAAGAGTAAAGGTAAAAAGGTAAAAATTAGGTAATCAAATAGAAAACAAGAAAAAAAAAGCCTACAGTAATGTACAGAAAAACAGATTCTTTATTAAATAAATAAATAAATGCAAGTCTGATTTGTTCATTTTTGGAGGGTTTTTTTGGTTTTTGTTTTGGTTACATTTAAAATATTATTTAAAAAAATGTCAACCTAAACTCAACAGTGTTTTGAAACATAAAGTCATAAATTGTAAACGTACCTGTAAGTTTTAAAACCGGAGGTTGGTAATTTTCCATAACAGTTGGGGGTTATGATCGATATTTTAGATGACCCCTGACCTGATAAATAGTAAGATTCAGTCATTTCCTCAAAATTTTTTTTCTCTGAATGTTTGAGACGAGTCTTGATGATTAGTATTATCTGCGTTATTCGGACTATTGTCCCATCTTTATTGTTATTTGTACAACGTTTCGGCCGATATTCCCTCCGGCCTTCTTCAGGTATTTCTTGTCGGACTCGGGAACCTTCTCGGACTCGGGAACCTTCTTTCGGACTCGGGAACTCGAAAAGAAGGTTCCCGAGTCCGAGAAGGTTCCGACAAGAAATACCCGAAGAAGGTCGGAGGGCATATAGGCCGAAACGTTGTTTAAATTTTATTTTACTGAACAGTTACATTTTTGTAACAGAAGTTATATATTAGCAATCGGTCATAAGTTACCATCTTCTTAATGTTTTTTTAGGAGGTGGGGGGACTAAATAGATAATGTGGGTTGGTGAATTGGACAGATTTGTTTTTAAATGTAAATGTTGATTAAAAGAACCCTCGATATTGGGGGGGGGTCCGTGGATATTTTTAATTATTTTGTCCTTAATAATTATTGCTATTGTCCCATAATAGTTGCTATATTTACTTTGTAAAATGTCTATTAAAAAGTATCAATTATTATGGGACATAATCATGATAATTATAATACTACTAATACTTCTGTCTCATAATAGTTGTTACTTTAGTGTGTATTTACCCAACCCCTCCACAAAATTAGGATGCAACACATGGTAAATTACTTAAGCGGAGTTAAACAGGTTTTAACTCCTCTGAGACTCATTGCCTGAACAAGGTTAAAGAGCCGTCTACCCTACCATTTACCCATAGCTGGAGGGAGAATAATTGGATTTCTACCTTTCCCCAAGGGTAAGTGAAGTCCCCTTCAGCAATGAGGACCAATTGACAGAAATGGGGTCCGGGTGCACATTCTTTTGGAAAGGCAGGCCGATGGTAGCTGTAAGGATTTGAGGTAAGGCAGCTCGAGCATCCCATCCTGAAGCGGTCTCTACATAAGCGGCACATGACGGGTGGCATGGACACACTTCCTACATTTAAGACTGACCATATATGTGACCTGAATGGCAGGTCCTGCTGTCGAGGACTGTGCTTCTCAGTCACGTGGGGTCGCATGCGAGAGGAAGTCGAGAAAGGGGTTCATGTCTGACAGGGAACATGAAAACAAATTCGTACCAGTAGACCCTCTGCGTGCTCACAACCGAACTACTTGTAGAAATGGCCTTCTTCTGAGAAGAAGTGGCAATCACGATATATATATATATATATATATATATATATATATATATATATATGCACATTACCACCGA